>VZRQ01010599.1:316-80145 GCA_013397975.1 Machaerirhynchus nigripectus | reverse complement strand
GGGGAGTGGGGGGGTGTCATATTTTATTACATCTTTGCTTGTACGAGTTCCCTCCGATTAATGTTCCTGCTCACCACTTTGTCTGGAAAATGACCAATTGGCCCTTTGGAGGAGGTGTTTGGTAACTGGAGCAGAGAGACTATATTAGCTCTACCTCTGCAGTCTAAAAATATCTCTGTTTTAGGATGGTTGGACAGAATTTGGCCCTTGGGATTTATAGCCTAGGCAGGTTAAGTGAGAGCTGTGCACATTAAATGCAGACTTTGAGGTAGGCCATCGCATCTTTCCTAAAATGATGGTACCCTACGGTCAGATTTTGTTTGTTTTTAATGCTCTGTAAATTTACTACAGGGGCTTTGATGCATGTTTTTCAGCTTGAAAGCAAAACTGTCTTCCTTCATCCACCACTTTACAATTTTAATGTTTTTAGCAGGCAGCTCCAAGACACAAAACTGGGCTCAGAATGCAGCACAGCTAACAAGAATATCTGGAGCTGTTCTAGGAAAGATGTAAAAGAACACCCAAGAGGCCAGAAGAGGACAGAAAATCTTTTAGCCAGGCATCTGTCAATCTTTGACTGAGCTCATGCACAAAGCTCCACTGTGGCAGGTTGTTCTTCAAGGTGGTGTTAATGCACCTTCAGAGGAAGAGTTTGGTACCAAATGAGTGTCAGAGAGGGGCTGCTGGTCCTGGTGTGCATCCCTGGGGTGGGATTGGCCTCTCTCTCCAACCAGCTCAGCTTCTTGCACCAGCTTTGAGCTTGCATAAAGCCTTTGATGAGTTACTTCTGGGTTACAGCAGGGTGGATGAGGGAAGAGCCCTCTTGCATGTCCAACAGAACTTTCTGCTGCCTGCACTTACTCTGTTTTTTGTTTGATTGTCTCAAAATTTTTTACTGTGCTTTTGATCTGAGCCCAAGAATTGAAACCATCACTGGGAATGTGCTGCTAGAGAGAATTATGAAACAAAATGCAACCACAACACTTTAAATGTTGATTTAAGGGATGTCTAGACCTCATGCTGGCTTTCTGCACCAAGATGAATTTCTCATAGAGAATACTCCTCCTTCACTTCCTAGATTTTATATTAAAGTCAATTCCCTATACTCTCTCTCAACTCCAGTCTTTCTGTATAAAGAGGAATAACAGGGCTTCTGCTTTCTCATTTTCATTTGCAGTTTGAGAAGGGCTTGTATGTAATGGAAGTGGAGGGAACACTAAAGGGGAAGCACGAACATGTGTAGGGCTTTTGAGTTATTAGGTTAATTAAAGAAAGCCACAAAATGGTAGCAGTGGAAAAGACCAAAGTCAAAGCATCCATGCATATTCCATGGCATTGCTGTTGACTCTGAAGATGTTCTTACCCTTCAAGGGCCTGGCTTGTGCTCTTGTGGGCTGATGCCAGCAAGTATTTCTAGAACTTCTGCTTTTGTTAGAGTCATACAGTAGATGTTTTTATCTTGGTTTTATCTTTGGAATTTTCTCTCTTCCCTCACAGCTGTGGTGATTTGTTTATTCTGGTGTTAATAACTAGATCTGCAGTTAGTGTGTCTAACAGCATAATAATCCATGCACAGCAGACACATAAAGGTAGACCCAGCACAGAATATTCATTTGTGCTGGAGGATGGAGAAGAGCTATCAGCCAGGAAGGGCTCAAAATGCTTCCCAGGATCAGAATTCAAGTGATCTGTACAGTGGCAGAAAAATATCCAAGGGTAATATTTTTTCAGTGGAAATTCTCATTTCAAGGGGGGAAAAAAGGACATAGTAATGCTTCTGCTGTTTATTTTGGCAACCAAAGCTGCTCAAGCATTATGGAGTATAATACTTAGCAGTAATTCCAAATAAATCATTTGAGAATACAGTCTTTTAGGTTATTCTTTTCCTTCCTTTATAGTAGACATCACAGCTAGGACAGGGCACGTCTTTTGCCTGCAGCTGCTCATTAATATAGGAAAAAAAATTGAGCCAGAAGAGTTTATTATCTAAACAGACAGGACATAGTGAAAGTAGAGAAGTAACTAGCCACACTGTTGTGATGGGAATGAAGGAATATTGAGAGTAAATTATTTGTTCAAGGCAGTTTTGACAGTGATGCAGAAAACCCCCAGCCCACCACAGTTCTGATTCACTACTTGAAACTTGTTTTCATCTATTTATTCTCAATTTAAAAGGATTTGATGGTATTTATCAATTTTTCCCTCTGTGTTTATTGTTTGAAGACGCCTAGATTGTCACAGAGAAATGCTTCATGCCTGATGTGCAAGCCATGATCACTAGGATGGGCTTGGAGGTGTAGGGAATGGTGAATTCTCAAAAAAAAAGGACACTTGTACCTAAGTCCTGCACCACCTTTGAAGCCTTTTCCCATGCACAGCAATATACTTCATGCATTCCCATGTCCAGAAGGGGTTGACCATATCCTGATGGATAAAAGCAAAGCAAGATGGTGCATACAGGCTCACAACCTTGAAATATCAGAATGGTCCCAAAGCCTCTTCAGTTTCTTGAAGCACACTGCTGACAAAATGTTTTCATATATAAGAAAGTGAAAGAAGGACTTTCACTTGTTCAAACTTCATCTATAAACTTCATTCCATCATCTAAAACCAGAAGAAGTTGCAGAGAGGTTTGCCCTCCCATTGGGTCTGACACGAGGACCACTTTGCCACAGTCAGGGGGTGGAATGAACTGGATCCACTGGACATTGCCACTGGTCAAAATCTTCCTGGGAGCAAAGAGAGACCAGCAACCTTGTCTCTTGCATCTTACTGTGTAGATTTATGTGGTATAAAAAGACCATGAGCATTGTGCTAGCTCTCTGCACATGGCAGGATTTCACTCAGCAGCTTGAGAAGGTCAATTAAGTATTAAATAGCACCCAGCATAACAGGGTAAGAGCACTACGTGCCATGTAACATTTTTTACATATCATGAGCTGTGCACAAGGGCATATCTAAATAAAATGCATAGGAAATAGCATCACACAAATATGATCTACATTTTTTCTTGATCAAAGAGGCTGAGGGAAAAAATAATTAAAAAGTAAAAGCCTTATGCAATGAGATTTAAAAGAAAACTTTGGAGGCTGACAAGACGCATCTGGCACAACTTCAAAGTCCATCAAAGTACATATAATCAATGTTTGTCAATAGCAGTTTTGCATCCTTTAATTTATCTTTCATGGATATAAAGCATGATGTTATTAGGATCCGGTCCATACCTTAATTCTGTTTGAGATTTGATGAATCAGGGCTCTATTAAAATTCAGTGCAAATCAGCTTACTCAAGGACACATTACATAAAGTTGTGTGTTATCTAACTCCTTTCATCTTGCTGTCTTTCTAACTAGTTAAAGAATCTGGAATTTCATAAACTTGTGTTTGCGGCTGGCCACCAACATACTAAGTCTCAAACATCTATTGATTATAGGCACCTGCTTAAGGTATGCACATGTGGTGTAGTCAGGATACCAAAATTCTTTGTGTATTTTCTGGTGTATGAAATCTCCTTTAGGACTGTTCATGCTCCAGAGTAAGGAATCATCAGAAACAAGGTTCTCTGGCATCCAAATTTCAGCACTTGTCACTGTAATCAAGTGCTCACAACTGTCTTTTTCACCACTAAAATCACATTCAGGATGGGAAACGATGAAGCCCTTGGGATTTCACTGTTTTCTTCCTCATATTTCAACAAGTGGACACTGTTTCTATCACCTTCTTCCTTTTCAGGTTCTAAATTGTCTCAGAGAAAGAATGGTCACTTCATTTGTTTTTGTAACATAGTACAAACAATGTCTGATCAGCAGAAGTTTGTCAGCATTTCCACAATAGAGGGTTGTTTATTCTTGTAGCAATACTCTGATTTCCTGAGTTGCCACTGTTGTCACAAATGCTTCAGCCTTAAGAGACTAGAGGTTACTCAAGAGTTTAAATTTTTGTTAAAAAAAAATGAATCCCAGTTCTCACGTTAGTGGACAAAAGCTTGAGAATATGAACTCTCTTTCATGTCTGAAATTCAGAAAATAATAAAAAACCCACAGTTTGATATTTTTAAAAATCATACGTTATGTAACTAGATCTCAGTACTTTTCAGGTTGGGAGAGAGGTAAGTATGAATCATACTTTTTTTCCCTATTGATAATAATAGTTGAAAGATATTTCTAATACAAGGGAAATGCTTGTTTTTATTGTTAATTTATACTGTTCCCATCTTTGATGCTTACTGACTTGAAATATTTGCCAGTGGTCAATGCAGTGATTATCTGGACGGGATGCATTTATTTGATCAGGGCAATCTGTTGAACATTAAACAATATTTGAAGCACGGTTAATTATTTGCACTGAATTAGCTCGGCCTCGAAAGACTGTGGTTTGTCTGAAAAAACATAGGCAAGAAGAAAAAGCTAATTTCAAGAAAAAAATGAGGATGGTTAACAGTGCTTTGACCCTTAAGGTTCTTCCACTGGTTATTCTCCTAGGGACCACATGTTTGTGCGTGAGTATGTTTTTTATCCTCCTTTTCTTTCCATGTGCCAGCTCTGCTGTATCTGCATTTCAGGCCACTGAGGGGACCAAGTTAATGCAGCTTAAGAGAGAAGCCCAATGGTTTTTTTTGGAGCAGACATCTACAGTGTCAAGGAATGGCTCCTCTGGGTACGCTCAGTGGTCACTCCACTCCCAGTGGTCTGTGGTGGGGAGCGTAGTCCCTCTCCTAGCCCTGGGCATTAAGAAATGCCCAAAACACTGGGCTGCAGCATGGGCAGCTCATCCTAAAATCATAGAATGTTTTGGGTTGGCAGGCACCTTAAAGATATCTTGTTCCAACGCCCCTGTCATGGGCAGGGACATCTTCCACTAGACCAGGTTGCTCAGAGTTCCATCCAGCTGGGCCTTGAACGTTTCTATGGATGGGGCATGCAGCATCTCCCTGGGCAACCTGTACCAGAGTTTCACCACCCTCATCATAAAATTTTCTTCCTTATTTCCAGTCTTCATTCTGAAGGGACTTAATATCGGATTAAACAGGTCAGGTAGGCGTTGCCTTGGCAGTTTTGCAAACTCTTGTGTAAAAGGTAAAATTTCCCCCAGCCATGTGTTTTGAATGACTGAATTATTGTTGTGGCTAACGTGGGAGGAAGGTTAATGGCAAAATATTCAACACAGCTAGGGGTGACCAAAGCTCTGCTCTGGCAGAGCTTGATATACTTTCCTACATCTATTCATCTCCTCTTTAAAGAAGACTGGAAGAATGACTTGTAATCAAAGGAAAGTTAAAAGTCGGTTTAAAAAAAATTTCTTTTGTTCTTCCAAGCAATCAAGTAGATTTTCTCATGAAGGAATCTGAGGTTCTTCAAAACGTCTGCTTTCTTAGTGACATTTCCTACGTGTTACTAAAATGCGGTGCAAAAATTCAGAAGTAAACATGTTTAAATTGAATTCCTTGGGAAAAATATGTAGTGAGGGTGTTTAATGGGGCATAGATTTTTTTTAAGAAGTCTGGAATTTGAGATCAGTGATTTTCACACCTCAATAGAGTAATTATTAATTAGCGTATCACCAGGACCAATGTCACACTTGGTCCAGTAGTACATGTAGCATCTTACTGAGGGGATCAGCTCTAGGGTACTTCAATGCCAGTTTTACAGACTTTGTGGGAACACCAGCTAATGCAAGTAAGCTCATAATGAATTTGGCAGTGTTAATTCATGCTCAGTGAAGAAGATGTGGGGCCAGTCTTAGACAACATGAAGCCTTGCCGGGATTCTTTCTAACTAGTTCTAAGTGTTAGATTGGTTCAATCCCTTTGACAGTCCTAATCTGACTTTGCTTTAAAAATTGCTGTGGAAAATGTAGACTATATCTCCCCCTGCCCCTGAAAATTCATTAACATTGCTAAAATGCAAAAGCAATTCTGCTGTCACTGAAAAGCAGCACGACAGAATATTCAGCAGGCTAGTTTTTAATAAAACATGCTTTTTCTTCATAATTAATATAACAAGGTTTTCTGGCTTAGCACTTGGCATGGATCCCAGAAAAAAAAAAAAAAAGAGGGGAATGGGTTGCCATGATGTGACCATTGCCTGACAAACAAGTTATGAGAGGATATTTTTGTCTTAATGACTTGTCCTGAAGAAAAAGTTGCACTGAAATCATTTGAATGAAAAAATAACATATGCTGCACTTTGCTGAAACCACAGAAAACACCCTTAAATTCATATTTTCATCCTTTTCTAGAACTATCTTCATCATTTTTATTTTAATCTGGTTTTAGAAGTTTTTATAAGTAATAAGCTGATTAACAAATATTATTGGTGAAATATAGTAGAAGTCAAACGTGGGTTTAAGCGGTAGTTCATGCTGAGTCAGTCACAATAGAACAAGAAAATATTTGGACGTTCATGGATCTGGCAGGTTTGGAGCAGAACCTTAAGGCAAAAATTTTCATTCAGTTCTTCATACTACCTGAAGAGAAACTGATTCCATCTGCATGAATCCAAACGATTTCCATAAAAGGCATAAAGCTGCATGGTGAGGTCAGAATTCGGTCCTTTACTTTACCATATATGATGCAACTGCTCCAAAGACTGTCTTCAGATAGGCAGGTCTTCTCGGGTTGGTTTTTTTTCCCCCCTGTTTTTCATTTCTCTTCTGCTCAGCAAGATACTGTAGTAGCAATGTGCCTGCCACCAAGGTATTGCATCGTTAAGTATTCCTTAATTAGCTGAAGAGAAAGCCAAAGAACTCTGCTGCAACAGAGCTGTGTATCCTCACATATCCAGACTTGTATTGAAGCAACTTTTCTGGAATACACTCAGATTTAAATGGTATGCTTGAGTGTTGTGCTGAGTTGGGCTAGAGAAATCTGGAACAGGACAATAAAAAGTTGGATCCCACAACACTCCAGTGCTGGCCCTGCCCATACACCAGGTTGCAGCTCCCACTTAACTGTGCTCTAAAGTGATTCAGCACGTGTTCGCAGGCAAAAAACATTATTTTTAAATCTACAGGTGTTCAGATTAGTCCTTTTCCTTGTATCAGATTTCCCTGCAAACTCAACTTCCCTGGCAGCAGGGAGGAAGATTTGCAAGGGTCAGACTAGCAGAGGTGGCTCTTCACTGAATATTTTAAAAAATTGATTTCCTCTTAGTTGTGGTGGAAAGTCTTTCAAAATCACTAGCCTTGCCCAACCCAATAACCAAGTGCAATTAGCAGCAGACAGGGAAGGATAAAAGTATCACATTAAGATCTAACAATTGCAAAAAAGAGCCCCTATCATAAGGGCCTATCTCCCTCTTGGCCCACAACAAGTAGGATGCTATTGCCAGCAGTGCCTGTCTTTCCTTGCCTCAGGTGCTTAGAGACCAACATTTTAGGGTGTTCCAAAGTCAACTCTGTCTCACATCTTTTTCTAATCCCCAACGGATCCCTTCCTGTAGCAAACTCCCACTTCTGCTCCCCTCACCCTCACTCCAGGGCTTCATCACACACACAAGGGCTTCATGCTCCACTGGGTTGCAAACCAATCACTGCAGAGAGAAGTGAATGCTGCCAAGCCCGCCTGGATTTGTGGCCCATCAGGTGTAATACCCTTCTGCAGTGCTCACCTAAATTTGCCTGATGCAGCAGGAAAGCAACAAAGCCCTGGGAGCGCCCCCAGCTAATTTTGCACCGTGCTCTCGGAGAGGGAAGCGTTCCTCGCTGACCCCTGAAGGCAATCAGCTTATGCCCTGCAGCATGCAGGTTGATATCCTGTGTAACTAAAGGGACTTAATGACTTTGCATAAGCTTTAAGTCTAGCAGTATAACCTGCATTCCCAGCACTGGCTGCAGGAGCGTTTGATAGCGCAGGCGCTTGTGTTAGTGTGACTTGCTGGCTCCTGCAGCCCCCTGAAACATATTTTGTAGCTTCCTCTTGCTGTGGCATCCAAGGCTGACCCCATTTTCCACCTGGGAGCATAAGCACACCTCATCCACCATTGAACAGCTTTAAAAACACCCAGCTGCTATCAGGCCACCTCTTACAGTGCAAAGATTAACTTGGGAACTTTGATTTCTTGGAAAACAGGAGCAGGTAACTCTTGAGCAGAGAACCAAGCTGGTTTCAGCAGCACCTTTGAAGGATCTTGCTTTTTTCCTGGATCCCTGTGGGTTTTGTTTCAGGTGCTACCATGGGAAAGGTTCACAACTAAATAATCAGCAAAACAAAGATTTTAAATGTGAACTTCTCTGGGTTCTCTGGGACTGGTCAATAAGGAACACACCATTTATTCTGAAGCACAAACTGCCCTTCAGTGTGGAGGCAGGAGATGCCTTGTTAGCAGAGAAGAGAACAACTCAGAAGTTTTGGTGGAATCCTTTCAGAGAATGGTTTCCCAGGCTAAAAAAAACCAACATGTGTTGCATGTGTGCTCCAGATGATAATATGCCCTGCTTTCATTACACTGCAACCATGGCCTTGGCTGAGAAATACAATGTCATTGCTGGAAAAGCCACTTTCCCTTGAAGTTCAAAGACTGTCACTACCCAAGATGGTTGCAGGCAAAAATCTGGCCGATTGTAAGAGCATCAGAACTGTCGATTCCCTCCTCCTTTGGCAAGCAGCCCAGACAAAGGTTCCTACTGAGAGCTGTCAGCAGGATCAAGGGGTTCACTACGAGAAGGCAGTAGCTGTGTCTGCCCTCGTGGCTCCTTCATGGCTTGTGTCACTTGTGGATGGAAGTTGATCAAATATCCGTCTTCATTCTCCAGTTCAACCCCATCCCACCTCCTTCTTGGCTGCAAAGCTGTGACTGCACAGATGAACAAATGAAAGCATAATCTTTGTTTTTCTGCCATGGAGGCCACTTTGTGACAAGTTGCAGGAGAATTTGCAGGACTTAATGCAATTGAGTGAATAAGCCAAGTCCTACCAATGCAGTTTAATACTGGAATTCCTGCAGTGCTTTGTTGCAGTGTGTGTGTATAAGTATAGAGCTAATTTTCATCTCTGTTGCTACTCTGTCGTGCAAGCTTGAGTAGTTACAATGTTTACTCTGGAAGTCTGTTTTGGACTCCTGTAAATTCACAGCGTAACCCTGGGCTGTCACCTTTTTGCTCTCTTTCTCCATCTGCTTTTGCGTTTTAGTGATTCATTTTTATTGTAATAAGGGGTAGCAACGTACCCAAGACACAATAAACAGTTCAATTGCAGAATGCCCTCGGCAGCTGCAAATAATTTTCCTTGAATTTGGGGTCAAACCTTCCTGGGTTTGTTAAGAAAGAATTGCTAGAGATTAACTGGACATTTTTGTCCGAGAAAGAGCCATAAGATTCCATCCTGAGATGAGGAAAGCTCATGGTTCTGTCATTCCTATTTGAAACCTATTACATTTCATTAGTCTCTGTTTCTTAAGGAGTTGAAATGGAAAAATTGAGTGCAGCATGTATCTGCAATGTTTTATACTGGTACAAAATCTGTTTAGCAAAATTTTAAAGGTTCTTTGGAAGAATGAAGTTTTCATGAAGTGCTAATCATTACAGTGACAAAAGACAACAAAGGTCAGGTGAAATTAGGATATCTTAAATTTCACAATTTTTTTCCAGGAGCCCTATAAATGTAGTTGGCTCCATAGTCAGCAGTGCACTGGTACCCATATAAAATGCCCCTCCTAGCTTTATTTTTTTTATTTTTTTTTTTTAGGGTTTCTTTTTTATGAGCCAAAAGTAATAAAATTTAAAATTGCTCTCTGCAAATTCTTACAGCTTTGTCCCTCATCACTGCAGACCTGCTATGAACAGAATCCAGTGATTTTATTCCCTCTTGAGAGAGCACACAAAGTATCGGTGTCGAGCTGCAGCAAGGAGACTGTTTGAGACTGGTGAAACCAGCCTCACAGTCTAATTTCTTCTCCCGCCGCCCCCCTTCCTTTTGTTCGAATCCTGCTCCTCGTTGGGCTCAGTGTTGCACCTCGTCGGAAGGACAAGATCCTCCTCTGCTGGCCACGAGCAATACGGCACCGCAGGCAGGAGGCCCTGCCTTCACTGCCCCCGCCTGCACTCCCTCCTGCAGCCCCCTCCTGGACCCCCACCCTGTGCACCCCTCCTGACAGCCTCCTTCTGCATTCCATACCCAACATCCTGCATCCCACATCCTGCATCCCACATCCTGGAGTGGAGGAAGGGGAGAGCTCCAGCAGAGAGGAGGGAAGGAGTGAGCTCTTCCTCCTCCTCTGCTGCACACCACCATTGGCAAGCTTCACGCCATGAGTCCAGAGGCTAAAATTTGGCCCTGTGCTGGCTAGTAGGGGTGAAAATGCTTCAAAACCAGTGTGGTCTGGTGAGTGGTCCAGTGGACCCCAGGAGGGAGGAGAAAACTCTCCATGCTGAGAAGTCAGCTCTGCCAGAGGTTTTGTTCCCTGTAGCTCTGCAGCTGCAGCTTGTGACAGGCACACGAGGAGGGAAAGCTGCAGCACAAAATGAGATACAGGAGCCTTACAGTAAAGACTGTGTTTAACTCCTGGACTCTGTGCTGGGTTCTCCAGAAGCTTTTGTTCCCGGTAACATTTATGCTGTGGCAGCAGACAGAGGTTTTCATCCAAAAGCAGCGATCAAAATCTGGGACTCAGTCACCAGCCACGAAGCCATTGCCTGCTCTGAAGGATGATGCTGTAAACCCGCACATTGTCGAGGGCACCAGTTCATTTCAAGAGGGAGTTTAGGGTACCCGCCCTTTTGTGGTCAGCTCTGCCCATGCTTGGACAGAGGGGCAGGTGGATAAGCTGGAAAAGAAAGTAATGTAGCACAATGCTACATCTCTCATTTTTCCTATTTCCTTGGGGTGTGAGCATCGTGAGACTGTCATCTCCACCCTACAGCTGGGGAAACTGAGGCACAGAACTGCATGGTGCACCTCACTCAGCCTGGGCTGAAACGCTCCAGCATTTCCTGGGGTGCCGAGGGCTGCCCTGAGTGCAGGGGCAAACTCACTAAGTCAAACCTTTCTGACCCAAACCATTTCCAAGCCCATAAGGCAAAGAGCACAACAGGGCAGCACAGAGAGCTGGAGAAGGAGGTGAAATGTTTCTTGCATCATCCTGCTCCCAGTGCTGCTTCCTTGTTCTTTGTTTCATCTGTTCCTCAAAAAGCAAGGAGTACACTTGCAGGGTTTGTTTTGGTCTGTGTTTATGGATGAACGCTGCCACTAATTGTAAATGGAGCAATTAGACCTTTGCTTTATATAGTCTCCGCTGGGGTCTGGCAAAGGATCTGACGAACGCTGTACCTGCACTCAAGGAATGTATACACCAAGGACAGAGCTTTTACAGCCTTCTCATTTACCATCATCTCCGCACTCATTCAGGAGGGGCAATTGTGTGAGGATGTGTGTCCTTCCAGCTGCAAAGGATTTAGTTCTCTGTGTGTGTGGCTCACTCAAATGCACCTGGGAAGGAGCTCTGCTTTGTGGGTCAGGGGACGTTGCTCTCATTAAAGTCAGTTGGGAAGGGGAGAGCTGGAGTGTCTGTTCTCCCTGGCTCAAACACAAGAGGGACGCAAACGTGCCCGAAGCAAAAGCTCATTTATATATTCCAGATAATATTCACAAACGCGAATTCTGAGCTTTTTATTTTGTCCTGTTTCTTATTCATTGCTTCTGATTCATTTGTTCTTAGTCTCAACCAGCGTTATCTGAGAATGTCTTTCTTCTATATATAATGTGTGACTAAACAGAGCATATATTTACAGTTAATTGTATCTGTAGCAATGCCTAGGTGCCCATAATAACTGTGTGTGTATGTGTGCTGTCCTTACCATGTGTGTTAAATTGTTTGGAAATACATTTTATTCCCTATAATCATGTGAGGGATGAAGAATAGCAGCTTCAAATCTCCTTTACACCCACTGTTAGCATGTGTATCCTCACTGCAGGCAGGTAATCCTGTCCGCAGCTGGGATTTAGAGCCAGAGGGGAAGCGAACGGAAATTGTCACGCTGAGGATGCGTCCTGGTGTACAGTCAGTGCCTTTCCTTTCAGACAAACCTCACTCACACTCTTCAAAGCCTGAGAGCTGTTTTCCATCTTCTTCTCTTCCCTTTTGTTGCTTGCCCTTGATCATGAGCCAAACAGGAAAGGCTGGAGCCCCACACTGGAGGTGGGACACATGGCATTTCCTCCTGGAAAGTGCCAGAAATATTCTCCTGCATCCAAAGATTGTTGACAACCTTCCAGCTCAGGGGTCCAGATCCCGCAGGGTGCACCAGGGGTAAGGTCCTAGGCCATGCTGCACTGTCCTACATCCACTCTGCTGTGCCCAGGCACCTTCCAGCCTCCAGCTTTGGTGGCCAGCTGGAGTGTGGCCTCTGTCAGTATCTCAGAGAAACAGGACAAATAGCCAATGTGCCATAACCTCATAAGCATAGAGACAATTTAACTCATTCAGGTCAGCTTTGCCCCAAATCAGACCAGATCAGCAGTTTAGAGTATATGCTTGGAAAAGCCAGACCTCTCCCATGGGTTGTTGACCTTTTGTTACTCTTTTCACAGAGCTCTTGAAATCTAGGCCAGTTAGCTCCAAAGTGGGGAACTGCCGTATCTGGATGTCTGGCACTAGGGGCAAACAGAATCTTTGTACTGTAAGCAAAGCTCTGCACTGGCTTTTGTTTTTTCAGAAACTGACTCTCTGACCTTTATTATCTCACGCAGGCTTCCCATTTTTCCTTCTTGGCCAACATGATGAGAGGTAAGTGGTTTCAGTTTCTTCATCTTAACTTCTACCTGCCACAAAACTGAAAGTCTGGCAACCTGGTTCATCAAGACCCTTCACTAGTGCCCAGTGCTGAATTATATTAACTTCATGCAGAGCCTTGCTGAGCTTAAAATAACGTCTATCACCAAGTAAAAAGTCTGTTTGACTTTGGACGAGTAATATGGTGAGTGCTTTCAGACCTCCACAGGTGCTGTACATCAGTGCAGGAGACAATGCTGCATCATGTCCCAGCCAGGAGTGTGTCTGGCACGCTGGAGCCAAAACCAGAGGTACAGCAGCAGTACCAGTGTGCAGCTGACCACAGGGTTCTCCTGGACCACACCTGGAACTCTCAGTTCCGTCCCAAGCCAGGACTTTTCTGCCACTCTCTGCCTTCATGTGCTTTGGGGACCTATGGGTGACACAGTGGGCCATGGTCCGGTGGAGAGGTCGTGGTCCTGGGCTGCAAACCTCACAGAAGGATAAGCAAGGAGCCTAGATGGGGATGAAAACTGGAGGTCAAGTAAATAAAAGCTGACTTTTCCTTGCAGCATGCAACTAACTGTGGAACTTATTTCTGCAAGGCTTTGTCCCAAGTGCAGTAAGGTTCAAAAACAGGCCCATGCAAGTAAAAAATGGTTAAAGGCTGCATTGCATTACAATGTTGGTAAGGGCAAAGGTGTGATGAATGTTGTGTGAGGATGTGTAGGATGTGTGAGGATTTTTATCTCCTTTCACAGCCTACATGGTCCATGTAGAAGATTATGATTGTATTGATAAGTTTAGTATTTTTGCAGGTAAGCCCTGCTCTTTATTTTCTTGATTTCAGTGGCTCTTAGACCTGAGTTTATAATGCAGAGCTAATGAAATATTACAATAATTTCGCTCATTTTTCTGCAAAAAAAGAGGGGGAGTTTTAGTATGCACTCATTATTCATCTGCATTTCTGTTCATTCCAGTGGTATTTTGGCTTTCAGGTCAAACCAGAAATCCTGTCGCTCATACAGCAGTGTCCAAATCGATGTTGCTGTTCTAACAACGTGTGTGTAGAAAAGAAATTTCCAAATCATTTTTGTGTCCGAGCTCAGTATTTGGGTTCTGCAAACATCTGGCCACAGTCATGCACTTGATTCAGGGTTTACACACCTGTTCACACAGTCTTGTGCAAGCTGGTTGATCTGCCTTTTGATGGTAGAGTCTCCCTTTCACAGTAACTTAATTCACTGCCTGCCTTATGTTTTTTATTCACATCCTGCATTCTATCTGTCTATCTGTATGGCCCCTAACACTGTACCTCCACTCTCCTACTCCCCATCCCCCTGCAAGTCTCACCTCCTTCAGCCATCACTGTCTTCCTTCGCCCCGCATCCATCCCTCTGAGGAAAAAAGTGCTGCAAAGCTGCTTTAAAGTCACAGCCACAAAACTATTTGAAAGGTTTTCTGGCTTTGTTGTTAGCTGGTCTCCCTTCTTTCTGAAGCTGCAGATACTCCCAGCCACAGCCCGCTTGGAAGGGAGAAAATACTGTGAGGTCTCATCTCTACAGAAGTAAATGGGGAATATCTCATTATTTAAAATACAGTCAGGATTTCAGCCTCATAAAAATAACACTACAATAATCTCAGAGCTGGGGACAAAAAGCATTTAGGGGGGGTGGTAGGAAAACTCATCCTGCTTAAATTAGGCCAGACTTCAGTCAGTCTCCAGAGGTTCAGAGAGCTTGAATAAATGCTGGGTATTTTCTGGCGCTCTTGATGTGTGTTGGCAATAGGCTTTAACTCTGCACATCACTCATCTTGACAACTGCAGTCCAACAAAGTTACCTCGCAATTCAGGTCACCCGATGGCATCCTAATGCATCACTTTCCCACTTGGAACATTAGTCATCACTTGATCCAGGGAAGGTTTTGAAAACAGTGTGACTGTCGGCATTGGGATATCTGTTCTCTCCGTAACAGAGAGCCCGTGTAAGCTAATGAACAAGGGGATATTGATCAGAAATCCATTGCTTGATTGACAGCTCTTGGCAATGTGAAAAACTGCAGATGAAAGCTTGAGCAGTTTAAAAGATCACCCAGACCTCAAAGCTGATTTGAAGCTTTAAAAGTCAATCTCTGTCTATCAATTATGGGGGGATTTTTTGTACTACACAGAGGAAAGTTATTCTTTGAAAATTTGCATGCAGGATGTCTAATTTAATTTCATGTAATAGTCACATTTCAGTGACAAATGTCAGATCACTGCTTTTTTAAGCATGTTAAGGTTTTCCAGCACTTACAAAGAATGAACACTCTGATTTAGTAATATGTTTAAATCAACCAGTGTATCAGACTTTGTGCTTTAATTATGTGCTCAGATAAAAAAAAGTGTTGTTTTTGCTTTACTAAACCTATGGCTTGTTATGAATAAATAAAAAAATTGGAAAGGGAGCACTTCTTAAATAAGAGATGTGGAAGCCAAATAGTTATTTAGTGTCAAAGCAGTGATAAAAAAGAAGACATCTTTTAGTTTTATATCATATGCCCCAGTGAGGGTTTTCTGTCTTTTTTTTCACTTTGTTTTTCACTGCTTCATGCATCTGGAGGTGACATGGACTAGCTGGGAGATGGGAAGCATCACTCATGTGACCTGTTGGAGCTGTGTCTGTTTCTCAGTTTCATAAAGAGGGATGGCTGTGGGGAAAGCAGGGACACTGGCCATTTCTCAGATCTGCTGCACTCTTACATCACCTTGGCTGGTCTTCTGGCCAGTAACCTCAGCTTCCTGACTCCCATATCCACATGGGGACCAGGGTACCCAAAAGGGTTTGCTGATGTCTTCTGAACCCTTTCCACACACACCCTTAACTCCATGCCTTGGTCATTAAATTTCTAGAAATGGTAATTGCCAGCACTTGAGGGGCTGGTCAGTGTTGCCCACTTTACCTCAGCCCTGCTACCAGAAGTTGCCATCTTGGAGGGCTCTTGGGTGCCAAACTGGTCTTGGGTGTGCCACAGCCAGTCCCAAAACTGCCCCATCAGTGCACATGGGCTGCTGTGCCCCCCAGCCTCTCAGAGCCACTAGAAGCACATCTTGCAAAACATGAATTACATCTTTGCCAACTTGTTTACAGAAGAGCTGCACTTAAAAATAGTTTATAACATGTCAAGTAATTATGTAAGTGTTGTTAATAAACAATCTGTTGCTAAGAAATTATGTCAAACAAAAATCAAGTGACAGTAGTGTAATTTCTTAACAAAACACACTAAGCAGTTGGCTTAAAAACTGCTAGATAATTCTACAATGGCTTAGTTATTCATGTGCTTTTGGGGCACTTATTTTTCCTCTGTAGATTCAGGAGAGTCCTCACCAGCCTCTGTAAAGCATGCTGGCATGTTTGCCGTCCGCCTTCTGCAGCCGTCATTCACTCCCCTGTTCATCTTTCATAACTTTTAGCAGGTATATTTTTCCATAAAAAGGGATACCCCATCCTTCAGAAAGCATCTGTGGAATAAAAGCCAACATGCCTCTCTAAGATTCTGAAAATAAACAGAAAAAATCAGACTACTTCAGACAGTTCCCTCAACCTCAAGTCGTTTACAAAATCTCCTCTCCAACAAAGTGAACTTGGAGGCTGTATTTCAGGCAAAACTTCCTTTTTGTTTTTCTTCCTTAACTACATCACATTAAATTTAATTTTGTTCAGTGTAGACAATGTCCTTATCTTTCAGCAAGATCCTTCTGTTCCTCAGCAAGGCATACACTTCTGCAACACTTGCACATAGTCGAGACTCGGCTCCTGTGGAAATAATGAGCTGAGGAAAAGGAGTCTTGACTTGACATAGCAATAAATGAGGTGAAACTTTCCTCTATTTTTTTCTTTTTGTGAGAAACGAGAGTTGGCATGTAGAAAAAAAAAAGAAGAAAAAAAGACGGTTCTATTTTAATATGAAATATAAAACACCCATTGTACAAACGTGGAATTTCTTTCTTTTTTTCAGAAGCAAAGAAAGAATAAAGATAAAGGCTGCAAGCGAATGAATGAGGAGAGAAAACTAAGATAATGCAGTCGATAATCAGTTCAAGGCAGAACATTATCCATGGGGCCATCAGTCCGGCCCTAGGGGAGAGCTTTTTAAAATGTCTCTGTACGTAGCTTAGCTTTGCTCATTACCATAGCTTGTCTTTGAAACACTGGAGTGGCTTCCACTGGCAAGAGCCGTACCTGTGCAAGGAGCCGCCAGCCCACTTTAATCAAACAACCCCCGCAACGTGGCTGGCAAAGCCGCGGGTCCCCGCGGGCCCGGGAGCACGCTGGCTCCTGGCAGGGGAGCACGCTGGCTCCTGTAGGCCGCGGGCCGGCAGAGGCAGGGAGGGGCTCCTCAGCACGTGTGTGCAGGGCCGGGCCCTCACTCCTCGAAGGCTGTTCGCGGGTGAGAAGTCACAGAGACACGCGGGTGCGCCTGGCCCTCTGTCCCCCCGACTGCCCTCGAGATGGGGCTCTGTGTCCCTGCACACAGCAGGGCCCCTCTGCTGGGGAGGGCCCTGCCGCATTCCGCAGCAGCGGTGGTGACGGTCAGCAGAGCTGTTGGACAAAGACAACCCCTTCTTCTTACAGGAACCTGAATCTCCTTTTGTCACTGTGCTGGTACCAGCCTCATCATCTGCCCTGGCTGTGGTGCCACAGGGGTCACTCCTTATGCCTTCGCCTGGAGAACCCTGGCCTGCATCCCCTCTGGGGCATCCTGGCTGTCACCACAGCAGACAGCTGGGCAGCCAGAGCCCCAGTGCCCTTCAGGAGCAACCTCGAGGGCAGCACTGGAGCCAGCTGTGCCCAGGGTGGCCATGCTGGGTGCTAGGTGAGCTCTGCCTATGCCAAGGAAGTGCTGAACACCACCTTTGGTCGTCAAGATGGTCTCTAAACCCACTGACATCCCAAATGAGCTGAATGGAAAAAGGACTGTCCGTCTCAGGGAATAACTTCTTTCATAACTTGTCTCCTTCCAGTTTTAATTTCTCTATTCTTTCACTCTCCTCTCACCCCTCCCTTCAGATGAGGCTGATGACTACGAGAGCTACTACTACACAGAACCAAACCAGGACACCAACCTCCAGCAGGAGCCCTGGGTGGAAATCAGCTTGTTCGAGACATCTTTAGGTGACAGCTTTGACATGAAAGGTACCTCTCAGGGGTGGGCAGGAAGGCAAGGAAGGGGTAAAATCCCAACCCTGTGCTTGAAGTGTGAGGATGGCAGGCCTGGCTGCCAGCCTGCTCTCGAAATGCCTGCATCAAAGGGATGAGTTAGGAGGATCATTTGCAGTGTTCTTCTTTGTATTTCTCTTGTAAGAATCCGGTGTTTTATCTCTAGGTTTCACAGGATGTATTCTGATCATGCAGAACATTTCTGATTGTTACTACAAAAAAGCACAGGCTTATTTGTCTATAGACACTGTAAGATGTAATTGCTGTTTTCATGGGATATATGTTCTGTATTTATGCTAGGAACCAAATGTAGAGCAGGTTTCTTTTTTCTTTTTTTTTCTTCTTCTTTTATCAGTTGCAGGGGTTTTATTTCCTTTTCCTTTTTGTTTTGCCAAACTTCAGAAGAACAGGAAAGGATCCTTGAGTTTGCTCTGGGGACTCAAAAGGAGAGGCAGGGAAGTTGCCTGTAGCATTCCCCAAGTTATCCCCTGGTACAAAACAAGCAGAGCTGACTTTTGGCTGTCCCCAATGCCAATTGCTCCTGGCAGCCTGGACTGCAGTGGAGATGTTGAGCACAGGGTAAGGAGCAGCACACAAGTGAGTTTCAGCAGGTGCCAGCTCCCTTGAAGCAACAGCCACCCAGGGGTATGGTAGTAGTCTAAAGGATGGCTTTTGCAGGGGAGATTTAATGCTATGCTCCAAACAGGACAATACCAAATCCACATCACTCCAGACTAAGTGCATGAAGGCAGACAGCCAGAGGCAATGCCACAGAGGCAAATCTATCCCTAAACAAAGGAAGGGACTTGTCCCATTACAGTTCTGTAACAGGGAAAAGGGAGTAGAGGATCTCCAGACCCAAAGCCATGAGCCACTGCAGCTTGGAATAAACTCTGCAGCAACTCATATCGCTCCTGTGAATGCTGAGCTGATGCATAAGTACAGCACTTGTCTCACACGGTGCTGTGCCCAGGAAGACAGACTCCTGCAGCCACAAAATGCAAGAAGAAAAAGCAGGTCATGAGGGTTGAGAGGCTGAAAGTTCTCCATCCTTATCTCTGCAGATGCATGCTTCTCCAACCCCTGCAAAAATGGTGGTACGTGTGAAGCCAAAGGAAGTGACTTCAGCTGTCGCTGCCCCGATCCATACAATGGGACTACATGTGAAAAAGGTAATTGCCCTTTTGCTAACCTAGACTCCTTATTTTGTCAGTCAATGCTACTGTTGCAACTCTATAAACCCACTGTTTGTTGAGCTGAGCATTCTGACAGCCCACAGGAGTCATGTTTTAGTTTTTCAGACCTCATCCAGGCCAAAGTCTGTCTAAACAGCATCCAGTAAAATAGACCTCAGGAGTGCAGAGAGTGCTCCTCTATGCCCTGCAAGGTGGGCAGTGGGGAGCTTCTCATTGGTACCACAGATTTTTTGCCATAGATACTGTGAACAAGAAGTGAGATCCCAAGTCCACACCTGCCAAGTGAAAGCTTCCTTGGAGCGTCAAGAGAAGGCATCTTCCCATGATCCCTGCAAGGGCACAGCTCTTGTGCACACACAAATGCTGATGATGTACTTTGTGTCCCTGTTTTCCACAGTGGGGGACATGTGTCTGGAGAAGAACTGCCACTATGGTGACTGCCTGATTATATTAACCCCACCTTATTTTAAGTGCAGCTGCAAGCCTCCCTACAAGAGACCCTTCTGCCAACGTGGTAAGCACTCTGTTGGGCACAAATTGTGGTTGGGACAGCACCATGGCCAGTTTGCGGTGGGAAATCACCCACTGCAGAGGTCGATCCTGCCCTGGTCATGCTGCAGCTCCCCTCCATGGGCCTGGCCAGTGATGAATTACGCTTGATTTGAGGGGTGGTGGTTCAGTCACTTGTAAAACTCCCAGAGATATACATTTCTCAAGATTTCATGAGAACTCTAAGCCAACAGGCTGAGTGGGAGCTCTCCCCAGTTTCCTCTGGGCATGCTAGTGGCTGTACAGTGTTCGGCTCACTGACAAGGCAGTTTTGTGTTTTCCACATTGACAGCATCCAAACAGTGCAGTCCAAACCCTTGCAAAAATGGAGGTACCTGCGTACGGAACAGATACAGATCAAAATTCACCTGCAACTGCTCTGAACCTTTCAGAGGGAGATTCTGCGAGATCGGTACGTCACATTCCCAGGGCAGAGGAGGGGTGAACCTCCAGACAGCCAGAGGCTGGCTTCCCCCTGCAGCCAGACTAACTGATGCTACTCCTGTAGCATCCTGTGGTGACTTCCTGTCTGCTCCAAGAGCCTGACTACACTGGGGCACCAGCCTCTTTGGAGGGAGGGTCGGAGGAAGAGGCTGACTTCTGCAGCCACTGCTGGCAAAGCAGCTTGAAACAGTTCCCATCTTGGTGTATTCTAAGTGTGCTTTGTCAAGGTCCCACTGGTATATAATGAGTGAGCACACATTTCCCAGAGGTCACACATGTCACAAAGGGAAGAAATGTAGGGTTTTCCTTAAACACTCAAAATCTAATGTAGTGAAGATGCCTGCCCAGTTGCCTGTGACTCCCCAGGCTGAGGGGAGTGGCATTTGAAGTCAATCAAGCTAGAAGGTGGACATATGTTGGGACATTCTTCTAATTTCTGTCCTGTGTACAATAAGGAACATAATTACTTGGCCCAGTAGGTTCTTCTGATCCTCCATAAAATGAATGTAGGACAAGGAAGGGAAGGAAGAGGAACCACTTTGAGCAGGGAGCAACACAAAAGTAATTTTTACATGAGCATTGTCTTTCTACAGGACCAGATGATTGTTATGAAAAGGACTCCTCTACATATAGAGGAAGAGTGAACAAAGCAGAAAATGGCAGGACCTGCCTGCACTGGAATTCCCACCACCTCTTGGACTACAGTTTTAATGCCTTTATGGAGGATGCTGACTCATATGGCATTGGTGAACACAACTTCTGCAGGTAATATTTTGAAGAAGCAGCTGTAGAGGTCTGTATCAAAGAGATCCCTGAGGACAAACTGCTCACAAATTTGAGAAACTGATGGTGTTAAGATCTCACATCTTTCTAGATACTGCCTACCAGTAAAACACCAAAATGTTAAAGATGCCTTGTCTAACCATGATGATGTGAGGCTTCCAGAAGCTGCCCTCTTTTTCTTGAATCAGTCCCATATTTTTCTTATGGCTAAGATAGGTATGGGAATAGTAATATGGCAGTATTTTATGCCTCACTCAGGCATCTTCTTTGTCAAATCTTATGAAATATTATCTCTGGAAGTTCATATCCCATATAGGAGCATGAGGCTGCTACCTAAGAATCTTCATCTCCTTCACTGGTTTAATGGAGATTTCCCCATTCCTGATAGCTGATTCTCTCAACTGTTCTCTTCAGGAACCCTGATGAGGATGAAAAACCTTGGTGCTACATCAGAAAAAATAAGGAAGTAGATTGGGAATACTGTGATGTTTCACCCTGCTCAGGTAAAGAATTAGAAGTGAGTGATTTGGCAGCATGTAGGTGGTCTGAAGCAGCAGGTGACTCCCTGTTGCTTAATTCTTCCAGTCTGATGTTATCTCTGCATTATACATCTGCTGTCTTCCAATGCAGGTGAAGAGACCCCAACAGAACCCCCAACAGATCCGCCTGAAATATTCCAAACATGTGGACAACCAGAAGTTCGCGGGACACGCAAGAGGATATATGGTGGATCCAAGGCTATACCTGGACAACATCCCTGGATGGCATCTCTGCAGAGACAGACTCCAAATGGGAATGAACATTTCTGTGGTGGAGTGCTAATTAAGTCATGCTGGGTTCTTACTGCTGCACACTGCCTCCAGTAGGTGTCCTGTGGTTACTGTAGATAATTGTATAAAAGTCAGGATGGTTAGTAAAGGCAGCTTGATATCCAACTTATTTGCAATCAAAATGATTGCTGGGAGTCAAAGTGAAAGGAAAACATATACGTAAAAAAAAAAGGACACATACATAAAAATGTTTATATACTTGAAAATGGTGCTTGCTAGAACAACAAACTTAGGCCCCACTCAAAATGAGCTAAAGGAGTTGTGTGAGAGGAAAAAAGGGGGAAAGTAACAAGATTTTGTGAAGTATAAAAGAAGAACTCTATGAAAAGCTCAGGGGATATTGGGATGCCATAAGCAACATCACATATTACATCAGAATTAAGTTCTTCAAAACAGTCAAATATGCACTTAGCTTTAATTTTTTTCTGTGTCAACTGGCTTAGAATATTATATTTCCTCCAACATTTGTACTGAATTAGTTGGAAACCACTACCCTAGGAAACAGGTAAATTACACACTGGAAATCATTCCAACACAGATGATTTTAAATATGCGCAGGCAAAGGCAAGCAACTGTACTCCCATGGCTACATGAGCTGCCACTCTTCATCACTGCCACAGTAATAGACTGTGTACACACTGCTACTCTGCCCTAAAATGGAAAGAAAATCATGTACATGCAGCTTTAAATCACTTTATTTCATGATTGCAACAAGTTAAGAGCACATGTATTTTCCACCACTGCTTTCCCATCTAAGCCTTTCTATAATGATTTTAGGAAATCTTCCGGCCAGGCTTTACAGCAGGAAGGAATATCTTGACTTCTTGATACTAAAAGTGCAGGTTTTCATTGCCACTGATAGAAAATGTCTGTATATAAATGGCTTTTTTTTTTTTCCAGAGGCCCAGAAAAAAAGATCCAAGTAGCCCTTGGAAAGCAAAACCTCAAGACGAAAGAGGATTATGAGCAAATATTTGATGCAGTGCAAATAATTTTACATGACCAATACAGCGAGAAGGCTGGTGTCCCATACAATGATATTGGTAAATGCTTTATTTGATACTCACGTGGCTCACCTCCAACCTTTGTTGTTTGAAGTGCCTCTCTCCCACTAAAATCAGTGTAAAATTCTCATTGAGACTATGCTCTGGAAATAATCAGGCCAAATTGTGATTTGAACCCATTTGAATCTTGGGATGTAAATTGTGATGGGAAGGCAGAAGTCACTGCATAGGAGGAGCAAAACAATGGGAACAGGTTCAGCATAGGGGAGCAAACAGAATGTTAGGTTTATGCAGCTTTGCGTGGGGTTGCATCACACGCTGGTAACAATGGTTGGGGATCAAAATTAGCTCCAAATACCTTTTGTTATTGTTTATCTCCTCTCCAGCACTACTTAAACTGCAGCCTGTTGACGGTTACTGTGCAGTGGAAACAAAGTATGTGAAAATAGCATGTGTCCCTGACTTCTTCCTTCCTGCTGGGACTTCCTGCTTCATTTCTGGATGGGGCGAGACAGAGACAGGTACTCATGGGCTAACTGGATTTTGGTGGGTACTTGAGTGGCAAGGTGGGCTGGTACTTTCAGTAGCAATTGCCAGACCCAAATGAGGACCTAGGCACTAGTGAAACCAAGACATGGAATTCAAAAGTAACGTCAGCTAAACCATGCCTTGCAAATTACTCATTAGCAGAAATCTCCAACTGCTAAATCAACCAAACCATTTAGAGTTCTGATAAAATGCCTGATGCATTTTTTTTGCCTGCCAGCTGACTCTCCATGTCATGGTTTCATCTGAAGCCAGCAGCAGAAGCAAGGAAGTATCAAGAGAGGCTATTGTAAATCTTGTGTGTTTCAAGACAGGACCAAGAAAGACAGGAATTTTCACATGGTTTTCCAGCCCATTGGGCGAGATAAAGCTTTTCAGAAGCAGCATCTGGACCTTCAGATGTACTGAAAAATAAAAAAATCCCAAGCTTTTCAAGTTCAACCAGCTCTATCCAAAAACCTTTCTTGCCCACGGTAAATCCTAAGGGGAGAAATTATTATGCTTAAAAAAAGATAATGGCAATTTTCTGAAAGATGCATTTTTCTCATGTTCTGATTGATGTATTGCTGTAAAGCAGCAGAAGGAAAACGTGTCACTGAGGCTGCAGTAGGTGTCCTAGTGCTTTGTGGCTGATACAGCCTGATACGATACATAGGACCGAATTCTCCCTTCTGATGTAACTCCCATTGAAGTCCACAAGAGACAAGTGTGTTCATTTGATCAGAATGCACCAACAGAATTTAATGGACAATTTTTAAAAGTTCCAAATAAAAAGTCTTCCTTAAAAAGGGTAAGGGAGATTTTATGGGTTTTTTTCCCCAACGAAGAATATCAAGTACCCTGTACGTGTCCAAACTAGATGGCTCCTTCTTTGAGCAGAGCTATTATTAGCATTTCAGGAAATCACTGCAGAAATGGAATATTTCCTGAAACTCAAGAAGAACCAAACTTATAAACCACCTTTAATTATCTACAGATGCAGTACTTTGAAACCCTGGCTATTTCCTTTACATGTCAAGTTATGTCTTTAGATTCGCTGTAATTAATCATTGCCCTTAAATATTGTATGATTTTCAGTTTTCATCTGTTTCATTAGCTTGCATGTTAAAGCATCTAATAGTACCAGTCTGAGAAGTGCTGAGCAGCTCAAAGTCCCATGGGGCCCTCTGGGAGCTGCACCTTGGAAAAGCAGGATTACACAGAGAAAGCTGATTGGAATCAAATCCTGAATACCTGACTTTGCTTTCACTCAGGCAACAACTCAGTGTCCTGAGTGAAACGTCAGGCTCCAACTCATTGGAAACTTATCATTTCAGCCAGATAGTTCTTTTCTTCCCAGGCTAGCACATGCATCCCCCCTGCTCTTCCCCCATTTCATTTATATGGCAAGCAAGATCGTATTTTGAATAAAAGACAACGTGTAACAGGAATGGAGGAAAGTGACTCAATTTTTTTGGTGCACATCCCATAGATGAAGAATCCCATCAGCTGTTAGACGCCAGTGTCAAGCTGATTTCACACAGGAAATGCAATGAACCTGAGTTACACGATAACGAACTGGATGATAGCATGCTTTGTGCAGGAAAGCTTCGGAAACCCGGAATCGATTCTTGTCAGGTCTGTTGCTTTTTCTGTATTTGAACACTAATTTTTTGTGTAAAGAGCCAGGCTGTGCAGAGCTTTGGCAGCGTGCTGCATATGTATCTGTTCTCATATCAGTGTATTTCAACAGCCTTTCTGCAGTACACTTTGAGCTGTACATCCTTAGAGCCAATATTGCCACTGTCACCCACAGGCAGATCTGTGGAATCAAGAGACCAGCTTGGAAAGTTTGGCTTCTGAGGCAGTTTGTCAAAATAACCTGAAAACTTGCTTTTTTCCCCCTGTTTTTTAATGGCCTCTACCTTGAGTGCCAATTCTAATCTGGTTTTCACTATCAGAGCTAAGACTTGCAGGGAGTCAGTATTGATGCTTCTTTTCATTCCAGCTACCACAAATGTGAAACAAGTTTGTACTTATACCATTGGAAGGTAGGGAAGAGTTTGAACAACACTTCCTAGGGTGCAAATTACCACTCTAAAGCATATTTTGCAATAGACATCAGAAATAAAACAAAAAAACTGAGACCAACCAAGTCAGAGTAAGACTATTTTGAGAAGTGTGAGATAGCTTAGGTTTTCGTTTGTGCCAGGGATCACATCTTTATCTTTCTGAGTTCAGGCTCTGGATTCCTGGTACTTTCACACCTGGGAAATTTCATGTGACCTTGTCAAATATATGTCACAGACTGAAAAAAAAAAATAAAATTTACATCCAAAAACTCTGATATCATTTGGCCTCATCACAAAACTGCAAGACTACTCAGGGGCTAAGCAGCATCTGTTGGTAAAAGCGATAGGATAAAACATCAATGCAGCTTCCAAGTCTTGTGATGGGAGAGAAGCATTCTGATTTTGGTTAATATTTTGCTTCATGCTTTGAACATGTGTGCTTTCCTTCACCAGGGAGACTCTGGAGGCCCACTGACTTGTGTAGAAAATGGCTCCTACTACGTATATGGCCTTGTGAGCTGGGGTGATGGATGTGGGTTAAAAAACAAGCCAGGAGTTTATACCCAGGTGACAAAATTCGCCAGCTGGATTACAGCTGTAATTCAGTCTTAATCAAGATCACGTTATTGGGAAAGAGCTTTGGAATGACAAATGGTAAGATTGAGAGATTTACTATATTTAGTAATTCCCCAGATGCCTCCTTTTTGACCAAAATTATTACTGATATTATCTCATGGCCTACATGGGCACCTTCCATCACCATCTTGAAAACAGCTTTAAAAGTGTTAGCTAGAATGTCAGTGACAGTTTTTCTGATGAGGGCTTTGAAATAGGCCCACATTTTGTAGCTAAACAGATCAGAAAGTAAAGCTACTCCATTTCTTCCCCAAGCAAATCAAAGGCCCTGATATCAATGTTTCTAGATCTGCTTTTCAAGCCATGAACCTTCTCCAAGCTCAGCTGCTGCCAGACATTTCCTCTTCCCCTCATGTGCCTGTCAAAGGTGTGTTTTTCTGCACTCATTGGACTCTGATACTTCAAAACTATTGGCATGTGCTCTTGAAGGCAGTACCATTCTTCACACACGTAAGAATCGCCACGTGGCTGAGTTTGCAAGATTGCAGCCACTGGAATTTCCTGAGGAGGAAGGATCAGGCAGGACAATTATTTTTAAAAGCACTTCTGTGGGTAAATAGCTACAAATTCCATCGGTGGTGCGTTCCAGATTGAAAGCACAAAAAAACTTTAAGTATTAGAATTATCCACTTTATTCCTGGTTAGAGGATAATTACTTGTTATGCTCTAGATCTACAATGGTTTATATGTGTTTAACAATACCAGTGAGACCTAGTTAGTACTAAATGCCATTAGAAAAATCTGTCTAAAGCCATTGGATAATTTGGGAGTTCTCATAAGATGCACCTGTCAAATGGTGTAACTTTTGCCCAGTGATTCTGCACAGAAATTTGAAAAACAAGGGACTGGTATTAAATCAGGATATAAAGAACAGACTTGTTTGTGAAGAGTGAATTCCTTAGACTAGTAATGTCACTCTCAGTTGAATTCCAGGGTTTACAGGGTTTCCTCTCTAAGCAGCTACCTAATGTGTGAATAGCTACCCCTACTTCAAAGAGTAATTCTGATTTTTTACCTTGGAAGGTTTGAAAAAGACCGAAGAACTAATTGTGATCTGAATACATCCTGAGGGTCTAGAACAGATTGCCTGATATCTGCTAGAAAACCTGCCTTTGGCTAGTCAGTGATAACTTTGCTCCCACTGGCCTTTGACTCGTTCATCTCTTAAACCACTGAACCATGATTTTGTGTTCTCTTAGGTCAATGGTGCCAATAATCCAGGAACACAAAAATCTCCAAAAATTACAAACATGGAATAAGAGTCACCTGATTTATTCATTACAAATTATTTCATATTCTACCCTCCATGGTACAAAGCTGAGCCTGCCAGTCATCTAGTACTAATTCATTTACAGCTTTAAATAAATAGCAGAATCTGTAATACATTCAGTGATAAATCACAAAGTACCCACACAAAAATAAAATGATCAGTTATAAATTGCAATGTTTTGGCTGCTTTTTAAAACAAAAATTCTTAAATGCCATCTATTGTGTTTCCCAGAAAACTGGAAAAGCTGCAGGATTTGCAGACAAGATGAAAATCTATTTGTGTTATGTCATGTTTCTGTTTACTTCTGATAGAGCTGCATTTGCCTTCTCTTGACTTGCAGAATTTCTGAAGCATCAGGGTTGACTCCAACTTGCTGAGATCCTTCTGACTCCAAGTGGTCCTGTAAAATCACACCCAAATAAATTGTGAAATCAGCCAGTGGACGGGAGAGGGTTTTAACTATCATTCTATAACAATATTTTCATATTCAAAATTACACAAGTGGCAAAAAAATGAGGAAAATCTAAATCACTGCCCTGCACTGAGCGAATTTCTGTAGTGGAGAAGTACAAAAAATGGACCTGTTCATGTAAGTTAGATACCTCACATACCAAAGGACTAAATGTGCTCAAGTCCTAGTTTCTATTTTGAACCCTAAATAAAAAGCAAAGCAACAAACACCTGACTTCCACATGGATTGCACGCCTCTGGGTTTCCCTGGGACCATCATACCTTTTATCATACTTTTGACTTAAGAAGCTATTGCCTGTAGTTCCCACTGCCTGCTTTACTCAACCATAGTTTTCATTTATTTCCTGAGTAACTTTTCAGATGGGAATGTAAATCATGGATATGTACTGTTTCTCTTGGTCTGGATTATTGTTTGACTCCTTACCAAAGTTAACAATTAAATGATCAAAGTATTTGAAGTGCAGTGCTTCTCTTTTATTGTAGTTGAATGCTTCCTAACTGTAAGGGCTACGAGATTCCTGTGTGGACTTCTGCTCTCCTGTGCTGGGACACTGCAGACTGGGAGTCATCCCTGGGGAGGCAGACAGAAGGAAAGCCTGGAAGATCCCTGCTTGTAATATCTTTAATCTTGAGCTGGACAGAGGCAGAGGAGGCTGGAGCAGTGCCCCTTTGCACAAAGCCTCCCCCAGCACACGTGATGCTGTTAGGAGCCTACACCAGCCTGTCGATACAGCTGCCAGTGGAGATTACGTGGCAACACGGAATTAAATGGCAACACGTGGTTCCTGCTGAAATAAGGGAAGAGAATGGGACTTGCATGGGGAGTCCCTTCCACCTCTGCTTCTACTTTCCACAGAGGTACTAGGACATTGGGAGATCTGACATCATCGCCAAGTTGGAGAAAACACATCCTGACGCTGACACTGCTGACACTGCTGAATTCCCTTCAAGGGTTCCTTCAAATTAAGATGTACACTAAGCCATGAAGCTTCATGAGGGAAGTGTACATATCCTGATCAGATAATAGGGAGAACTGTAAACTCCAGGGAGCATTCAAAAGTATTAGGCAGGATGTGTGCAGGTAAGGAGCAGAGCTGTTGGGATTTGTGAGAAGAATGGTTTATTCTACTTACAGCTCCAGGTCTGTACAGAGCAGAAGCACCCAGCAATCCCATTTCCCGAAGGTATGCCAGCTCAGCAGCTCTTCTTGCCATTTCAACCTTGTGAGAACCTGGGGGGGTCCAGCCAATGCCTCTGAGCCAGTTCAAGTCAGACTTGTATTTTACCTGAGAGAATGAAACATGCACCAGGATGTATTATTTTGTTGGGCTCTAACCAAATCACATGCCCTGGGTATTCAAGAGAGAGCATATAAAGAGCAGCAAAGTGAATAATAAAAACATTATTCATTTTTAGCAAGCAAACTGTGGCTCTTTCAAGAAGGTGATTTTGTTGGCAGGTAAGGTTTACCAAGGAGATTGCACAGAAAGCCCCGAGCCCAGGGAAGGACCGTGTCACTCAGCCACACTTACATCACTCTGCAGCTTGTAGGCCTGCTTTGCATGTTTCACATTTAGCTGCTCAGGGTCACAAGTGTATTGGTGCAAGGGCTGCCTGTAGTTAACATTGCTTGCAAGCTGCTGGCTTCTCTTGGCATGGAGGAATCCTGGCTGGTTGAGGTGACTCTGGAACTGTGCCCTATTTAGGGCATAATCACTCCTGTACTGGATGTCGCTCTGGAGTTTCCCCACTCTGAGGACATGTCTGATTTTGGGATCATCATTTGCACTGAGGAATCCAATCTGCTGGCCTCTGTCTCTCAGGAAGGCTTCTCTGTATTTGTACTGCAGGAAGTGCAGAGGAAAATCTCATTTTCACATTCAAATTACCTTTGAATTCTGTTATGAAATAACTTATCCTCCCCTAGTTATCAATCATGTTTCTTGTGTCGCACAAAGTCCAAGGGTTTGTTTGATATCAAAATACATCTCCTAATCTAACAAGACACTTTAGAAGAATGACCTTTGTGCTCATTTTTAAAGGAGTGGAAAGACTTAGGGGGTCCAAAGTGCTCATCTCTCAAAAGTAATCAGAGATCCTCCTACTGTTGCACTCTTGGGTACACACAATACACAGCTCAAGCAATGACCCTCCTCTATCTTTAGTTTTCTTGCCAACTGTGGTCCTCTGTGTTCAAAGATGACCCACTTTATCCTAGACCATGCTTTAACTATTCATAACCTAGTACCTATTTTATTTGATTAAATCATAATATGTCTTCTTCTCAAGAAGAACTCTTGGGACATAAAACAGAACAGCCTGGTATTGGACATTATTAATGGTAGCCTTTAGTTGGAAGTCTTTGCATTTAACCAGTACTTGGTTTCATTGGATCACCAGTTTTCCACATCAGAACAAAGTTCACTCATGTCAGAATTCACCCATTTTTATAGGATGGGGTGGCATGGGAAGAGGGTTGGGAAGTGTTTCAAACAGAACAATTCTTACATCACTAGCAATCTCTCTTGAAGCCTTTGCTGTCTGGAATGGGATGGCGTCAATCCTAAAATCATAGCCAGATGCCCTTGTCTGCTCCCAAGATGTTTTATACAATTTCTGTGTTGAAAAGAAAAGAACAAAACAGTCATTTCCCCCTGCAGTTTCTTAAACGCAGTCCCATAACTGCAATAATAAATGTTTTATCCTACTGGGCTTATTTGTATCAAGAGTCATCAGTACCATCTCCAAGGTTTTGATCCAGTTCTATAGCGCTTCAACTTCTTTTCTATTCACCATGATGATAAAATGCCTCATCTGAAAAGTGCCACCAGGGTTTCCTTTTGTACTTGAATGTGGTTGTTTTTGATGTGATTTAATTTCTGTTAGAAACTGTGATGCATCAGTCACATCAATATTGCATTGATATTGCCCTTATTCTCTCTTTTGATGCATCCACTCGCAGTGTCTTGGGTTTCCTGGCATCATAATTTCAACACCAGTCATCTCAAGCCTTTCAAATGATCCTCGTCTCTATCCCCAGCCACATGTGGCTTCATTAACTCATGTGGAATAACAGCCGGTTCTAACATATTTAATGTGACTTTGAGGATGTGAATCACATTTACATCCTGAAAAGAAATTGCTCTAGATTTGGTTCTTGTTCCATTTGTAGCTTTCTTAAAATAGCTTCCAGTCTGCAGGTCCTGCTACACGGCCATGGTATCTTAGCTGAGCCTTTTGGCTGTCCCTTTTTTATTTTATTCATTTGCTTTCTGTAAGTCTTTGATTCATCCCTTCTGAGGTTTGTGACCATATGAAACGAAGCACAAAATCCACTCCACATTTTAAGATAATCTTCTGTTTCACTGGTGAACGTAATGCTAGGTGCTGCTAAATTTGAAAGTAAACTGAGATGACAGAAATCCTGCAATACAACCAGGGCAGAAGCAATGCAAGCATCACTGTGCACCCTGCTAACACGTCTAGGGCTGACCTTTCATTTGTGTGCAATCCTTGCACACAATATTTGCCATTTTACATTTTTCTCTATTGCTTCAAAAACGTAATTTCTACTTGTTTCTTTCACCTATCTCAAAGCTCCTTACGAAATAAGATCATTCCAACCCTACAGGTAAAGACAACAGATACTTAATCAGGGAACAGGATATTAGGAATAGACTGAGTTCCTCTGTATGAGATAGTGTGGAAACAAATTCTCTTTAAACTAATTCCACTCACTGATTCTGTTACACCCAGATTGATGACAACTATGCCTAAGGGATCAGTTCAACACAGTGTTGCAGCTTCAGAAAGGAAGACTGTATAGTCAAGGGAAGAGGATTCTCCCTCCTCCCTCACCCAAACAAAACCAAAAAGTTTTTAATTTGTAACTAACCATATCTATATTGAAGGTTTGAAATCCTTAGTAACAGCTTACTGCCCTAGAAAGTTAAATGAATGCTCAGAAGGAAAATTAACAGACTTTTCCTGATTCCTCCAGCCCAAATGTAGCAACATGTTGGCTGTTCACTGCCTCTGGCTATTTTTTAGTTTTGGTCAGGCTCAGAGAACATGCCTTCTACATACATGAAAGTTTTTATTCCCAAACAAGTTTACCAAGTCAGCTCCCCAAAGGAGAAGGTTTACTCACATCACTGATGTAAAGTGCATTCTGGCGGGCTCGGATGAAATCCGGATGATCAGGAGGCAGGGTGTACCTGTGCCTGCCTTCGGAACCTCCGGCCTTGTACAGTCTCTGTGGGGCCAAAAGTCACTGAATGCAACTGACACTGGAAGCAATGTCAAGATCAACTCTTTTATGCAGTATAGTACAGCAAAAGTTAAGATCACTTATATATTAGAATGAAACCTACCTCATTGCACTGGAGGTAGCTGTTTTTGGCATGAATCAAATTTGGAGAGTCAACCACGGCAGTGAACTTCAGACTTTCTGGCTTCTGGCGGTATTTTATCTGAAAGGAGCAGGAGGCAGCAAAAACAAACAAAGGAAAAAGAATACGAGATGTTTCTGTTAATGATATATGACAATTCTGAGTGTGATAACTGGGGTAAAACATAAAAGACACTTTCCTGAAGCCACTGTTCTGCTTTAGTCTCAGTTGCTCTTTCAGCTAGGGACTGGGAATGCCTTTGTATCAGGCATCGAACTTTTTGGTATGTGTGTCTGTGTGTGTATGTGCAAGAAGGACTTCCCACTGAAAATTCACATGCAAAAAGCTTTTGAACGCTACACTTTTGACAGCTCATAATTTTTCTCCATTAATGCATGATACTGAGCAGGCAAATGCCCCTTCAGTGTGGTTGTCAGTGCTGTATCTTTCTATATAACTTCCATAACCACCTGCTTAGAATTTCATAATGGCGTTTCCTGCATTTATTTATTGCTACATGTTTTGCTTATACTCTTGTGTTTCATTTGGAATGGAAAATATTCAGCAGGTGTCACACAGTGGACTTGTGTCTCCCGTACTGCTTCTTGGTAACTTACACCTTGTATAAACAGGCTCCCACATCAAAAGGAAATGATAAGCTACATTCGTAAGTGTCATGTAACGAGGAGCCTTGATGGTAAACAATTCCTACAGACTTGCTATGCCATGAAAGATTTATCAGTTACCTCGCTGATGAGCTCTCCAGCCTTCTTTACACTTTCTATCTGTGGAGATCTCAGAGCCATCCAACCAACTCCTTTCATGAAGTTCAGGTCTGATTTATAGCGATGCTGTTAAAAATGAAAATCGTTACCTATCAGTTTTGTACCCACAGCTATTAAGGTTTTTTAAAAAACTCACTGGTTCATATTCACATTTTGAGGTTTTTCATTTGCCATGCACATATCAGATCGTAAAGCCAAACTGTTTGCATTTGTTCGTTCCACCAGGAATTAAATAATGTATCATATGCAAGTTACAAGAGAAGGCCCCATGAGTGAATTAGTATGACTCAAAGCACTAAGTAATAACCTGTTTGTACTGGGCGTAAAAGAACCTCTTTTGAAATAATTTTATGAGGTGAGTTCAAGTCAGGAATACTAATTATTTTATCTGGTTCATAGTTCCTCGTTAACCCCATTTCTAGGAGGACACATTACTCTTTCTTCACTCACATTAAAGGCCTGTTTTTACCTCCTAATTTATTAAAGAAAATCAGGCAGACCCAATGAAAAGTGAAAGTCAGCAAAGTACCCGCAATCCCCACAATCCTGACTTCACTTCAGAGTCATGGTGTCTCACTGTGTGACTTTAATCCAATCACCCATTTTTTAATTTTTTTTGTTCTCCCCGATATGTGAAAGGACATGACAATCAACTAACTCGAGTGTGCTGTACACTACTCTTCTAGGCAGTGAGGGTATCAGGCAAAACCATCATCAACCTTTGTCTGGGCTCCTGACTTGGGGTTCTAAAGGCAAGAGCCAGGTGCTGAGGTTCTCACCCACATCCTATCCTGTGCCTCTGCAGGCAAGCTCAGGAGTACATAGGGCAGGGTCCAAAAGAAAGATTTTACCTCGCTCTGTAGCATGTGGGCTTTTTTGGCCCACTTCATCTTCATGTCCTCTGGGAGTGCTGTAAATTCATGGAGTCTCTTTCTGTAATCTTGATCACTCACTAAGGCCTGGGCTTTCCTGGCATGGACAAGGTTCACCATGTCCATGGGCAGATGAAACTGAGACCACACATCTTGGGATCCCTTCTTGTACTCTTGTTCGCTCTGTAATTTGGCAGCATTCAAGCAGTGCAGCAATCTGGTGTCATCCAGAACACTTCTGGCACCAATGTGTTTTCCTCTCTCCATCACAAAACTGTGTTTATATTGGTACTAAAAATTTTTTAAAAAAGGGTAAAAGTGAAAATGTGACAAACTTAGACTGGCTATTCCAGCTAACTAACTTAAGATAAATTACTGAAACATCTGTTTTCTGTAAAAACCAGTCAAGGTATGTAGCACTAGAAAGCAATTGTTTGAGTAACTCATTGCTCTCAAATTTAAATACCACAGGAGCTGCAGCATTAAAGTTAAGTGCATCTCAATGCATTTTCTGAATATGCCCAAAGCATTGATCATGTTTAACCGCAAATCGTGTACTTTTATTATCTCTCTGAGAATTTTATTCCCATTGCTAGGAATGAGAATGTAAGAGAAACAAACAAAAGACAGAATAAAAAAAAAATCTATACAAAAGGGAAACACCATGCACTCTGTAGCCTTCAGTTTTGCAAATGCCACCCAGCTATTTTAAAGAGTAAATTCAGTTTTCCTGGAAAGAATAAGAACCAGCAACCCCTCGTTCTCATCTTAGCTGGGACTATGACTCTCCCTGTGATCTTACATTTATCCTCTCTGTGAAATAGCAATGATGATGATAATGCTTATTTATACAGCATCAACGGGGTGCTTAGAACTTTAAAGGGAAGGCCTGGGCCCTGAAGAGTTCATAATGTAGTTGAAATGGGATAATAACACTTATCTACCGCACAAGAGAGTTGTGGGGATTAAATTACAGCATCTAATGTTTATAAAGTGCTTCCAAGATGAAGGGCCAAATTCAGATCTGTTGTAAGTGGATGTAATTCTATTATGGACTTGTACCCTCTAGAGCAGATCTGAAGCTGTAACCAAAAGCACTCTGCAAAATATGGTTAAGTATGTATTATAAATTACAACTAGGAATGGTTGCTTCATGAAACAAACACATGTGAAACATAGGCATATTTTATCACATTAAAGTATGCAACTAAATACTACCACAAAATGAAGACTTTTTCCATCTTCCTAGAATTTATTAAATATCTTGTGAAGAAGGGATGAACCTAGGCTTTCTGAGAAATGGATACCACCATGTTTGAGTGTTTTGCATACAACAATCCAAATGATAGGATATTTGTAAGGATAAGATGATCTGTTTCCTCTGTTTCAGAAGTTAAGGTCATATGTATTTACAGGAACTTGCACTGATTTTTACTTCCTAACCAGACACTTCCAAAAGTCAGCTCAAAACAGAGTGGACAGAGTTAGTGGGCATTTCATAATATGAGGAGCTGAAAGCCTGAAAAAGAGCAGAATCCCTGTTTTTCTGTTTGCAAATAATTTAATTCATTTGCTATTTCCCACTGGAAGATGTTTAACCTGGCTTGGTTCCCTATTAGCAGCGATTCTTCCTCTTCTTTTTTTTTCTAATTCACACAAAGAATCTCATTCATAAGTAATATATTCTGTCTCACACTTGTCTCACATGGTTATGGAGTTGCTTTAATTCAGTTAAATCTGCTTTAGACATTGTTTTACATGAAGTTAACAGAAATTAGGCAAGAAGGGAGGTTGAATCATTCAACTCACATCACTGGCAATTTCTCTGGAGGCCCTGGCAGTCTGGAACGGGAGTGCTTCCATTGTCAGCTTGTAGCCTTGAGCACGTAGATTATGCCAAGATTCTCTGTATTTCGCCTAAAGTAGGAAAGGCACATGTAGACTGCTGTTTTACTTTTAAATGCACAAAGGAACAAACAAAGGAACCATCTTTCATTTGTTATTCTGTGTTACAGTCTCATTCTTTATAATCAAAGGATTTTTTCTAAATTATCTTTGGGAAATCCTACTAACTCAGACAAAACATGTCTTGTTCTTTATGTAGATTTAATTTACTCACAACCGTATATATGCTAATGGAGATAAATATCATTATAATCAAATCAGGGAAAGCACAAATAGAATAGACCTCAAATTTCCTCTACTTATCCATCTTCCTTGCCACTGCACAATTCATCCTGCATCTGAAGTAAGTTGTAAGAAATACAGAACAAATTCTTACATCACTGAGGTTGGCTGCATTTATTCTTGCCCGTGTAAACTCTGGCAGACCCAGCGTTGGTGTGTAGCGATGCCGACTGTCCTCTCCTGCTGCCTTATACAGGCGCTAGGAAAGAGGTCAAAGAGACAACAGAAATTAATTTTCTCTCGTTTCAGTAATACAACAGCAGTACTTAAGTTGTTAATGATTGTGACAGCCATAGTCAGCCATCACTGAAAATAGCTAAGAGTGTGTCATTGAAATTGCGAAGTTTTTTTCTGGGCATAAAGATGGGGGGCTTTTGCTGAGCATAAAGAACATTTACATTGATTTTTATAAATACATGTTGATGCCACTACACTCTTAGCCTTGCATTGTTACGTTCCCAGCAGGGGAAAAGTAGACCTAAGAATGTTAAGGGCATAATGAATGTGTGTGAAATAAAAGGGCAAGCATTTCTGGTAGACTGGGCATATTTTCTAGCTTGATTTTTTTCCTCATGTTACTATATATGATTTTGATAATTTGTCTACAGGTTTTGTCTTGTTTTTTCACAATTTAGAAAAGTGATCTTTTTTTTAGGAGCCCTCAAAGGTGCATCATACTATGCAAATGATCTCCCTCTAGAACACCCCACAGTCCTGATTTTTGAGTCTCTGTTTCATGCAAAAAAAGCTTGATAATGCAACTCTGTTGTATGGATACTATGTGAGCTTTTCGAAAGAGATTGAATTGAAAATGGTATTAAATGTTTGGAAAGAAAAAAAAAAGTGATCTAACTGTGAAAAAGCACAAATCAGTGATGCCTGTGCTTTTTTTGACATATTTTGCTTTCAGAACAGGGTTGTCTCTTTCCCACTTCTCCATCCCCAGCTTGCTGCATTTTGAAAAGCGTATTTTCTGATTCACGTTAGGAGAGCCTACCTCATTAGCAATCATATTGCTGAATTTTGCATGAAGGAGGCCAGGAGAGTCTGTCACCGATGTGTACTTGAAGGAATGTGGCTGCTGACGATATTTACTCTGAGTTCACACACAAAGAAAAATGAACAGAATAAGTAAATTTTCTTGTCAGATAAGGGACTTTTTCCAATTCCAGTGGCCTAGTACTTCTTCTTGTGTTTAAAACTCTAGTTTGTCTATTAATCCTCAGACTAATTTACCTTTTGCTATTCTGAATTGGGTGCATTCAAGTCTCACAGGGGAAATGAAAAGTACACAAGGAATAAAGTGTGAAAGAATAAAAAAAAGTGCTGCTGTGCTGAATATGCTGAAAACAGTCATGAGGTGATTTCACCCCTTGGTGTCATTAACCCTGGGTAGTGGAATTACAGCAAAGGCAATCCAGTCCAGAGAGAGAAGGAGCTGCACAAGCCCACTGAACTTTTTTGTGAGGAAAAATAGGTTCCACCCGGCCTGTGGCCCTATGTCAGAATTGTGAACAAAACAACTGCAAGACCACTACAAGCATGGATCCATTCTCCAGAACACAGCTCTTATTTTTCCTCATTTCACGTCTATGTGAATATGGGTAAAAGATGCAAGATTTGAAACCAGGAGAGACTGTGCTAAGATAACATAACAGAGGAAATAAAAGTCCTTACATAACAAATAATAATAATAAAATAAATAATAATAAATAATAATTTAAAAAATAATAAAAGTTACAGAGGGAGAAAAACAATAGAACACAAAAGCAGCAGGTGAAAAACACACTGACTGTAAAGCAGAAGAGCTGAGGACTATGTAATGTACTAGGCACTGCACAGCTCATTCTAATTTTGGAGAAACAGTACAAGGTACTTATTATAGATAGGCACAGCTTTCTTTTTAGTTGAAAAAGCTCATTTAAATTCTAAAACAAATAACATAAAATAACCACCTCTTGGGTCTGAAACACAGGAGAAAAGATTTGCAAAATAAGTTAGCAAAGTTTGCAAAGCCTAAAACTCCATCATGTTCACCCATCTGCAGTTAGGACACAAGTGGAATGATCAAACGCAAGGGGAGGGAGTCTGGCATTATCCACTGAGTCACTGTGCCAGCCCAGTCTAATAGAAAGACATCTGGCAAACTCTTGTTCGTAGTGGAGAAATCAAAACCCTCTTTTGTTACCTCACTGATGAGTTCAGAAGCTTTCTTCCTTCCTTCAATCTCTAGGGCCCCTGGAGTAATACATCCAACGCCTCGCATAAAGTTCATGTCAGACCGATATAAATTCTAAGGAAAACCAAGCAGAAGTAATTACGAGTTTGCATTTGAGATGCCCTATATTTATTCACCCAAAACCACACAATAAATCCATTAAAATTAGTATCTACCACAGAGAGTTCGTACACATTGCCTTAAGATCTTGTGTTTATGAATGTGTCTGTGTGAATATAGCCCTGACAGGTCTACAGCACAGATGCAGGATTCTGAGGGCTACTGAGCCTCATGAACACCAAATGAGGTTTTAACTCCTAGCTTCTATTTGTAACCTTGAAAAAACCTTTTCTAGGTACATAAATTTTCTTCATATATAATATATAAATCACAGGTAGACATTATTGATTTATAAATATACATAAAATAAGACCACTTCATAAAAACCTAAGACAATATCTTTAAATAAAAGCTAGTATCTTTTGAGTAACAGAAACTGTAGACAAAACAGCCTTGATTTTTAACAGTTCTGAATGGTCATGATATTAGCAAGGAACACTAAAGAAAAACAGCACTGAGTCACTGCATACACTTCATTAACGTATTTTCCAGATCACCAAACCTAGCAGTGACTCAGTGTAAATATTATTTTTTCAAAAGTTACCAATAGGTTACTGATAAGTACATTACAACAGTATTATTTCATTTGATAATGAGAAGAATGAGGACTAGGATGGATAGAAACCTGCCTCAGAATCTCCAGTTATGTGTGTTTCACCCAAATTAGGGCAGCACAACTGGCATCTGGTGTTACACTTGTTTGGACACAGTCTGCCATCTCCCAGTCTGTTGGCTGAAAGTGCTAATACAACAGCACTCTGTGGCCAGATACGTTTTTTAGATACAGCCCCTCCTGAGGTCTGTAGGGGCAATGAAATCTATGAAAAGCTCTTTGCTCAAGGCTGTGCCTACAGATCTGTAAGGCATTATCCAGTTAATTTTACTCAAGACTACGTAGGGAGTTAAGTTCATATTTCTTAGAATTTCAGTGGATATGTCTTGGTCCAGAGCTTGTAAGTGTCTTACAAATCAGATCTTTCTTGTGAAAGTGCACATGAATTTTACCCAGATGCAAACCAAGTTGTAAGTACCAGTTGGTAAAGGGTTTGCATACTTAGCAAGACCTTAAAAAAGGGTATTTTTACCAAATGTCCAATCATCCTCACTTGCAAACACTTTTCCACCCAATCATCAAAGACTACTCAAACTTCATCTCTCGGTGTAGCGTGATCACACACGTTGTTCCACGGCCCAGTAAGATGAATGTCTCATTCCCACATGTAATCAAGTGGGAACAGCCATTTTTTATCCCTCAGCTGCTGCTCAAACACACGCTGTCAGCTGTCACGAGTTGGAGCAGAAGGAGCTCGCACCAGAACCAACAGGGAAATGTCCCTGGGATGCTTTGCAGTTACCTCACTCTGCAGTTTGTGGGCGTTCCTGGCGCACCGCAGCCTCACGTCGTCAGCCAAAGCGGTGTACTGGTGGAGCAGCTGCCTGTATTCCTGGTCACTGACCAAAGCCTGGGCTTTCCTGGCATGCACCAAGTGTATCATATCCAGAGGCAGGTGGAAGTGAGACTTTGTATCCTCAAAACCTTGCTTATATTTCACCTATCAAATGAGAAACAGATCACATAGATATCACAGCAAAGTAATTAAAATTCAGGTTTTGATCAGAAGAGACGTTCCTCGTATTTCTTCCATTTTGCAGTATAAATTATTCTTTTTAAAACAAGTTCCCTAACCTGTTTAACCATACTGTGAAAGATCAATAATTATAATTAGAATATGTGGCAGCCTATTCTTCATCAAAAAAGTAGCCATCTACATTACATTCAATTAAGCTGAGATGATTTAGTTAGTTTTTTGTTAAAACTTGATATATTGAACCTATAAAATTAACCAAACTGTCAAGAGAAGTCCTAATTCACTTCATTTTTAGAAAGCGCCACAAAAAGGGGCAGCTACTGCCTGAGTAGAACATACAAACAGCCTTATTTACATTAGAATTAGAACAAATTCTCAGTAAAAATATTTGTTGATTTGGCCAGTTTAATTTCATAATTTTAAACTAATATTTAGTGCTGGGTTGGTTTTTTTCACTTCTTGTCTCTGTCCAGGAGAAGAAAGGTGTGAAAATCTTCAAAGAACTTTTTTCACATGACATTTACCAATCAGATTATGCAAATTTGAGGTATTCAGGCTGTTCATCAGGATAATGAACATTCAGAGTTATTGGTGGTCATCAAATGACTTAGAGTCACATGACAGATGGATGAATTCTTCAGACACTTGCTCTTACCTGTATGTCTAAGCCTGCCATCAGTACAAGACCAGCACTTCTGAGAACCATGAATACAATCTCATATATTTCACTGGTTTCTGGATCAAGCCACAGTCTTCAAAATGCACTGAACAGTTACAATTCTTACAAGCAAACAACAAATGATGTGATTCTTAGCACATGCCAAGACCAGGTGGGAACCATTCCCCAAGCAAAAACGTCCAACTTGAAATTCCATAAACTCATTCATCCTTTAGTCTTTCAGAAAGACAATAAATTGAAAATAAACACTGAATAACTAATTTAGTTTACTTCTGTACGAAGACCAGTGCTGATTCTCAATTAGACCTGCCCCTGAGTGATGCTTTCCCAGAGTAAAATACTCTGTGATAGGCAGCGGTGGTATGAAGCAGGGGAGTGTGCTAGAACACAGGCTTCTTTTACTGTCAAATAATGTTACTGTAAATAACGTACAAGAATGGCAAGAATATCACGATTGTATTAAAATATCTGGAAAGTGGGACAGAAAGCCCTAATTTTTATATAAGTAGGCTATTCCACAGCTAGTCCACAGCTAAGTGCATCTTCCTTGAGGAACTACTCCCAGTTAGGAAACCAATTCAAGAATGCCCCCATCTTCTTTCCTGTACTTACATCACTCTGCAGAGATGTTGCATGGACTGAATGAGCAATATGAAGGTCACCATCCAGGCCACACGAACCAGTCATCTGCCCTTTCATTTTCTGAAATGCCTCCTTATATTTGTGCTAAAAAGGAAGTAGGAATAGGAATGTGAATAGGAGTGAAGAGCAGTATTAGTCCAGCTGTTAAAACCTGAATAAAAGGGGTTTCATAATACAGTAAATTCTGACAATATTCAGTGTGATAATAAATCTGAATGAAGGCTTAGTGGGTTCTAGGAAGACCTCACCCAACTGCAATCCCTGTGATTGTCCACTCACTGCAGCAGGTAAACTTCTCAGCTTTGCTTTCACAAACCTGCCTTGGCTTATTTACCAATAACACCTCATTGTGGCTGCACCTCCAAAAGCACCACTAACTAGTCTGAGGCCAGATGTGTCCCAGATGTAGAGCTGGCTGGACATGCTGTTTCCATGAGTCACTCAGCAGGGCAGATACAGGCTGGGGTGACTGACATGTCCTACTGGACAATATCATCCGTAAGTTCACGTACATCACTTATGATTTCACCCGAAGCCTTTGCTGCCTGGAAGGGGATGGCATCCAGTTTCAGTTGATAGCCACCATCCTTCATCCTTCTCCAGGACTCCTTGTAATGAGTCTAGGAAATATGGAACAGAAATAAAGGAGAGTTGCTGTTCAGAGCGTTGACATCGCAGCATTTTCCAGAACCTATGTTACCACATGAGTTTCATTCTATTCTGATGCAGAGGGCAAACACAAATGAAACTATCAATGCACAACAGGAATTATCACAAGACAAATGTCCATTATAAAAGACTATTTGTTTGTTCATTCTTATTCTTTCTAATGTAGGTGAATTTGGATGAGAAGTTTGATTTCCCATATTACTTCAGAAATATTTAGACCACAAAATGATCATATACCAGGGAAAGGAAAGAAATTTAGTATGATTTCCTGTTTAGGACAAACAGCAAAGCGCTATCAACATTTCCACTTTTCCTTTAAAATATTAAAGGTCAGGCTTATACCTCACTGATATTCATAGCATTTAATTTGGCCTGAAGGATTTCTGGAAGATCTGTCGTTGGTGTGTACTGATGCTTTATACTCTCTCCATGCTCCTTGTACAGCCTCTGCAAACAGAGATAAATTTCAGTATCAAGTACTTACTACATGTTCAATCATTAGTTCAAACAAGAACATTAACAATTAGGTTTATGGAAAGCAAACACTACAGAAAAGCAAGAGAGGCATTAACAAATACAGGTAATTGTATCAGTCAGAATGGATTCAAAAGGCTTCGGGAGTCTGATACACTTATCAGCTAGAGTATGCTAGAGAGGATCTCCTTGAAGTTTTAAGTGTGCAAATCAATGTATATGAAAATTCAGATATTTGAATATTAATTTGATAAAACTTCTAACATATGTGATTGGGGAGAAGAAATATAAACAGTAGTCATTAAGGATGTGCAGCAATGATTGGTCCACTGACACTTTGCAATTCCACAGAAATCCAGGGAGTTGAAGTTCTCCAAAAACCTCTCTCCAAAGGTGTTCAGTTTTAGCAGATAAATGGGATGTAATTATCTGTGCAATTACTCCAAATTTATTTCCACAGTTAGTTGCAAGGGGGTGCTCAATAGTCAATGGGATAAGATTTAAAAACCTCAGAAGGTGACTTATTCCATCATAAAATGGGTGTCTGTGTGTGCCTCTAATATCAGCCCTTGGGGGAAGAACACAGGGCTGGCCTAAGTTTCAGATGCCTGCAGACAGGTAAGAGGAGTTCTATGTAATTAACTGGAAGTGGAACTTCCCCTGCAATGGCTCTGCAGAGTTCTCCTTTTCATATTATTTTTCTTTCCTAGCCTAGTTTTCTTCTTACATTGACACCAAAACTTCCAGATGGGTACAGACAGACACCTTTTTGCCTTAGATATGACCCATGTCTGGAGAACCTGACTTGCCTTTCCCAGGCTATTATTTCTGCAGGAGAATTCAAGACCCTCTAAATTAGAATGAACCCCTCCATTTCACCTATCTGACACTTTTTTAGCAGCTGGGCCCACTTGTATTGAAGCTCTGTAAGAGGAAAATTAATGAGAACTCCATGTGTGAAGAAGTAGAGCACCAGACTGATTTTGACTGTGGCTCAGTGGAACAAAATGACTTATATTTATCCTGCCTGAGATGTAAGCCTTTTGGATCTTATTAATTAAACCAAAGGCACAGACACGAAAAGTATTACAATAGCATGTGTTTTACACAAAGTCTTTCATCTTCTCCTTCACTTTAAAAATATCTATGTTCACAATAAAACATCCTCTCATGTTTGAAACTTGTCTTTTTTGAGTGACTTTTGCTTATTATTCACTTCTGTATTATCCCAGTTAAGTCTACAATATTTTTAAATCGCTCTTCTATTAAAAATAAACATGTTTAAACACCAAACAGCCTCAATTCTTCCCTTTAAGGTTTCCCCTCCTGGATTTCTCTCTCAGCAGGATGACAGCTTGAAATAATTTATTTTTTCTTCCTTGTCATGCTGCCTTACATTTTGTTTCCAAAGAATATGCAGAAACTGAAATTTGAAAGATCTGTTTGAAAAGGGGAAAGAACTCCAAATGTGTTCTTCCTCAATGAATAGCAAAAGGCCAAAATTCTTTAAAGGTCAAAGGTCAGTCTTACTCCTAAATTTTACTTCTGAAAATAAATGGGACAGAAAGCGCTTTCTGTATCAAAATCCCATTCATTTTGGTGGGTTCTCTATGGCTTCCCAGTCCAAGCTAGAAACATGCTCTCTGTGGGATGCACCACACCAGAACACAGAAGTTTCATGGTTCCCAAGGATAATCTCAGAGAAAGAAAGAGAGAGAAAGCCAGTGCTTCAATCAGGTCGTTCAAAGAGGATACCACTCTTATAATCATAATATATATACATTATAACTTACATCCACAGCCTGGTTATAACTAATTCTAGCCTGGATCATCTCAGGAGTGTCTTTAATACTCGTAAACTTCAAAGCATATGGATGCTGACGGTACTTCTTCTGTTGAGCAGAAAAAGATCAAAGCTGTGAATTTTGTGCTGCTCTTTCATGCTATTTGAAAGAGAAAAATCATAGGTTGCTGGAGATTAGAGTGAATTTGTGAACATAATTATTATTCCTCTTTCCTCATCTTTATGTCCTAGGCACTTTCAGATTAATATTTGTTTCAATTTAACAATAACCTTTTGCCAATTATTATTAATCTTCATATATATCTTGAATATAAGAAAAATATTTCAAAATCAGGTTCTGCTTACCTAAATACTCCAGAACTCAAGCTTCTAAAATCTTTTCTCCGTTACTTCAAATAGAGTATGACCAGGTGTATTTTTAATTTATAGTTTCTTTAGGCAAAAAATTATATACAATTGTAGTGTGTTAATAATGGCAACTATTTAACTTATTGTTTAGGGGTTCAGGTTACCTCCTTAGACCTGCAGCAAATCCGTGCACCCATTCACAGTATACCTAACTGCTATGGCATTTCTTCTAGATAATAACATTAACTTTACTTGTTGTTAAGGACCCATAGTAACTCCTGAGAGGTCTTATATACACATTTATAAGGTGTAGGCAGTTCAGGGGAAAAATGACAGTTTCTCTGTATGGCCCAGTCACTAAAAGCTTCCCTTCCTGCAGGAGTTGTCTGAAATCCACCAATACCCTTATCACTTCTCCAAATAGCATATACTAAACTTTCCAAATGCCTGAGACAAACTCGTGGCTTGTCATTTTCTTTTAAACTGAGCTCTGATCCAAAGAAGTTTATTTGAAGAAACATCTTGACCCTTTGAAGACTAAAAATACCAAGGTAAATCACAGAAGCACTTTAAAGTATTACAAGCTTATAAGTATTGTTTCGGGTTCTGAAAGCAGTATCTTAAAAATGAGCAATCGTAGTAATTTTAACTGGGGACAAAAGTGGTTTATACCTTGTCTTGATCAGATTTGGAGTCAAAGCAGAGTTGACCAGAACATCTCTGCATAAAATTCCTAGAAGTTATATTCTGGCAATTGTTTTTTAGCAGTATTAGAAGAGCTAGTCACTGTGTATACGTAAGAAAGGACAAGGCTCATATCAACTGAACATTACTTACTACTCACAAAAAGGTTGAGATGAACAACCTAGGAGGTCAAATTTCTACTCAGCAGTTTCCACAACTGTAACAACCAAATGGAATACCTATACAGATGCACACTTACTATTCCAGATGGCATTACTGTACCAGCTTTTATGAAGCTACCTTGCTTGACACTAGCGGAGGATCTCATTTATTGTGTTTAAAAAAATCATCCTTTTTCACAATAGATAACTACATGGGGGAAAAAAATAATGTTAGCAATCAGTTGTGAAAAGATGACTGTATTTTTCTGAGACACCGCAGAGTGAATGGGCACATGATTCCTGCATCACAATTATTGAAAAATCACAGAATTCAGTCACTTACAGCAACAGATTTGGCCAGTAGGACTCTCTCTGAAATAACAGAAGCAGAATACTATGAACCTTTTAACCATTTCCACCAGAACTTCATTTGAAGGTCTTGTGGGACAGGCACAAAGTATTCTACAGTCTGCCTTCTCCTGTAAGTGATATTGGTTATAGGGAGAAATAAGGATGAAAACTACTTGGGATGACAGATAGCTACAGACAGAGATATCTATATGAATTTCAATAGCTGGCATGAATATATATGAAAAACGAGCAAGAAGGAAATGTGTATGTTACAAAAGAAGGTTCTGGGTCCAATGACTCCATCTTCTCATCATCTCTCCTGTTTTGCTTCATTAAAAAGGTAGGCTAGTGGGTAGCAATTGAGCACTGTTTGATTGCCATTATTATTCATAATATCATTTGTCACCTACTTTGTTTTTGCAAAGGCTATATGGACTCCTACTGGTACGTGTTTGGTATCCGGTTTCCCTCTAATTACCAGTCCTATCCCTGGTTTTGAGGGCTTTCATGTGGTATGCCTTTTTCTTTCCCCTTTGAGTGGAAATTATTTTAATTTTATACAGACATTTTGCACGCATTATGCAGCAAGTTCTGTTACATGCTGTCATGAAATCTCACCTCACTAATGAGTTCTCCTGCCTTCTTAGCCTGTTCCACATTTAATGACCCAGTGGCTATCCATCCAGCTCCTTTCATCCAGTTCAAATCTGCTCTGTATCGGTTCTGACAAAGGAAAAAAAAAGTCCTATTGTTGGTGTTCATACACTTAAAATGCCATTAAAGAATTCAGACATCTCAGGAACAACAATGAAGTCAAATTAGTGCCTGCTTTTGTTTTAGTCACTATTGTATATTTGTAAGGAAAGCAAAAAAATTACGGAATTAAATTGAAGTATAAGGAGTCACTTGTGCAAGATGCTTTGCAAGGTAATTTTTAAAAGTGGTCTACACCTCACTGCTGTTTGCAATTTTTACTCTAACTTCATTTTTATTTTTATAGAGCACTCTTTAAAAGATCATCCACGACTTGACATGATAAGAAAACAATACTTAGCATTTCCCAAACCATACCCTTTTGTTATACTGGAGCGAAAGCATTTTGCTTTGTTTGTTTTTCCATGTGTATTTAAGGAAGAAAAGTACAGGAGTACTTCTCACTTTCCTCACAAAATCTCTCCTACCTGAATTTCAAATGCTTGACCGCAAGTCAGGTTTCTCACAAACGTGACAAAGGTTTCAGCAGCCATATCTCAACAAGGCCTGTACACATTTCTATCTCAGTCTCCTTGAAAAGTGCTGACTTAAAACCTCAGAATGGAAAGTCTAACCTAAAGTAACTGTTTACAGTATCAGACAGTTCATCTGATGGTTACAGCTGAACATGTGGTCTCCATACGGAATTTTATCACCAATTTTATCACCATACATTATTTAACCTCCCTGCACATTAGGAAACAAAAATAAATGTACATCATATAAGAATCCTAGTGTTTTATTAACATTTGAAGTAGGCTTTGAAGAAGCCATGCTCATAAAGGGAGTTACAGCCCTCCTCAAAAACACTGCACAACTTAAATGTATCTCTTGAGGAAATAAGTGGTTAATATTTACTGTGTTAATATTCACAGTTTAATAGTTGAAAAAATTAGGTGCATAAAGACCCCATGGCATTAAAAGCATAAATGTCTGAAGAAAGTCAGCCCTAAGTGGGGCTGAGAATGGGCTGGATTAAAGGGTATTGAAATACTCTGAATATTGAAGCTCTGGACTTACATCACTTTGCAATCCATAGGCCCACTTGGCCCATGCCACTTTCCTGTCAGTAGGCAGGGCTGTGTACTGGTGGAGAGACGTCTTGTATCCGATATCTGTGGCCAAATTCTGAGCCTTTTTGGCATGGACAAGGTTAACCATATCCATGGGAATCTGGAACTGACTCTTTGTGCCCTCAAAGGCCTTCTTGTACTCCAGATCACTCTGCAACTTTGACATTTGCAGGGAATGAGCCATCTGTGAATCTTCCTCCACAGCTTTTACTCCAATGAGCTTACCCTTCATCTTCTCATAACCTTCCTTATATTTAACCTGTGAAGAAAACAAATAGACCAAGAGTAAATGGTCTAAGATGCCAAACTGACAGCTCTACTGGCAGTAAAGCAATGGTCTGTCAGCATTGTGACATGCTGGGTCCTCGATACAAGCAAGTAAGAAGATCATTTGCAAAAGAGTAAAGGAATGTCTTAGAAATTAGTGTTTACAAAGAATAAGCCCTTTCTTGACAATAGTATGTTCACAAAAACCTGTAAGAAATATTTTCTTTTTAGTTCTCTCTAGGAAAAACAACATTCTTCAGGCACTGAGGTCAGAGGTTCTTTTAGGAGTTTTCTGGCCAGGCATAGATGTATTAAGTTATGATGTTTCATGGGAGATTTCCGCTTCATTCTGAGTTCTAAAATTCACCCTCAGGTCAAAATGAGAATAGGAAAACACAGCCAGCATGTGGGGAAAAGCTCTGAATTGCTCAGAGCAAACCTTCTGACTAATTACAGAATGCCAATCACCCAGACAACTCCTCCATCACTCCCTAGCATGAATCGAGTGAGGGTGGCTCAGGGCACTGAGACATATGTGACACATCCCCAACACTAGCAGCAACCTGGACTGTCAGCTGTCCTAGGAATAAAGAAGGCTGATGGAGTCCATACTCACATCACTTGCCAGGTCCCTCTTTGCCTTAGCTGTCAAGAATGACAAAGCATCCAGACGAAGCACAAATCCTTTTTCCTTCTGCTTCTCCCAGCTACTCCTGTAGAGTTTCTAAAGAGATGAAAACAACACAGTTTCTTTATTACTATCAATCCATTCTATTTGTTCTATACTCAGAGTGAAAGCTCTCAAGTAACGAGTCCCTCCTACACTCCATGCCCAGAAACCATATGGCTACAGATCAGATTCTGGTGACTTCCATTACATCCTGTAACCGTGGATACTGTGCTTACTGCAACCCCAATATCTCACTGGTTCCAGTGAAACTGTCAGTGTGTCACTCACCTGGGAGCATGTGAGAAATTCACAGCTTCAAACTCTAAAAGTGGCAAGTCTTCAGAACAGCAGATGTGACTACTATTTATTAGGAGTATGTAATTAAATTTCAAGTTTTTACATCTAAAACATGAGGACCCTCTCAGGGAAAGAACATCACTTTTACCTACAACAGCAGCTGTAACTATTCACAGGAGTGAGGGAATCACACAGTACCTCACTGATATTGGCAGCATTTGCTTTGGCCAGCATGAAGACAGGGTCATCTTTGCTGATGGTGTACTGATGAAGAAACTGCTCTTTCCCTGACCTGTAGGCAACCTGTCCAGAGGAAGCAAAGCATGGTCAATAAAAGCAGTAGTCCAGCTTTAATGTTGAAGGAATACTGGTTAAAACATCCCAAATATTCAAAGATTTGTTAGGGCTAATTTATTTGGGGAGTTATTATTTAGCATCTTGGTTTTTTTTTGTTAAATATGGGTTTAAAAACTGACCTACAGAGTCAGGTTGACCAAACTACTCATGGTTAAATTTCAAGAAAGCTGTGAAACAACACACGTATCAGGATACTTTAATTCTCTTTCCCAAAGTTAGCTACTTAGCTAGCTATAAAGCTGACAGCAATTCATACTCTAAAAAAATGCATGCAAGAACATATTTCACCCAATGTTAAACTGCAGCTACTTCTTAGGTAGAACAGAAGTCTTTAATGGGGCACAGAAATAGAGAATTCTAGGCATGAAATTAAGAACACTAAGCAATTGAATCTGCAGACGACATTTGTGACCCAAATGTAATTGCTGACACAATACTCCAGTGAGGAGTAACATTCCAACTGTGAATGAAAACATCAAGGACCTTTTATGATCCAAGCAGCAATCATACCCATTTTATATCCCAGGGCTACGACAACAGAGAAATTAACTGCTCTGTTTTAGCCCATGAAGTTCTTGGAGGAGTTGTTGAAAAACTATGAAAATATGCCCCATTTCACAAAGTGTTACATTTCTTACATCCCACAGAAAAGGAAGTTCCTCCTATAAAGCTCTAAATCTATGGTTACTATTCTAATTTCAGCACACACAGAAAGGCAGCTTGTCCAACCCACAAGAGATAAATAACAGGAGTCAGGAGCCCACTCCCAGTGGTGTTTGATTTTTGCTGCTGTTCTCGTTCAAAGAATTCAAGGAGAGGATTAATCAAATAAACAAATAAAACCCCTTAGAATGAATCTGAAGAAACTTTATATATTGAAAGGTTTCACGACTGGAGGCTCTCTCACCATCACACTGCTGTACATATGTCAGGAATGACCACATTATGCCTAAGCTACTTGCAAAGAGACAAATTCAGTCAAGGACTCACATCACTTTGAAGTTCCTGGCTTTTCTTGGCATGCTTGATCTGAGAACTGTCAGCCACACTGGTGAACTTCAGAGCATCAGCCTTCTGCCTGTACTTTGTCTACAGCAAATCAAAGCAAGTTACACAGAATTTTCGCCAGTACTTGCCCTTCCCCAAAAATGTATCACTTTTAAAAAATACATGAGTGATAGAGCCAGAAGTGCCCTGTAAATTCCCAAGGCAGTTTTAGCACAGGTGTCAACAAAATAAGCTTCCAAGTACTACCCACTGCTGGTATTTTGAGGAGAGGAGGGCAGTGCAAGTGTGTGTCAAAGGCACTGTTGCTGACACTGTGGGCATGGATATTTTTGGTGCCAGATGTACTATCTACATATCTTACAGGACCTAGGTGGTGTTCACAGCCTGGGTATGACTTAAGTCAGGACCTAGGAGAGCTGATAAGCCACACAGTCAGTGTTACTATCTCATTTTCTTACAAGAGACTTCTCAAGCATATGCATGGGTGCTTCAAATCACTGAATATATGTTGCTGAGATATTTTTAAATTACTAAGATGATAATTAAATTAGAGCATGCAATTTCAGAGTCCTGAAAGTAACTTGAATTCAAAATCTTCCCCAACCTCTCAAAATCTTCCTCTTTTCAAAGCAGAGCTCAGCAGAGACACTGCAGTCAAGCCTTTCTAGGACAAACAGCGATGAGAGGACTTCACACAGCTCAAGCCTCAGATATGGGAAAAAATATTCTTATATATTCATCCTCTGGTGCCAGTAATTATATAAAATCCATTTGAATGGATGAATGTGCACAGAACCTAATATTTTCATTTTGGTAAATAAGACTATAGTTTCATTCCATTTTACGTTTTGTTTTACATCTGAAACACACTGAAGTGAAAGGGAAACTTTAATTGACTTCATCAGGCTTTAGAACAGGCCTGTTTTGAATTAATGTCTTTGCCTCAGCCTTTTGCACCACTCATTTGAGAGCAAGCTAAGCATACTTTCTTTGAGATAGTACAAGGAAATGCAGGACTCTGTTTCAAGATCACAGCGTGACAGGGGAGACCAAGCAAACACTTCTGGTATACTTTAACTGAATTCTTAATCTACCAGTTCAGTCATGAAGTGGGGCATTCCACCTAGAAAGGGTGTAAATGCATTTTTTTTCATTATTTGGCATATCAGGAGAGAAATTCTTCTGTTTGAACTGATGGGTGAACAGATCAGTTTACACTGTGTCTCTGCTAGGGGAACACAAAATAGAAGTTAAAAAAGCATGCAGCACTTCAAAGAGGTGCTCATTGCTTTATTTTAGAAACCTGGAAGGGAGGGAGGAAGATTAAAAACAGCATGTTTTGTCACATTGCATGGAACACAATGTAGTGACATCCTGCAAAGAAATGACAAAACTCCAGGCTTTGTATGGCAATAGAGATCTCTAAAATAATATCCACCAGTCTCCATTTCAGTGACTGTCAGCCGTCTCTTGGCCTTGCACAGCACTGGAATGCAAAGGCAGATCATTATGGATTAAATATTTGTGGAAGTGATTATTACCACAGCACACCCCAGAAGCAGATGTCAGTCTGTCCCTAGCAAGACACCAGATCTGAGGTAGTTGCTCTCCTTTTGTTTCTAAGATGTATTTTTCTCTTGTAGGAGTAGTGAGAGGATGTCAGAGACCCGCGGTGTCAGAGTGTGATCGCCAGGAACTAACTGGCTTCTCTTCCTCCTTCCAGAACTAAGTGGGATTTTATCCTTCTTGTCAAGCTTCCCCCAATTTATTCTCCTCTCTGTTCTCTAGTTTTCCTAGCACTAGTGAGACTGCTCAACCATGGCTAAGAAGCTGAGGAAGTTTACTTCCACAAGGTTAATGGCAGTGCAAAGCCACGAATTAATAAAGCAAAAGCAATGGAAAGCAAGAAAAGCTGAAGCTGCCAGTGAAGTCACAGCCCCTACTTGCCAAGGAGCAAGGAAATTTTCAAACATGGCTGACATAGATCTAACTTTTCAATACTGCCCCTTAAAGCCTCTCTGTGCTTCATGTAGCACATGAAACTCAATGGAAATTCAACGCTGATCTGCAAAATAGGCAGGTGAATGAAAAGAGGTGGAGGCACAACTATGAGGATTTCTACCTGACAGATTATTTTGATAATTATATAAAGGGAAGACAAATTTTAATCTCTAACACAGGATCTTCTAAACTATAGAATAACTAAACTATGTACATTGGTTTTTCCTTTTCTCAGATATTCCTTGTTAGGAATTCCTTACCTATTCCACATAATGTAATGGAATAAGTGTGCATAAACCTTTGAACAAACAACAGGCAGGTGCCTGAGCACTTTGCTTACCTCACTGACTAAATCTCCTGCCTTTTTGGCTTGTTGTATATTAAGACTTCCTTCTGTGATACATCCAGCTCCTTTCATCCATGTCAGATCTGCCCTATATTGGAGCTGCAGAGGAAAATTACATTTATTGGCACAGGGAACACAAGTACAATGTTTGCAAGTGAATATATGCACCCTTTCCAGTTTCAAAGCCATTGCAAAGACATTTTAAAAAGCCATAGTACAGTCAGACAGTGTTCATACTAAACAAGAATTAAGATCAAATGGAAGCAGTTATAATCTCTTGTACTGTTTTTAACAGTTAAGCTGGGTGAACATCATCTTACATCACTCTGGAGATCATAGGCCTTCTTTGCCCACTTGGTCTTCATATCTTCTGGAAGCACAGTGTACTCATGGAGTCTCGTTCTATAATCCAAGTCACTAGCAAGTGCCTGAGCCTTCTTGGCATGCCTCAGGTTTATCATATCCATGGGCAGATGGAATTGGGCCTTGCTCTCCTCAAAACCCTTTTTGTAGGCAATCTAGAAAGAGAAGCAATGAAAACAGGTTGTCTGTACCAGATATTGCAAAGCTATTTTAAATCACCTCTCTTGTTTGGGTCCTTACGCAGATTAGGCAAAAACCCCCAAACACCTGTGGAAATCAGGTCCTATAAGGGACAAAACAGATGACAGAGTAAATTTTCCAGATTCTAGAGACACTTTCTCTATTACAGTGCACCTTACGTTTAAACATACCTTTACAGACTTGAAAGTTCTGTGTAGAAGTGTTTATATTTAGGTTTTAATATGATGATAGCTTTTTATATTGAGGTTTTAATAGGATGTTATTTTCCTGCCCTAAAATAAGGACACTATTGCCCAAAATCCCCTGCTGTGAAATCACTGCAGATGAACAGATGGAGGAAGGAAATCAATTTTGATAAATGCTTCCAAGAATTTCTTACAGTAAGAGAAGTAACAGTGGCAGATCACATAGTGTTGCTGAAAGTTTTCTAATTATGAAAAACACCTATTGAGTAAGAGAGATAATTTACCTCACTACTCATCTTGGCCACCTTTAGAGAGTGCAAAAGTCTTGAATCCTTGGTTCCAGTCGCTTTTCCTTTTGTTTTTTCATATTCTTCTTTATATTTAATCTGTCCAAAAAACCAAAAAAACCAGTGTAAATCTAAGAATATTTCCAATTACCCATGAGATAAGGAACATGTTTTTCACTGCAGATTTGGATCATCAAAATTTAGAAGAGCTTAGTCTGATTCTCTCATTGTCACTTCAAATTTCCCAGATTTTCTCAGGAATTCCAAAGATGCAAGGTCAGATTTATGAGGTCTTTAACCTCATTCTTTAAGACTCAGCCCTCTGAGGTGAATATGCTTATAAACTTTAATTCTTCTGATTAGCTAAATTATCTTGTTCTTAGAGGCAAAGATAAGAAATCAATTGAAGCAAGGAATTCAAGATTTGATTTTCTTAATGAGGTGGGATTTCAGAATCCTCATCACTGCTGAACACTTTCCAGCCACAGAAAAAGTGTCTCCCTTTTCTGCCTCTCCACGGGTTAAAAATCTTGATATAAGTTGTTTAGAAAGATTTTTTTTTTAATTTTTCTTATATACACGTGTTTGTGTTACGGAAGCAGACTAAAGAAATATGCATTCCCTTTGTAGAAGATGATAACACTATTTTTGAGGCTATAAACAATTCAAAACACTGAATTTCACTATGGGTTTATTGTGCAAGTTTTGCTTCACTCTGCACACATTATTTAAAAAGAAAATATTTTTTGAAGAGTGAAATTTCACAGCAGAATCTGAGAAAGTTTCCAGCTGTTCATTAGCCATTGAGAAAGATGGACAGCCAAATGCAGGACTTAAAAATCCAGATGAAGTGAGCTAAGCTTTATTTCCCTGTGCTATAGCTACTTATATAAAGAGTAATTCCCAGGTAACTAAATGTAACATACATCACTGGCAAGATCCCTTGAAGCTTTGGCAGCAAGTAAAGGGAGAGAATCAAGTTTCATTTCAAAGCCCCGGCCCTTACTCTTCTCCCAGCCTTCTTTGTACTTAATCTGAGAAAGGAAAGACAGCAACATGTCACTGATACACAAACACACAGGATTTTCAAACAAGCATGGAAACGACTCAGAGAAAAACAGAACTATAAATGTGCTCAGTACACAAACTGGGACCTTCTTAAGTCACAGTTCATCGTCATTTTGAGCTAATTAATTGTCCAGGATTGAGTCAAAATTTTATTCTTGGAGTTCACAGGCACTTAATGTCCTAGAACATGCACCAATAGGTCTCATTTTCAGACAGATATGGAGGAGGAAGGGTTTTTCAAAGTGCCTCTGGTTATGTCTACTTATGCAAACAGTACAGACCTATAGGAGCTGACCTATAGGCAGAACAGCTGGTGCTCAGAACCACACATCACACCACTCATTTCAGGATTTTTCCTTTCCACCCCCAAACTATAACAAGTCAAGTCTCATGCACTGAATTTGAAGCTGCAGTCCTTTACATGAGCTGCTGGAGAGCATTCAAAAGGAATCCAGCTCATGTGCTCTGAGACCTCCCTGCAATGTGAAGCACAGGTCAGGGAAGCAGCCCTTATGAGCAGATGGTCTTCAAAAGCACACTCATGAGCCACCCTGTCTCATAAACACAGAAGAAATGCATGAAAATCACATCCTGAACTTCTGAAAGTTAGTGGAACTTAGAGTAGTAGTTTTTAAGCTCTTTTTCAAGATTCCACTTGCAATTCCACTGAAGATCCAGTATGCCTTCATTCACACTATGCATGCACCTAATGAAGGTAGAAGGTTTTCAGGAAGCCCCAATTTCTGGATTTGGGTTTTTATGTTTATATTTTTATATTTTTAATATATTTTATCTTTTATGTTTATATTTTACCAGTATCTAACAATGTGCATGCATCCCAACACAGCACAGTCACAAAGAATGTTCCTCCACAACACTCTGCCATTGCAACTCAAAAAAAACTTAGGGGAAGAATACAAGATACAAGAAACTTGCAGTATTGCCAACTCACAACCATGAAACATCATGAAACTGGTTAAAAAATAAAAGTCACTCCAGTAATGTCTGGAGGTTTTTTTTTCATTTTGCACTTATTTGTCTTGGGATTTTTTCCCTCCAAAACTATCTATGACAATGGGGGCCTGAAAAATACTTCAAAAATTAAACAGAAATTCAACTTCTTCTGGAGGCACTCGATTTTAACACACAAGACACTAAATGAATCACTATATATTGTCAGGAATTATGAATGGAGCAACAGTGGGCTTGATCTGAGTTTGCTGAAGTCACTGTTTCTTTCCACTGACTTCACTGGAATTTGAATTACTAGAACTGTGCTAAAGTTGGTTCTTCATATGAACGTCACCTCAGAAGCAGTTAGTTTTGTGGAGTGAATACTGATTTACTGAGTTAAAGAAATTCAAATCATCTGAAAATGTCTTGAAAAAAGAAGTCTAGAGGTTTGACTGTCCTTGAAATTGGATCTCTGTCTATTCTGGGCACCATATTTCATGTTGTTTAGTACAAAGCCAAATGATAAATGCCAAATGCTTCCAGAAAGAGTGTCATCATCTTTATATTAACTTCTGTCTGTCAACAGCATCATGGATGCCAGCATTTCCACAAGGCTTGACTTACCTCACTGTATAACTCAGCATTGGCTTTTGCTTTCACTAACTGAGGTACATCCTGAGGTAGAGTGTAATTTGTTTTTGTCTTCTCATAATGGGCTCGGTAGTTCAACTGCATATATTGAAAAGGTCAGCAAGAAACTCAGTTATTTTTAACTTAATAAAAATATAACCACTAGACTGATTGCTGTTATATTTCAGGTTATTGGTGCCATGCATTATAGATACATTCATAGGAATTGGTGATGTAAGTATGAAGGCAATGAGGCTAACTTTTACTTAAGCATTAGGAAGTAGAAATTTATTCTATAAATAAAAGAGCTACTGATTATCTTTAAGTACAAAGGTTATAATTTAAAACCTTGCCTTAATAAATACACAGAAAATAATTTCCCAGAAAGCACACTGACACAAAGCTTAGAAGTCGAGACAAATATTAGATCTACTGGTATGCTTGCCACAATTTTGAAAGTGATTTCATTCAATACATATTCTTGTTTTGACTACAAATGTGCTGAAGAACTGTCACGAATGAAAACACATAAGGCTACCAATGCTATGAAATGAAATAATCTTGTAATTCTAATAAACAGCAGTGGCTAATGATGGCAGAACTTACATCGCTGAGCTGCTGTGCATTTATTTTGGCTTGAGCAATTTGTGGCGTGCTGGCAACAGAGCTGTACTTCAGCTTGTCTATGCTTTGCCTGTAGTTCACCTAATTTAAGATAAAATTTAAAAAAATATATATGTTTAGTAAAGGAAGAAATGGCCAGACCAGAAAATGAGAGATTGAATAGATGAAGTTTTGCTAACTAATACTCTGAATAAAGCATTATTTAAACCATAATAAATTGAGCTGAGGAAAAATGCCAGGATCTCTTGGATGAGATCTGAGTTAATGCTCTCAAAATTTCCTTGTCTGAGGTCAAAGTTTTTACCCTACTCTGAAAATGGCTTCACTTATAACCCCTTCCTGTCAAACCCACAAATCCTCAAAAAGATGCAGTACCAGCTGCAAAACATTGCTATAAAATCCCCCAAATCATTGGTATAAAATTGATATTCTCAACCATCACTTCGTCCATTTTTATCTTTATCAGACAGGGAACATTGTAACTGTCTATGAAGAGGTCTGTCCAGTGTAACACTGCATAAAGCAAATGAACTCTCTTATGTTTTGTATTTACTGAGTTTTAATGTAATAATGAATCACAGAATTTCCCTGTGTGGTCACAGTTTTGCATGGATGATGAAAAAAGAAAAATAGGTACTTATAGTAAAGTAATTTTAATGTCAGCCATCAAGAGGACTGGAGCCCACTAAATTACTCACATTAATATGGTAGCAACAACAATAAGTTATAAAATAAATATGTCAAAGCCACAAATTATTCATGATAAAAAAATCATTGTGAAGCTTCTTTCAAACCTGTTGCTGCAAAAGAACTAATTGCTATATTACAGAACACAATTACGATTCTCTGTAGGCCCTCATTAATATTCACTATAGTTAATCACCATTTTGCAAACATTGAAAATCACATTGCGTAAAACTATTTTCTTAAGAAGCTTCTTTCCAGTAAAGTGGAGTATATTTCTAGAGACTTTGAGTTACTGAAACTATTTCAGTGCAAACCTTCTTATCTCAGGTATCCTCACATAAACTTGCTCATTCTGCCAGAATGACAAAAGCTAGGAAAAAAGGCCTGAATTATCTCACAGGTCCAAAATGATCAAGGTATTTAAAACAGTGCATTTGCTTCCTCAGAGACAGAGAGAATTTTAATTCCATGGAAAGAGATCCTTTCTTTTTAACTGAGACTGCGTATTTATTGCTACTTGTGATTGCTTAGTGTATGAGAAAGCTGTACTCCTAAAAGAGTTCAGAGTAAGCATGTTATATGGCAGCAGACAAATCCTGGGACTAATTCAAAATCCTAGATCAGGACTGGTGCAACTGAGTCTCTGTGGCCAGTGGAATTGTGTGTTTCAAACCCTGATGCTGACTATGAATTGTACAGTCACTTGAATTGCTGAAATGTTTTTTACATTTTGGACATGAATTCATGCTTATCTTGAACTCTTTAAAAACACAGCTCTCTCACACAGTAAGCAATCAAACACTGAGTTTTACTGGTTTCAGCTTTTACAAAGGCAAAGCTGAAATTACTGCTGTAGAGGGCATAGTTCATCTTAGAGTTGAAGTATATCCAACACTTCCTTAAAAACATCAGGGTTCTCAATTCTAGCTCTTCATGCTACCATCTTTTTCTTGGAAGAGGTATTTAGGCCCAGATAAATCTCACATAATATTGATGACCTCTCTAAGGCATGTTGCTACTGGTTTATTCCAATGTAAAGACAGGGTATATACACCTTAGGTAGTCAGAAATGCCCTGCTGAGCTGCTGCTCTCTCCCTGTTGATTTTGTAAGCCATGCCTGGTGACTGTGCTCCTAAGGCACAGGTTACGTTGCCAGTGGTAGATGAGACCAGTTTTTAATGCCTGTGAGAGGTGAGAGTATAATCAGCTGTACAGTCTGCCATGCTTCCTTTATCTGAGAGACACACATAACCACGGCAGGACACAAACCTCCTGACGTTGCTCCATCAGAAACTCAAGCCCAGGCACAGAGGGCAGCACCTTGGCATGGATCACAGGCTGGAGGAAGGTTACGTGAGCAATCAGTTCCCCTTCAAAGGGGAGCACCTATCCTCAGGGAATTCACGAAGGGTGAGAGGGCTGTTTCACTCTCCCTGTTCTTTCAGTGCCCTCAGCACTTGCTGCCACTGTTGGAGCTGCCCCAGGATGGTGAGACTTCTGCAGCACAGAGCTGGGATAGGGCAGAAGTCACTGATTTCTAAAGTCTGTGCTGAACTGAAGCCAACAACAGGACATGGCATCTCTTTCTACTGCTCTGACCTCTTGACACTGCACTTCTTTGCTTTAACTTTGTTATCACTGGCTGTTTGCTCCTATCATTAAATCATCATTTGACACATGCAATCTATCACAATCTCTCCTACAGAGAGATGATGAGCTATGCAAGTCATAAGGAAAAAAAACCCAAAACAACATAAAATTATTTACATCTTTCAAAGGGACCAGCTTTCTTGTTGTCTGGTATGAAGGAGTGAGAGTAGCTGGGTAATTGTAGTCAACACCGTCATGTTTGTAATCAGACTTATAGGCTATCTGAAACACAAGGAGAATAAAAAAAATCATTCCTTTTTTTTTTTCAGCTGTCACTTGTGTGAATAATTATCAGTCAAGAGGAAAGGAGAAACAATAATATTAATATTAAATGCAAGAAACAAAGTAAGTTCAATGTCATGAGTGACAAAGAAAATGAAATTATTTGCATAGTTTAGCCACTAATTGATTCTTTTTCAGCTTCTCAATTAATCCAATGCCAACAGTGGGAGCATTAACTTAACTTCCACCTATGACATATCTCTTTTATCTTTCTGCTTAGTTCTCAAGCTTCTTACAGATTTGTAAATAATGTAAAATTGAAGGAATAGTATGTAATGAAATAGCTTCTTGACTAACCCAGTAAATTAAATTGGAATCCAGAAATCTTCATTAAAGACTGTTTTTTCCAGCAAACGTCTGACCCTGGGGGTAGTGGCAAACAACCTTCAGCATCCTACTGATGTCAAAGAAAACTGAAGGATCTCAGTATGTTGCCAGATCACTGAAATTTCTTATTTTACTTCTTCCTCACAGTGAGCTATAAAACAGTACAAAAGGGTTTTCTGAATTTCCCCACTTCTCAACACATCTATCCATCAGATCCCCAGTACCGAATGATCTAAAGTTTTCTATCAACTTAATTCTGGAAAAACTGAAATACAAGGAGGCAGCGACCACACAAGAGTGATTAAAAGGGACTCACATTGCTTGCCAAGCTGCCAACTTTCATGGCATGGAGCATCCTCTTGTCCATGCCAATACCCACATAGCGACCTTTCATTTCATTCTGGTAGGTTTCTTTGTATTTAAGCTGTACCAAAAAAAAAAAGGATAAAAATACTCTGAGAAAATATATTCAACTTTTCTACCAAAGAGTTTCACCTTTTCAGAGTTTCCAGATTTTACAGCAGGGAGATAAATTGTTACAGCTGTGGTCTATTACTGTTGCTCCAATACAGGAACTCATTAGCCCAAAACAACCTTGGTACTTTAAAAAATAAAAGCTAAAACCCTCCATGAGTTTCTTGTTCTACAGGATATCATTTACTTGCTTTTTATATCACCTGAATGCCACACAAAGAAGATACATCTGTGTTTCATCAGAAACAAACCCTAAAACAAAGTTCCAGAGAGACAATATTTGTACATTAAGAAATGAACAAAATTGGGTTGTTTTGGTGCATCTTTCACCAGTCCCAGAGTAAGGGATTTGACAGGAAAAATTGGTCATTCTACCGCCTCAACTGCATGGCAAAATATTTACTCCTCTGGGTTTTTAGAGAATGGTAAGAGGCAGTAGGAAACAAAATTATATTTCATGAGATGCAAGTGGTATAATTATTAACACTGATGATTTTCACACAATAATTATGATCCTCTCTGGCATGAACTCTGGTGAATTATCTTCTGCCTAATTGTCCAGTCAGGAAATGGACATGCATGATGAAATAAGTAATAATTATGACAGACAACAGTAACAACTGACTGCTACTTCTCTAGATCAGCAGTCCATGGCAAGTAACCTCTCTTCCAAATACCATAATAGTTCTTTTCATAATCCTATATAAATTGAGCCCCAGCTCATCAGGACACACTAGGATAGGTGTTGTAGAGACACAGGCTAAAATCAGTTATGGGCACATTTCCAGCACAATCTGAAACACACACACGCAGTTGACCTGTGATTCCAGCAGCTACCACGGCAAGCAAGCCACACACGAGGTGCTGAAAACTTACATCACTGGTGAATTTTGAGATCTTGCTGACATTCTTGAATTGTGGAGTGTCACAGTAGTTCATGCTGTAGCCTTTGTTGTTTCCAAGATCCTTCTTGTACTCCACCTTAGTGACAAAAATGCACAATGGGAAGCTATGGTAAAACCTTAATCTGCTCTATCAAGTTCCTTCACACACTTCTAATTAGGCAGACCCACTGTTTGGAGATTTTGATACATGGTTTTCATCAGATGGCATATGATGAAAATTAATATGAAGAGAATTTTCATATATCCAGTTCTCATTTTACAGGCAAAAGAAACATAATTTCATCCTCTGCGAAGTATATGAGACAGTGAAAGGAGGAAAATTATTAATAAAAACAATGATATACAAAGGAATTCTAAGGTGAGTATGGAACAAATGAACATGTACAAATATGCCATGTACCAGGTTCCAGCAAGACCTCAGCAAGAGCTTTTGTACTCATACAGTCATTCCTGTTTAAGGAACATGTACTCAGCCTGTAACAGCTGCAGTGAAGGGCTGAGAGGAGAAGAACTCAGCTTGCTTAGTCGAGGTAATCAAAGGCAGAGAGAAGGAAATGATATATTTGTAAACCTCTCAAAAAAGTAACCATGCAGGGAGAAGAACTTTTTAAGCTAAAGGGCAACGTTAGCACAAAACATAGTGGTAATAAAGTAGACAGGAATAAATGTAGGCTAGAAATTGGAATAGGAGGATTATATGATGCTGTGCCGAACCAGCAGGAACCAGGAATCATTGGCCCAGGAGGCCCCTTCCAGCCCTACTTCCAGGGGTTTTTCATTATTGAAGGTTTTATACTTTGACATCTCAAGAGTGTAAGTTTTTAAACTGCCATGGGGAAGTTCTAGAAACTCACATTTATTAATAGTTTTATAGCTGATATGACACTATAAATAAATTAATAATTCAGAATCTACTGAGAATTCGCTAGCAATCTTCCCTTGCCAAGCAGAAAAAGAATCAATTATCAGTGACTCACAGTCCTTCACATAATGGAAGAAAACAGAAATCTGCATAACAAGAATGGTATAAATTTTGGCTCTGTTCATATTATTTTTTGAATATTAGAATAACTTTTAAGACATTCTAAGGTACACACCCAATTCATCCTAAAGCATTTGTGGTTATATCTTAACATCACATTAAAAAGCACAATTCAGGTTTGGGGAGGTTTTTTTCAGATTTCTATTCTTCATGTGGCCAGAACTAGAATCACTGTGCTGGGATTAATTTCCCCCACACTTTCGTACAGATGATTGGAAGGGCCAGCACACAGCACCTGAAGATCTGTTCTCGATCTTTTCTCTCCAGTTACTGTGCTACACACAGATGACTTTTGTTATGTACAATGCAGTAAGGACAACATCTTTTTTTTTACTTGCAGCCCTTACTCATCAAACACAAATGTTTGTGTGAGCTGCTCCCAAACTTGTTAAGAGATCGATTCAAGCCCTTACCTCACTGGCAAGCTTGTTAACACTTTGGGCTTGTTTAAGGACCAAGTTGTCTTCAGCTGTTAGGGAGTGAAAGTGAGCTGCACCTTTCATCTTGGAAAGATCTTTCTTGTATTTTATCTGAAAAGAAGTAGGGAGAATTATAAAATTGATGTGCACCTTTTCATCATTACTATTTAGACTGGCCTCATGAGTCAGGATAATATCTTCCCTGGGCCTGTTTTGATAAGTAAATGGAACTTGCCAAGTTGAAACACTGTATTTGCTTCCTCGAATAACCCAAATATAACCCCATAGCCCCTCACAGTCCCTCTTAAGACATTTTACTAGACAGCATTTTTTCATCCCTTTTTGACATAGACTGAACAGCACTGGTTGTTGTTCATAGCTTCAGCAGATTATAGCAGATTCTTGGCTGGTGACTGCTTGGAACTTCTGTTACTGAAGTTAATCCTCAGTACTTTAATTTTAGTCAGAGAATTACAGATAGTCATCAACTACCTTGCAAACTTTTCCTTTTGTAAAAACCAGCTTTTTTAAAAAGTTGTATCTTTTTGTACTTTCAGTGTGTTTGAGGGAATTTTATTTCTCTACCAATCAAGATTGAAATAAGAGTTTTTTAAATTTAATTTAGACATCAGGTTATTGACATAAATTGGGCTTGGATGGGTAAAGAGAGATAATGCTTATACTGGCCTTTTGCCAAACTTTGTCCAGCAAAACCCCTGTTGGGAATATGTTTCAGTATTTCTTGCATATAAGAAGATGCTTGTATTATGCATGTTCAAAAACCAGTAACATAATGTACAAAGTAAATTATTTTACATGAACAGAAATGCAAAGTGTTTGGGTTTTTTTTATTTTCCAATTCTACACACAGTTTCTCAGAGTTTAAAACTATAAGGCAGGTTGGTAAGTACTGTAGTGTGCAAATGTTACTGCCACGAACCAATCCTCTTCTTTATGTATTATAAATTAATAAGGAAACTACTGACCATTAGCATTTTCAAAACCTATGAAACTGTGATCTTTATCTGGAAAGGTTAGATATTTCATGTTTAAACAGGGGATCACTGAGTTTGTCATCAAACTGGGATTGGTCACAGAGGATTTGAGGTTTTTTATATTCTCTCAGTGATAAGCTCAGGTAACAGAACATGACTGATCCTTTCACTCCAGTTTGCTGCTCATGCCTAGTCCAGGCTAATACAAGCTGAAAAACTCAACCATCTGTTAGCTCCCCAGAAGACAGACTGAGCTCATCAGCTCAGATAGCCCCGTCGGGGACAGGTGTCCACACTACAAAGGTTGTCACTCACAGGAACCCTTCAGAGCAGCCACAGGGTACTGACCTACAGACTGACCCATTTTTTGTCTCTGCCAGAAGCAGTCTCCTCAAACAGGAGTGGGGGTCTTTAATGGATGGGCTGGATACAGGAATCACACACCACCACCTCTTTGCCAGTTCTTTAGTTTACCACCCAAACCCAAAAATCCCCAGCCCAGAAATAAGCTCACTTTTGTGAAGTGACAGTGTCATACTCTGTTTCTTTTCCTCCATATGACTTGCTTTGTGCTAGAGGCATGATACATCAAAATATCAAAACCAGTACAATTCATTCATCCTCCATTTATTCACTACTGGGAATACCACAGTAGTCCACATGATGATTAAGGCAGTTGAAGGTTTCATTAATAATACAGGTGCAGATTTGCCAGGAGGGTTAACCTAACAGTAGGGATCCCCATTAGTTGCTACCTCCATCTCCTCCCTCATGCAAGCTGGAGCTGTGCCCCCTTCTATTAATGGATATTATTAATCCCCTGAGCCATCCAGTTCCCAGCAACGCAGTGAAATGTCACTTTTGTTTACTTCTCAAGTGCAATTTTAGCATTCTCCTCCCAGGCACTGCTCTGACAAACTGCTGTTTTTAATTGTTTATGAACTGTATTGATTCAGGTTTCATACTTACATCACTTGCCAATTCATTTGCTTTCTTGGCATTTTGATAAGCTGGAGTGATCATAGCAGGAAAGCTTCCTTTCCCTCTGCGTTCCTCAAACTCCTCCATAAATCCCTGAAGAAAATTCAGAGTGTTTACTCATCACACATGAGCAGGTGAGGCCATGAGTTATTTTACAAAGCCCCACAGTCCTTTTTAGTAGGAAGATTCATGACTTCAATAATTTTTTTTAAAATGAAAACAATGACCAAAATACAGGAATAAACTGACCTGTTAAATTACCTATGCCTGTGAACCTACCAGTGCTGCATTCCAAGTGAAATTTAGATAGCTTTTAGCTGTGGTCAAGATAGCATTCAAGTGTACAATGATATACAGCCTTCAGATCTCACCTTGTTTCTTACAGAGATCTGCTTGCCTCTCCCTTTATCAATACATGTTTCCCTGGAATATTATAAAAATAACTAACAGTTTAGGTAGCCAGGAGACTTGCTTAAAGTTAACCAGTTTAACATAGGATCAGCCTTACACTGTGGTGTTACAGAAGCTGTTTGATCTTTCCATGGTCATTTTTCACATCATATTTGACCAAAATAATACTTCTCCTGTGATGTATTTTGCAGAGTGATTAATAAATGAAGCAGAGATACCTAGATATCAAAATGGCAAACTCCTCAGTGAACAAAATCACAAAATTCCATTTGTCTGCTTAAAAAAACCCAATTGTTGTGGAAGTAACACCCTTAAGTCTGTCTATAGATAAGTTTATATGTAAATGTTTGACAATTTGAAAGCCATTTTGATAGTTTAACAGCAAAATACTGGAGCTTTTTTTTTAAATGGTAATGCACAACAATCATCCAAAGACATCTATGGTGAGAATATGGTGTACAAACAAGAATAAAAACAAGTGAGATATAGTGCAATGTGTCTTCTCTGCAGCATTTTGTAAATCCTTCGCAGTAAAGAGGCAGCTAAAGTGAAAATAGAATGTGCCATGAATAGAAGGCAGGTCAAGAATGCCATGGAGAGCACAGATAGGAAGGACAACAAATATCTGGGATATCTCTTTTGTGTGAACTCAAGGCAAAACCATCCATTATAGGTCTTCTTGTGCACCATCAATGTCACACTGTAAAATAGGTCACACCACAAGTTTGTGAGCAGTATGATGCCGTAGTTACAATGGCATTAAATTATTCTATAAACAGGCAGAGAAAATAAAAAATATATTTGAATAATCAGCAGATTAGTTTCTTAATTAGTTTCTTAAAATACCATTAATGAGTTTGAATTCTCCAGACCAACCTGTCTTTTGCTTCTAACTTTCTTAAATACATTTTAATATAATTTCCAATATTGCGCATATATTCAAAGTTTCAGAAAACTATTTTAGCTGCTCTTCAGGTTTTTAGACATGAACAAAACAGGTGTTCAGCACAGGAATTTTACAGTAAGATTCCTTAAATTGTCTCATGTTATATATATAAATATGCATGTACATATATATGTATATATGTATATCTATATGTATCTGTGTGATGTACTCAACTCACTGTTGATGATCTCAACAGTTAGAAATCTAATCCCTTTACCCATGTTAAGTCACAATTTACTCTGAAAGATCCACTAATTTCAGTGACTCTGTGTTATTTGACTAATAATATCATTATCCAATCTATAAAGATTAAAACTCAAATTGAATTTGAAGTCTGTGACTGAAGTTTCAAAGACACTTTCAAAGAAAAAAAACTTAAATTAATTCTAAAACAGAAGCATTCTAATGCTTGGAAATGTAATTAGTGCTTTTTCAAATTCATTTTATTTGTTTATTCCTATTAAAACTTGTAGCAGTTCAAAAGACAGAAACTAATTGAAGGCTTCATTGCTACAATTCTAAACTCATATTCTTCAAGGATGGTTTGCTTTTCACAGAATACTAGATGTAGGTTTGGACAGAAGAAGTGAAGAAATATAAAATACAAAAGGTTTTAGGAAAATACAGTCCCTGTTCCTTCATTTCTCCAAAGTATATGGACCTACTGAGGAGCAGGACAAAAACCCCCAAGATTAACCATATAGTTTTCTTTATACAAGAAGGCTATTGAATTCCTTTCAAATTCCCTTCAGCTGCATTCAGTTCTATTTAGCTGGGCTATTTCCCTAACTTAACTGAATAGAACTTTGGAATAGAACTTTGGGTGCATTTTGGGAGACCACAAAACCAATTGTATTCTATTCCCTTAAGGATGAAACATAAGCAAAACGAATGCCACCGACCAAAACAGAACTGAAGCCGACTTGGTTCCACAAATACAGAACTACAGCTCGTCAGGCTGATAATACCCCTTTTGTAGAAGAGCTGAAATCTAAGAGACTGTGTATCTAAGAGATTCGGTGCTGTTCACATACATTTAGAGCTGCAAAGCTCCTAAGATTTGTAAAAATACCAGCAGAGAAAAGACACTTAACTATCTGCCAACTTTCCACCATTTCACAGCCCTTTTCGCTTTTTTCCTGACTGAATTTCCTTATTCACGGAATGGGAATATTTCCTCACGTAAACATATTTTAGTGTGTTACGTAACAACACCACAACAGAAATTTAGAATGCATACATGCACACGGATAGAATTTGCCAAGGTCAGTCTTTACCTTTAGGAATGGGCCTACCATAAGGGTCATGCAGTGACAGTGCAGCCACCTTGCAGTCACATCTTTAAGTGCCAGTGCCAGACATGTTACACATTAGGAGCACTGTGCTGTTTGCACACCACCCTTTCCCTTGAGATCCTTGTTTTCTCACACAGGAAAACAAAGTGAAAATAGGTGTCACCAGTTTCTAAAGCCTTGAGCAATCAGCTGTAGTAATGATCAACATCAGCATGGCTATCTCTTGGATGTTGCGTACCTGTCCATATTGATCTACGTTTTCTCTTGCAAAAGCAACATCTGTTCCAGCTGTATGGCTGGCTTTTCCCTTGATCTCTTTTTCGTATCTTTGATGATATTTTACCTAACAGGAAAAAAGGAAACGAGTAATCCGGGTGAGTTTAGTCTGGTACACAGATGCTGCACAATAAATAACAACCAGTGACATGCACACGTTGTCAATAAAGGATTGTCAAAATTCCCATTGCCACCAACCTGCACAAGTCAAATATGCCACTTGAAGATATAAAAACAGAACTAGTGGTGTACTTCTTAATAATGCACTAGGAAGGCAGGACTTGCCATTTTAACCCAGACCATTAGTTCAGTGTGTTCAGCACCACCTGCTAAAGAATGGCTAATCCCTGATGCTCCAGCAGTTTAAAAAATAAAACTAATTGTAATGCAAATTCATGGTTACCACAGAGCACTTTTCTTACCACAGGGTCACCTGAACCCCATCAATAAATGGGGTTTTTTCTGAAAGATGCTGATCTCTCCAGTGACAAAGGGAATTTTAGGCAATCAGCCTTCAAGTTTAGACCAAGATTTGCACAACATTTGTTGAAGTCAAAATAATGCCTGTAACCTGATGCTGCCCTTTAATCACCATGTGTGTTTGCTGACAAAAGTGAAGGGTTTTCCACAGATCAAAGGCAAACAAAAACATGTAATTGTTTTAGAGTCAGTTGCTTTTGCCTTCACAATTACAGATCTCTTATTTTACTTAATGACTCTTAGTAGTGTTTTAAATTCACTTCCACTGAGTTTTATGTTCTTGCATATGTTCTCTTCTCCAACAAAAAGAGCTTTTCTTTCAGTTTCCAATAACAAAGGACAATTAATTGTACATTTTGAAGCAATACTGATGTCCTTTTATGGTGCTTTTTAAAGAGGAAAGGGATGTCGTTGTTTTGTTATGTTTAGAAAGGAAAAGAAAGCCAATAAAGATCAGTATGCCATGCTCATGGAACTTCTGCCAGTAAATCTTTTAATTCAAAATTTGTGTGACAATTTAATATTTTCATTACCTAAAGAGACTGTGCTTTGAACACTTACATCACTGGCTAATTCATTGGCTCTCTTGGCTATTTGATAAGCTGGAGTGATCATAGCAGGAAAGCTGCCTTTTCCCTTCCGTTCTTCAAAGTCTTCTGTGTATTTCAACTGTAAAATTTCAAGACAGTTCAGGAGCAATTAGATCAAATGCATCTTGCTTGCACAGATAATCAATCCCTAAAGCAGCAGAGTCAGGCATTCAATGGCTGTCAGGTGCCAAAAGGAAGATGAACCGTGAAGCCTGAATCTTTGCAATTTGGTCTTTAGCGACACGATCACACCTCTTCTGCATGGGCCTTTTGTCTCTTTCAGGGTGTAGGATGAAAACGGTTGTTTCAAGAAAATACTGAAGGTGTCTGCAAGATGCCTGCTCTGTTTATATGAGTCAGGCAGCTTCTTTCCTGATTTTGCATGGCACCCACTTGCTGGGTATGGAACAGACTGGTTCTCTACCTTCAGTTCTGACAGCCTAAAATGGCCTCAATCTGAATGTGGTCTTTGTAATTGGAAGTATTAAATACTTAAAGACAAAATGAGTCTCCCATTAAAACTTTAATTTTTCACTTCTTTTGTGTTCATATTTTTAAGTGATTTATAAGTACCCTTAGAACCACTTGCAGAGCCAAAAACAGGTCAACCTTTTTTGTTTCACTTACATCACTTGCAAGCTGTGCTCCAGCCTTTGCGTGAAGTATATCCGGAGTGTCTACTACAGAGGTGAACTTTGAAACTCTCTCTTCATGTCCACGCTTGTATTCTACCTGAAGAGGAAAAATATACATGCCCATATTACAAACAATAAGCAGCAAAAGTATATTTCCTGTCAGAAGGCTTCCAGAGAAAATGACCAACAGCAGTTGTGACATTTTCCACTGTACAGTCAAGCTATCCATACATTTAAGGCCCAATTTCCCTAAAGTGAATACCAGAAGCAGACAGAAATGGACCCAGATAATCAAATTTTCAAAGGATACTTGATTTATGTGAGCCATACATTTGATTAAAATACCATGAGAATAGTCATTAATGTCCCAAGATCATACTGCAACGACAATGCAGATAGTATTTGCAGAAAACAATGCAATACTTTAAAATAACTTTAAGGAATTTATTTTACTTATCTTTTTAATGTGAATTGTTCTTTTTATAAATAAGCAATTTTCTGTGCATAAATTTAAAGTAGCTTGTCTATTAATTAATTTCAATATTACAGCTATTTGATTTCAAATAATAAAGTGAAAAATGTCAAATGCAAATAATTAGATTAATAAAGCCATAATGTGAAAGCAAAGGTAATGAATTAAATTAACATTTCAGTGTGAGTCACAATCTTTCTCAGGTTGTGATAAATTACAGCAAAAGTTGCTACATTTCACAGGAAATATCTACACTGTCATTTATCCTATATGACTGTCTTCCCAGGCCAAGTAGTTTATTAACCCTATTTTCTGCATCATGTTAAAATTTTCTCACTTTGTAACAGTACAACAAATATTCACCATAGTGAATATCAAGCGAATGGCCTGAACCCAGGCTTATCCAAATTCCGAAGTCTAAAATATTAATTAAAAACCCCTGAGACTTACATCACTGCTTAGTTGGGTGGCTCTCTTGGCAACCTGATAACCTGGAGTGATCATAGCGGGGAAGCTGCCTTTGCCTCTTCGTGGCTCATATTCTTCTGTATATTGAAACTAGAAGATGAACATGTTTATCACAGAAGAACCCACTGTAGTTTAATGTGATTCCTCTTTTCATGCCTGCTTCCTAGAGGTATGTACCACTTTATTTAAAAGTTAACAGAATAAAGAACTTACAAGTCGATTAGGTAAAACAATTTCCTTTATATAACAGAAAATTTCTCATACGTATCAATGATTCACTGTTAATTGCCTGTGTTGATTGGGTCACTATCCATCACATGGACACAGACAATCAGTCATAATTCAGAAGTGATTTTCATCAATCATGGAAATACAGTCAGTGAAAAGTCTGGTCTATGGAAAATATGACACATTTGCCATCCTGAGTTCTGCTCTCTTGAGAGAGAGAGCACTGCCTGCCAGATCAGATCACCTCAGTCTGGTCAGCAGTTGAAGTGCTTCTCAGATATATAAATATATAGATGTATGATGGCAATAGAAGTGTTATGTGACTTTAATCACTTACATGACTAAGTATTGTTTTGGCAGAAATAAACATGTCGGTCTCAGTTTGGCAACGTCCTAACAAAGATCAGAGTATAGACAACCCTCCAGATATTCTTCCTGCAAAGCCTGGAGGTGACATCTTACAAAAGGCTGACTTTGATGCATTTCTGATGTCTTCAGAATATGATAGACCATGAAAATAAAGCCAAACATCAGTCCACTTACATCGCTCAGAGCCTTCTGTGCCTGTGTTATCTTGACCATTTCAGGATCTGGGATTGTTCCTGGGTACCATGATTTTCCCTCCTCACAGGCAGCATAGTAAGCATTCTACAAAACAAAAACTAAATAACTACCTCTCTTCACTCTTGTTTTAACAGTGAAACAGCTGATCTGACAGGGAAAAAAAAGGAACCACGCACAGTGCTCTGGAAGTGAAATTCACTCTGTGCAGCACAAGGCCTACATTCCAAATCCCTTCAGAACGCCAAGGCAGAACTTGTATAACAAGAACTGACATCAAGATGACAGGATCTAGGATCCTGGAGTGAGACTCAAACAACACCCCCTGGGAATCCGATCACCTGCTGTGAAGCTCCAGTGCCAGTAGAGAGAAGACACGGAGTATGGCTGTACAGGCAGCAGCCCCAACAGCTGACTGCAGACACACTCTTCGTCCCTCACATTCTGATTCTTCTAGCCTAAGTTATAACTGAGCTATTTTGCCTTGAAAAGTTTAGTCAAAGGAGAAGCAAAGGCTTTTTTCAGCATTGAAGTGCTGTGATTAAACCCCTAACATTCAGGACTGCCAGGGCCAATCCTTGGTCTTCTGCAGGCTACTGGCTTGGAGACTCGAGGGATATTTCTTACCTGGGTAGCCAGTTGTTGGGCTTTATAGACACTTTCAATTTCTCTGGACCTTACATCCCACTGGAAGACTGATTTGAATTGTTCACTTGCTTCTCGATATTTTATCTAAAAACGAAAAAAGATAATGACTGGTTTTAGTAGTTTGTTAGTACATACTAACACACACCCCATTTGGAGAAGAATAAGGGAGGCAAACAAGGTGACAATTGCATTTAGTCCTAAGGTCAAAACTCTGCTTTCCAGTCCACAGCCAGCTTCTACCCAAGACTTCCGCCAGTATAGGAGCTGCACATCTGTAAAGGAGCAGCATATGACACCTGAAAACTGGCATGACATTCTGAAAGAATAATTTGATCTTTAGATAATACTTGGGGGGAAATAATCTATGAGAATTGAAATCCCTAAGAAATTTTAAGCAGAACATGTCAATGCAGCATTAGACAAAAAAACTATTACCAAATGAACAATATTCTATTATCCTATTTCCCTGCAGAGTGTCCACAAAGTATCATATCCTAACTGTGCCTATGTAAATGACTACTATATTTAGTGCTGGGTCATTATTTTCCTACTGCTACTTTAATCATGATAGCATGTAGAAATCCAACTGAAATCATAGCTCTGTTATACAACTCACCCTTCAGATATAAAAACCCAGAGCAGAAAATTTAAACTGACTGGACAGAAATGTTACTGAGCACATGTACCATTATTCCCATTTATAAATTAAGCACAGAGGTGCAGAGAGATGAATGATTTGCCTGCTAACACAGAAATTCTGTATAGAGAGATCTAATTTTTATCTTTGCATTCCAGTTGATGTCTCAACATAAGACTTACGTGAGAACATCATGTTGGGATTGAAGAAACATTCTATTTTCTGCATCAGAAATAACCTTATGTATAAAACCTAAGAAACTGCCACAGTAACAAGTGAAACTTTTTCCCAAGTTATCACTATTTTATATATTTATTAGCAAAAAATTTTCCTGCTCTCAAAATTTTTACAGAAGTTTACTCTCTTTAAGCAGGTACTGCAGAATCAGCTTCTTTAATACCCTTAGCAATTTTCTCTCTGGGGCAGAACCTCATTATGTGATTGAAAAGGACAGAAGGTGTTTTAGGTGTATAAAACAAGGGAAAGTGATCTTTGAGCTATAATTTCTCTGGCTTGTGTACTCACATGCACTGGAAGTATCAGTCTCATTTCACTGCCTAAAACCAGAAATAGAACTTGCAGTAATCCCAAACTCATTCCTGAGCAGATCCGTCACACACAGTTTAAAGTAAGTGTGATAGTCATTGCTGAAATAGTTACAGCCCATGATACTGCAAAAACTGAGGCATAGGAATGCTGTACAAAATTATAGTTGATACAGTGTCTGATGAAGGTTATTCATGTGCATCAAGTTTGTACAGCTAATACAGGACTTTAGAATGAATTTAACATGCTATAATCTAAGAAATACAGCTTTGTTTACTTTAGTGATGGTTAATCACATCAAAACACATTGCCTACAAAATACATCCATGCACCGAATAATACTATTTTAGAATATAGAAAGAGGTGGAATTCAAGAAAACAGCATTATGCAGAGAGATGAGATAGCCATCGATTATTGGGCATTCCTGTATTTTATATTTCATCAGGTTCTTAGAACTGCAGGTTTGAAAATGAGGTGTCCGGAGGGAAACAACGCGGGATATCCCGGGATGGCGCTGGGAATGACGGCGGGCCCTGAGCTCCCCTGGCGGCCAGCCGGGGCACGGTAGTGCCCGCAGGGCGGATGTGCCTCCATCCCAAAAACCGCCTCCAGCAAAACCCTGCAAAGCTCCCCAGACCTGGCGTTTTCCCTTCTCACGTTCGGAGGAAATACTTGACAAAGTATTTATGGGAACTTTCGCCCGTGTCCCACCTAGTATAATTTATCTTTTGTTTCGTATCAGTTTCTGATGAGATCACAAAGCAAGTCGGTTCTTGCTCCCAAAGGCTGTGGAAGCCCCCTAAGTCGCAAAGTTTAACAGCTCTGGGCAGTTTAGGTGAACTGTGCTTCCATGTAGATTATCAGACATACAGGTGAGGAGCTCCAATCAATTTTTCCTTCTGAGAGCAGAAGCAAATTCAGATCTAAGCTTTCTTTCACATGAGTAATCGCATTGAAAAAAATTATGATTCAAACCCAGCTGAGATCTTACTGATCTAAAAGAACACAGGAGGGTAAGTAAAAAGCACATATTTATACTTACAAAACAAGAGACATAAATATGTTATCAAAATGTAGAACAAACACATTTGACCCTCAAGCTTCTTACCTCACTTACCACTTCCGACAGTTTTTTTGCATTCATATTTATTGGTGTGTCAAATACACTTGTGAACGCATTGTTTTTTGGATTGTGCCTAAAAAACGGAAAGCGTAAAAGGATATTAAGAATATACCAGACAGCCCACCAGAAAGGTTCTCTCTGAGCACTCAAAAACACAATACCAGCCTCCACCCCTCTATACACAACTTTTCCCCCACTCACCCAGAGATCTTAGATTACACTCAAGTTATTATTGTATGGAGTAGGTGCCTGGAGCAAAATTAATTTTAATGATCATCATATCAATGCTGTGTTTCTAATAACAAAAGAGAATAATAGAATAAAAAACAACTGTCATCTCTCCTTTTTCTGCTGACAAATTTGACAGGAATTGATCATTAGAAAATAAAAACTTCCTAGAACAAACCAACTCCAAAATCTGCATTTTATACATTTTCCTTATGATTAGCTCAACCTTGTTAACTCTTAACCACTGATTTGGAAAGCACTGAATTTTGTGGTTGGTTTTAATTTCTTCCCACAATACCGAAATGGAACTTAATTTGGTATTTTTTAACACACTGGCCAAACGAGGAAGCTTTATGCACGCTAAAAAGAGATTCCCATCATTTGTGATTCACGTAAATCCAAAGATATGCATGAAGGCACTGACAATACCTAATTCCACATCACACATGGGACACGCTGAGTCCAAATGGTGATATTCTATTATATTAAAATGACTAGATCAATTACACCTTTGCTTTAGAAAAGAAAGGAAGGAAGAAAAGGAAATACACTTACGCTTGACAATAAGGCTTTTTCTCATGGCTAACAAAGTTGTTTACTGTTAACATCATCTTGCATACTTCACAGTGAAAACAGGCTTTATGCCATGTCTGGAAATGCCACAAAAGAGAAACCAAACAGACATGATTTGTATTTCATTACTATTCTGCCAACTTTAAAATCTCAGTATTGATCGTTACCATTCATTTAATGAATTTGACAATTTTTTTTCTTCAGATATATACGTGTTATTAATTCTTTTCAGTTCTGAACCCAGTTATGAGTAAAGAACTTTTGAAGCGAGAGATTTGTACAGTGTTAGAAGTGCCAATCTGTACATTTATTATAGTCCAAAATGATAAAGAAAGAGAACTGACCTGATCTATACAGTTAATCTTCTCAGCAGGGTAAACCCCATAGCCACATCTAGCACACGGCTGCACATTCATCTTGAAATCCACAGAGTGAAAAATATATAGGTTTATACAAAAGGTTCAAAGAGTATGAAAGTGACTTTTTGGCCTGTGCAAAGCACACTCTAGACACTCCAGTCAAGGCCTTTTGCTGTGGTCAGTGGCTCCCATTAAAGCTCTGAATTGAAGTCTGTTGCTCCCTTTGCTGACCTTCTGTTTCAAAGTCAGCTGCAGGCTGGCTTTTAAAGCCGCCAGTTAGTAAGAGCGGTTATTTTGGCAACTGTGTCAGTGCAGAAGGGAGGGTAGCAATATCTTTCTCTAAATAGAAGAATGAACTCACAGAAACGAATCACGTCCGTGTGAATGTTAGAGCCTGATCATTTTGTATTTCAGTTTTGCTGTCATAAGCCCAGGATGAAGAGAAAAGTACACACAGCAGCAGCAATTTACCATAGTTTCTCCTCTCCCTGATAAACAAGTGACCTCATGGAGGACTATTGCTCCTATTGTATTTAGGAGCAGCCTCATAGCAGAAGGAGGTACCACCAGAGATACAGGCCAGAGATGGGTTTGAAGCTTCCTGGCCCTTGGGTAGATGTAGGAGAAGTTCACTGCCATTGTAGCAGACAAATCATTAATTTTTTCCCTTGGTGCCAGCTCAGTTTCACCTTGTCTATTACGGTCAGCAGAGCAGAGCACACTCATTTCTCATATCTTCCTGTTTCATCCACCTGTCACTCCATCTCCAGGTGTAGGAGGATGCACTGTGAAACAGGCAGAGCCTCTTATCTCAAAGACTTCCAAACATGAGGGATACAAATCCAAAGTTCTATCTCCTACAGGAAAAACTTCAGAAAGGAACCATTCGCTTTTGAATAGAATGAACAAAGCAGCTATTTAACAGTGTTCACCAAGAGTAGACTGGAATAGATCAGAATACAAGAATTCCCTCACCAAAAAACGATAAGGAATTATTACATCTGATATTGGGATTTAAGCAATCTATTAGGGTTGTGAAGTCTGCTCGGAACAAAAGAAGCTATTAAATTCTACCAGCTACAAATGGTCAGGATTTAAAATTCACATCTTACCTAATCATAATACCTCCAGCTGCAGGGCTCCATAACCCTGGGACACAGCTAAGAGTTATCTCAATCTGAGTAAAAGTCTACATAGTCATCCATGCATCTGCCCCACTTCCTGTGCCTGCAGCAGTCCTGGGATATTGCTAAGCACTTTCCCTTTCTATAAATTGCAAAAAATTCCATCAAAATAATTTCTATCTAAACCTTCTGGGTATGCCTAGAGAGCCTCCTATTCATCTCTGTATTGAGATATGCAGTTCTGCTTAACTTCTTATTGCTGCTTTTACTGAATGCTGACAATGTACTGGCACAATGTACTGTCAGCAACTGGTGTGCTGAAAATAGAGTCTCTAATCTGAAGAGCAGTGGCACAAAGTCCTGAAAACACTCGAGGCCTTTCAAAGTAACTAATATCAATATATAAACAGATGCATTTTCATTTTTTTAAAATGTCCCTAGATCATAATTTCTTATATTAAAATAACTGCTGAGTTACCTCATATTATTCTTTTCAGGATCAGGAGAGATTTATGTCGACCAAGTTACATCACAATAATATTTATCCTGCTCACACCTGTTAACCAAATTAGTTTGGAAGGCTTCCAGTTCCCTTCTCACACAGCTTTGCATCTTGTCCCAGACTGCCATTCTGTTTAAGCAAGTGACCTGTGTTAGGGTCACAGTGGCAAAGGCTGTCCACTCCTTATTTAGCACTTAGCACACTACCAGTTCCCTCCTCTTTGTGTTCATCTCCTCCAAGAGTCACCATATTGTGTATTTTCTAGACGGTCCTAGTTGTCTCCATGCTGTCTGAATCCATGCTGGAGCCCTTGTCTCACACTTTAGCAAGAATAAAGGTGAGTGACCTGCTCCTGTCCCTGCTCCTGTCCCTGCATAGCTTAAGACCCTCCTGAAATGAGCTCAGAGAGGTGGTGAAAGCAGGACATTCCTGAACCACACAAAACCACAAAGATTTGACAAACACAGAACAAATTATTCATCCAGGAGTCACCTGAACACTGGACAGCATGGATTATCATGCAGCCCACATGCACTGTGCACCCAGAGAGCTTACAGAGGGTCCTGGAGGGAATGAGGCCATGTGTCCCTCCCAAAAGGCCTCTCAGACAGATAAAGCCCTTTATTTCACAGATAAATCCTACTTTGTTTCAAGATATGCAAAGCCTGTTTTTCTCCTTTCACAGTGGCAGACACTACCAGCTTGGCTGGAAGTCAGCAAATGCATTTTCCAGGTTCTCCTGCTTCTCCCAAGTTATGTCATGTTCAAGAGGAGAAGTGAAGCAAGACAGAATGGCCTCTACAGCTACTGTCTTTCCCAGCCACACTACTTCCCTCACATCCATTGTGCACCAGTTCTGCTGGAGTGTCTTAAAGATTTCCCCATTCCTGAGGACTCCAATACTGTCCTGTTTTTCACCACCCTGGATTCACAGAATCACAGAATCACCAGGTTGGAAGAGACCTTCAAGATCATGGAGTCCAACCTCTGTCCCAACACCTCAACTAAACTAAGCCATGGCACTGAGTGCCACATCCAATCTCTTTTTAAACACAGATTAACATCAGATTAAAGCTGAGTTGCTTACAGAAAAGGGAGTTCATTGAAAAATAAACATTGAATGGTCTCATTACAAAGCACACACTGCATTTTGATCATGCAAGGAATTAAATCTCAAAACCAGTGCAAGTGTGTTATCTTGACAAATCTTAGCAAGACATTTTCTCTTCAGTTAAAAGCTCATTGTGGCTTTTTTCCTCCTTTAGTAAGGCCTCACAAAAGCTTTTTGATTTCAGTGAAAATCTTAAAAGGCTTTACTTAACAGTAGAACCTTAATCAATGTGGTTTAAAAGCACTGTGGTTACACGGAAAGTACAAGGAGACAGCACCTTGAAAGTGCAAATTAGCAGGAAGAAACATTGTTACCTCTCCAGCCTCCTTAAATTCATTGAATTAACTGCACAGAAAACTTGGAGCACCTCTGTATCCTCAATCTGGTTGTTAAAAAGCACATATTAGTTACACAAAGTAACCTCTTAAGAGGCATTCAAGTCAGGGTCACCTCCTCTGTCACTCCTGAATTGCAGCTGTGCCCTTCCAACCACATGAAGAGTGGGAAGCCAGACACCACAAATTATGGCAACCCCGTCTTCCCTCTGTTTGCAAAAAACCCCCAAAGGTGCTGGTTCACTACACAAAGTGGGAGTGTTAGCCACTGCTAAAATCTACCTGAAAAATTTCAAGCACTATACCAGCCTTGTCGATGTTCACCTTCTCTGAACCCTGTGGTTAATTAGTTACCAGGGCTCAGGCCCTTTTGCCTCATACAGCCTCTCCATGCTAATAAAATTTAGTATAGTAGCAAATCCAGCTTAGAAAGCTGGAAAAGATTCATTAACACCAAAATCTCCCAAGATATGAATAAAAACCTCTGAGGAACCACCTTCTAAACTTGTACAGTTGCTTTTTACATTTTTGCTGGTTTGGAAACCAAGCAACAACTGTTTATATTTCATGATTAAAGGGTTTATGCTTACACTTTCGCCTTGTTGCCAGTGTTAGGAAAACCTGAGAGTGTAGGGGTTTTGCAAATGCTTCTAACAGAGCAAGATAAAGTAAGAGAGAAATCGAAAAAAGAACCAACAGGCCAAGAAGATATCAGTGTTACAGAGCAGAGAAAGAACTGGTGAGGATGTGCTACAATTTAAGCTAAAAGCTTGAAGAAAAATGTGAACATTTTTAATGCACAGCATAGCCCACATGACCACCAGCGTTCAAATATGCCCATTTGTTGTCAATCATAACATAAATAAGACCCAAATTTAAAGCTAATAAAATATGGCATGTGCAAGAGATTGTCTCTGCCCTGGCTATGGAGAAACCCCACCAAAACACATGCACCAAGGTGACTGAGGTGCTTTATTCTAGAGAATTCCATAAAGTTGTGGTGTGCCAAATCACACCACACCACTCACACATTCCCCCAGCATATCAAAACTATCCATCTTGTCCTGCAAAACATTTAAAAATCTAACAGTGGAATTCAGAAGGGAACATCTTGCGAGTCACTCAAATCCTCCATCCTAAAAGTATCCCCACACCTGCCTCCCAGGCCTCACAAAACCCCATCCTTGTTTTCACAGACATTGTGCAGAACACAGGACACGGTTATTATTCCAGACAGGTACTATCTGCCATCCATCTTCCAATTTCTAGAAGGCACGCCCCATTGTCATCCTGCAGCTGCTTACAGTGCTTAAACACTTCCCCAATGCAAATATCTAGTCAAAGGCTTCATTTTTAATGTTTTTAAGGAGGAGAGGGAGTCTCCAGGGCAAAGGAGAGGAATGGTGATGCTATAGGTATCTCATTGCTGGCTCTTCCCCCTGCCCAGTAATGCATATGGCCAGCTGTGCCATACTCTACATGAGAAAGCTTTTCCTTCCTGACCCTTCCCTACGTGGCAATCACTCCATGCCCCGAAGCAAGATACTTCCTTCTATTTCTACTATATTTCTAATTTTTCCCTTACTCCATACTGAAAACAAGAAAGATTTTCTGAAAAGAAAGTCTAGCACCTTATACTATGTAATTAATATGTATTTAAGAAAGGTATTGCAGCACACTGAGGAATCAAACCTTCTCTTTGTGAATGTGAAAAGAAAATACAAATAGAAGTTTCATCAACAGCTGGAGTCAGAAATTCCCCATAACCAATTCT
>VZRQ01010598.1:876165-929215 GCA_013397975.1 Machaerirhynchus nigripectus | reverse complement strand
CCATTATTAAAAGTAGAATCTTATTGAATGCTGAGATAAATCAGAAGGCATTTACAAAATTTACAGATTTTCATCCTGGGTAACTAAAGCTTGCTACAGTGCAGGAACCAGACCATAAAAGTGCGTGCAATTACCTTATAAATGAGTGATGCTCACCTTGTTTGTGATAGAAGGAAAGACAAAGGCCTCTCACCTACAGGCTGAGTACCAGAGCAGTGTGACCCTCTGCACCCAATTCTGAGGACGTGCTGTTCCTCAGCCCTGACTCGGCCCCGGGTAGACCAGCAGGGATGCTCCTGAAGATGCAGGTCTAGTTGAAGCAGCTCCAACACAGCAGATCAGATGTTTGTGGGCACAGAAGGTGTGTTTGCAGTTAGGTTGGGAAAAGGATTTTTGCTTTGTTGTCACCAATGTTACATCTACTGAAATCAAAGCTTCGGCACTGAAATGCAGTTGTGATTTCTGCAGTTGTCTCTTGTTTCTTTACATTGTGGTGTATTAGCCAGAAGGGGCCAAATTAGAGATGTCAAGGCAGCTTTTCTGGGCTTATCTTTGCAATTAAGCTCCTTTAAAAGATTTCTCAATTAAAATGCAAGTAAATAAGCCACAATAAAAAGTAAAATCATGTGAATCTAAATCGACATTAATTTGGACAGTAGCAATTCTTTTACATTTATTGTATAGATCTGCACACCTTGAGTTTTCAGACTAGCAAAACAATCATTGTCTGTTAAATTCTGTGTGAATTGGACAGCACAATAGAAGGAGAAACTTCTTTATTATTACTGTTTTGGAGTTTCACGGTTGTTTGTGGCAAAGGAACACAGAACTGAGGACTCCTGACCTGACCTGCAGATGCTGTGCAGAGGTGTTCTCCAAGGATGCCCAGCTAGCAGTGGTGTGCCTCTGGATTTTATTGCCTATGTCATCACTTTGCTTGACTTCCCCAAGGTGGACTTCTCATTTTTCTTTGCTTTCTGGAACTGGCAGCCCAGCTGGAATTCCTGCACAATAAATCTGGAAGCAATCTGGAAATCTTGGTCATTTTCCAGAGAGTGCAAGGGGCATAGGGCTGAACAGAAATTCACCTGCCTTTGGTGCCCTCACTGAGAGACTGTTACTGAGATGCAGCAAACCCTTCCTCCCGTGGGTAGCTGAGCCTAGAGAAGGGAGAAAAGAGAATGCAGAGATGGCAAAGAGGAGTGAGTGGAAGTGGAAGAGTGAGGCTGCTTGGGGAGGTGAATCAGTGGGACCAGGAGTTTCTCTGCTTATCTTCCTCCCTCTCCCCAAACAAGCTGAGGATCCTGCTGCCCTTATCTGCTGCCTCGAGTAAGGGAGTGGAAGATGCTAGAAGTCCCTGTGTTGAGTAGGGAGTGGTGTGTTCTCCCTGCCTTGTGGGTCAGGGGTACATTCAGTTGCAGCATCAGCTGCTGCAGCTCCATTGGTGGTGATAGGAAGCCCCTGTAGGGAGCTTCAGGAGTTCGGGCAAGCTGCCAAACTGTCTTTGCAGAGGCAACGAGAAAGGGGAAACCGTGATGCTCCACTTTATCTCTCTGCCAAGGCTGAATGGGATTTCACGAGACAAAGAAAGGGCACTTCACCGCCTGCAGGGCTGCTTATCAAAGGCCTTCTACACACAAAGGAAGTGTGAGAACTTTTCAAAAGTGAGGGCACAAATATCCTCTGAAATGGAAAGTACTGGGCAATCTAGCTGGAAAAGTCATTAACCAGATTTTCTGGTAATATCATTATATGCACTTGTTTGTATATAAATGTGTACTTAGGTGTGTACAAGTATCTATGTCCTTAAATACAATGTCCATGGATCCACTGATGTAACATCCAAGGTCACAGCTCCTCACCATGCTTATCTAGACAGAAGCAACAGCAGAAATTGATGTGAAAACCAGACCAATATAATGCCTTTAAGATAACTCAAACTCTTGTATTTATATCTTGCATTTTGCACTTCACTTCCTCTGTCTGTTTTGTCTTTTGTCCTTCTGTCATGTGTCTGTTCAGATGCCGAAGTCCTTAGGGAAGGCTGCATTTTCTTGGCGCTGTGACACAGTGCACTTTTGAAAGTTAATGACTACAATGAGAAATAAAAATATTCAGTGAAATGGCATTTTCGTGATTGAAACGTCTGTTACCAGTGATACCCATTAACAAACAGAGGGAAGTTTTAGGATTCTGGATGTGCTCTCACAAGCCTTAGAAATGCACCCACAGAACCTGTGGGGGGGCACTTACTCTGCAAGGTAATCAGCCCCTTAGAAAATAAAAAGAGGGAACTCCTCAGGGACACATCTCTGCTGTTCGTGTGTACACAGACCTGACACCTCAACCGAGTCTTTGGCCCTCACAATATTTTACAAATGTCTCTGTATTTGACTTGTTTCATGTATTTAAGTGCATTTAAAGTTTAATATTCGTAATTTGGGAGCAGTATTCAGTAACATGTCTCCAGTGGTTATTCCTGGTATCTGATACTGAAATATAGGAGATCAAGTACAGACACTGATTTTACTACATAATAACAGATAGAGACTGATGATTTATTTGTTTCAAAGCAATTGCACAGTTTTGTGGAACAAAACATGACCTGGGACAGTGTAACTGGTAGCACTGTATCTAACAGCAAGTAAATGCAGGAATCTATCAGTAGCTATAAGAAACAATTTTCGTTTGGAAATACCCAATTATACCTGACACCCAGCAGAGGTTCACTGTGGCTGAAGCTGAGCAAAGGAACACCTTTAATATAGAATAATAAACTTCTAATTCATTTGAAGTGCAATCTTTTTGAGTAGACCTATAAAATGACTGATCATCTTGCTGTCAATGCTGATAGAATATCTGTGCAAATGGCCATGGATCACTGAGTGTCATTTATAACCATTCTTAGACCACTGTTTGGTGGCTTTTAGGGTTTATTTTTTGTTGAATCTTAAAAACAGCAGGAAGAGAAACAGTCCCTACAGACAATTACTAGATCCTCTGGTATTCCTGAGATGGAAACAACTTCCAGTATTATGCACTGATAGGTTCTGGCTTGTTGATTATTTGTTGAATTGGTTAAAAAGGCAATTTTCATCATAACCTTTCCAATATTTTGGCATTTTCCATGGACAAGAGAAAAATATTTTCATTTTTTCCAGCAGTGGGATTTCAGATCTAATCTGTAAGTGGGTAGGGTAATAAATACTGACTTGGTGTGACAGTGGTGCTGTGACTGTGACCCCAACCCTTGCAGTGCTTCCCTGGATGTGACTTTCTCCCACAATATGTAGCAGAGTCTCTGTTTTGTCTGGCTCATAACAGAGCTCTGAGAAATTGGGACCCCCTGTTAGTGGGGGGTGACTGACACCAGACCATATGCTCAGAAAGCAGTCTGTGGTTGGACCAGGAGATGGCTGAACTGTAACTCCCATGAAATTCCAAGATGCTATTTGGTGTCAGATGGGAGAAAGGTCGAGAAAAAGACTGCAAAAGGGAATTTGGAATATGAAATGAACCAAGGAAGAAAACCCTGACTTGTGTGAGAAGAAAAGAAAGAATGTAGAAAAGAAATATTTTGATGTGAAGGGGAAAAAAGTGGATAAGCAGTGTGATTAAATTTCCAAAGCATATTAATAAGGATGACCATGAAAAATGACATGGAATCAATACAGTACATATAAGTTAAAAAAGAAAATGAGGAGGGAGTGAATGGAAGGACAGAACTGAAAAGTGGGAATTTACAACACGCAGGAGGGTTACGAAGAAGAAAGGATACATTCTGCTTGTGGGTTAGAGGATTTGTGGTGAGGGTTGTTGGTATTTTTCTACTGAAGGTTTTCATAAATTTATGAAAAATTGATGGTGCACTAACGGTGATGGACTGTCACGAATTGGCACAAAATTGCTCTGACACACAGACTCCTGAAGAGGTCTCAGATATGCAGTCTGTAGACAAACTGCTTCTGAGAAAACTGTCCCTTAGTGTTTTTCCCAAGTGTTACAACAAAACCCTTACTCCAGCTCAAACTTGGTTACTGGAACTCAAGGATACTCTAAAGCTCAAGTTTATTAATCATCTTGATCCTGCCTCAAGATGTAGCACATGGTCTGTACTTCGAAATCTATTCATATGTTTAATTCTATCACTGTTCAAGATCTGCCTAAACAGAAGAACGCCTACTAACAAATGAGAGTTGACAATGACAACAGAAATCAGGACTAAAAGTGTGACACAACTTTCAGAGGTATTTGGTGAAATCATTAAGTAAATCATAACGGAACTGGTAAAAAATGATTCACAGTGCAGATGTTTTCTAGAGTCAGAAATGTGGGCGTATCTCCCACATGCTGAATACTGTTCAGGTTTGCTTTGCTTCTCATCCCCCTCTGCCCTGTTTTCACCAGGAGATGAAGAGCAGTTTTTCAAGGGCAGCAGTGTATATATCTGGAAGTATGAATTTGGGTGATTCCATTCACACCAGAGGTGCAAGGGGAGCTTTTGATTTCACATGTTATCTCCAGAGCCATGTGCTGACTCAAGGTTGTTTCAGTGTTAATGTCTTCCTGTTTTTGACATCAAATCAGTGTTAATTTTCTGTATGATAGAAACTGAAGGGATTTGAGAAATAAGCAGCTTCAACTTATTTTTTAAATGTCAGTAAAAATCTCCCTGACTATTTAGAGCCTCTGAAGACACCAAAATGACACATCTCAAGGAAAGTACAGTTAATCCCACAAGAACAGAACTAGATTTGAAATATCCTGGATTTGGTTATTGGACATTTAGATGTAGTAATTTGCTGAGCCTGTGTTAAGCTTACTTGGACAACCTTATTCTTCCCAGGCCATTGGTTAGTCAACAGCATGATGTAATGAACTACTTACTAAAGCCAGTGCTGCCATTTCCCCCTGCCTTGCTTATCTGGGCTTGTCCTAGAAATGTGCAGCCATAATTCTGTGCTCAAGTTACTGTTTCCCATGGTATGAATGGTTACCATACATTGGATAATCACTGGATTAGACATGGTGCCTGCGTTTTTCTGACTTCAGTAGGAAGCCCAAGCCTTTCAGCATGCACATCTTGTAGTATTTGGGAAAAAACAACAGTAGGTGAGTATTCCAAGGGTGTGCCCCAGTCCGTGGTGCTCTGGGTTCCCACCCGGCAGCTGTCGATCACTACTTGTGTTTCTGTGAGGCTGGCAGCTGAGATGGGCTGTTCTCTTCTGGAACAGGAGAGTTGTGGTCCCAAAGAGCCACGGGAAACAGTTCTAGGAAACAGACAACTGGGACAGATGACAGCAACAGAGGAGCTCAGAAATAAATGGCAAAATGAAGAGAGAACTGCCCTCACCTTCAGCAGCCCTTCACCTGGAGCTCAGTGTGTACCACTGCATAAATCTTAGTCTAGGGTTAGAGCTAGGACTGGGGTCAGGCTTTCCTGAAGGAGTAAACTGAGAAATGGGTAAGAATGAGAGAGAGAACAGCTGCCTAAGTAGCCTGAGAACAGCTGGTGGGATGTTGCCCTTGGCATTAGATAATCCAGGCAGGTGGCCACATTCCTGAAGTAGTCTTCCGTCAAGAGTTAAGGACAAGATTAAGGTGGAAGCTCTGAGAATGAAATGGCCTAATCATTAAGTAATGCTCAGAAGGAGCTACCAGAGAAAACTGAGGGCTGCTATCAGTGTTTTGCCCCTATGCACTCCTTAGCCTGGATGCCAGGAGCACCCTATGGCGTAAGTCTCAGCCTAAGTTTAGAATTCCAGGAGAGAGAGTGGAGTGATGGAGTGCAGTAAGCAGGGACTGGCACCTGTGGGGAGGTGTGCAGCACCGGCACGGTCCTCAGGGAGTGGGATCCCCACCACCAAAAAAGCAGAGTTGCCTCTGCAAAACAATAAACAAAAGGGTGCCTTGTTCCAACCTGCGTTCTGTTCCGTGTGTTGTGAAGTACCCGATGTAGGAAAGGGGAGTTCCCAATCTGTGTCTGTTTGTCATTAAAGTGTAGGAACGGCCACATACACCGGCATGCAGAGGTTTGGAATCATCGTGGTTTAAACAGCAGCTAATAGCTGAGAATAATCTAAGCAAGTGAGGTTAGGGGAAAGGTATTGATTTTGTGTCACACAAATGTAGGTAGAACATCTAAGCATTAAATAATGTTCCCAGGGTACTTTTCAGTGTGACTGGCTGAAAGAGGAGAGCACAACATATTTAATGATCTGTAGAACACAGCGTCCTTGAGGTCAATAATGTGTACTTAACCTTTAGGTTTTCCATGTTGTCTGCTTGTCCAGTTGGTTTATGAAGTGTATGCTAACATGATTGGGGATTTAAGGCAGTGATAACTTGATCTCTCAAATGTTCACTGCTGTTGCATGTGGGTGTTGGACAAATCCATTGTGAATTCTGCTGAGCTTTCCCTGGCACTGTCTGCAGCAACTGCTGTTACTCAGTCGCAGCCTTGCGCTCTGAATGCAAGTCAATAGAGTTTAAATTGTGAACACCAGGATTGCTATCTTAATCCAGTTTTACTTTGCCTCCAAAATTTAAAATGAAAATAACCTCTTCTAGCCTTCAGCTTATATCAAGGGACTTGAGCTTATTTGGTGGCACAAATAATGATTAATTTATCTTTAAAAAGAAATCAAGTAAAGGCAGAACTTCAGTTAGCAGCAAGCATACCTCAGTTAAGAGGAGACCAGATTTTTTCAAAGTGATCCTTATTAGACACTAAAGTCTAATGCCACAGTGAGAGTAAATGCCACAATTCTGTAGAGTTTTACTTCTCTGGGAAAGCTTTAGATCATTCTTATAGGAGAGCCACAGTTAAAATATTGAGCTGGCAGTCAACAGACTGCGAGTTCTGTTTCCAGCTCTGCAAGAAGGTTCTGTGTGTGGGGCAAAAACTCAGTCTGTGATTCAGCAGAGCACTGAAGGATGTGCCTTCACTCAAGCAGCTCACAGTCAGCCCATTTGCATAGAATTACTGTATTGTTTGGGAAATGCCAGCGTTCTTGGCTGGCTAAGGGCTCATCAGTGGCATGGAACTGCAAATTTCACGTGTGCTTTTGCTTCTGAAGTAAACTAAAGAGGATAATTTTGTATTTCCATCAAAATGTTTTATTTTCCCAGCTCCAAATGGTGGAGCAGAACAGGAAGTAATGACAATGTTATTAAAATTTGTCCTGATGTCTAAAATATTCTATACAAGCACTGTGCTCCCTCTCATTTCTTAATTGGAGCATTGTCTCCCTGGACTGCTTTCTGAAAGGCTTGGATCAAAGTAATTAAAATTTTTAAGGATATTTCAGAACACAGATCAAATTAGTATGATCTTGTTTTTCTATTTATTTCCTTTTTAGTTTCTTTATATTTGTGAGCCATCTATTATTTATGTTTATTAGTAACTGACTATTAGATTTTTTTTTCAAACAAAACCTGCAGTGTAATTTGAATGCTTGATAAGTTGCTGGAAATGAGGTTATGATCCTATGAAAACTTTTGCCTGAAGCAATTTCTGTTTCCATATGAGTAGTTCTATCGATTTATTCTTGTATACAAACATTTGAAGGATAGATCTGCAAAGTTGTATTGTACGTACATGATGCTGAGTCTTTCAAGGGGATTTCTCTCACAGGAAGACAATACTTCCCCTCAGTGACCTTTCCCCCTACAAGTAATCTGTCACTGCATAATTAAATGAGAAAGTAAATAATGTTATTATTTCTGAGCATGGACACAGTGCACACAGTAACAAATCGGATTCAAAGAATAGCTGATGAGGGGATTTGTGGAGATCCTTGATGCAAAGTTTTAAGTGCAGTACAACCAGATACCTGCTCTAAATTGGCTGCCGCTGTAATTAAAAGTATAAATGTTTCAAGCTGAATACATCCTATTAGTAAGATTTTAGGAAACAAAAATTTAATTTATTCACATTCGATATGGTCTGTAAATGCCACCATTATATGCTTTCCTCTGGCCTTTGATTAGCTATGGATTAATAAAACTTTTATACCTTCTTTGTCAGCCTCATTTTGAACTCTGTTTTTGCATACTGTTACTATTAAATAAATGAATTAGTGTCCAGAAATGTGTCATGCATATTACCTAGCAGCAGGAAGCATAATACAGTGGTCAGCTCCCCAGGAGCATTATAAATCCTAACACGCTCGGTAACCTGCTCATGTGGACCTATTAAAAGCTTGATGATTTAGTGAAGCAGTATTTGTGCTTAACAATGGAATTTTAGTTAATTCAAAACAAAGTAAATCATTTCCAATTACAGTATTTGAATATTCACAGTAGCTACAGGAGGATGTGCAACGCTGCCATGAAAAAAAAGAAAAGGCATTATAAAGGTTGACTGGAGTTTAGCGTTTCAAGTGGCTGTGGTACCTCAGCATCAAATGAACACCACAGTTTGTAAAACATATTTATTTGACATAGCTGCTTCACGGGAGAGATTAAGAAGCTATAGCTTAGAATGGGCAAAAGTCTTTCCAGAGACTGTGAAGACTTCATTGACCAGAAAGGCTCCTGAGGGTGAGGCACCAGCAGGAACGGGGAGAGCCACCCAGCCGAGGGAGTATTCAAATGGATCAGGGCTGTCAGCGGAGCTGTGGGATCAATTCAGCGGCACTTTTTGGATCTGTGTGTACCTACACACATCTCAGCAGGGCTTGCAGGGATATAAAGCTGCAGCTCTTGGGGGAAGTGAGTGAGAGCACCTGCCAAATTATCCTGGGACCGTTGCAGGAAGATGAGGGATTGACGGGGAGGGTCAAGTTTCATGAAATGTCTTTGCAGCTTCTGTCACATGTAGCCAATGTGCTGTGTGTGTATGTGTGTACACACACAGGTGCACACAGTGTTATGCACAGTGTGTGGAAGATCAGGCTGTTCCTTCTGAAAACAGGTCAGTGTTTTCCAAATCCATGTTTTCAATCCAGACTTAGAGGTGTGGCTATACCTTAAAATGCTAATATACTTCAAGAAAGGCACTGGGTTCCTAAGTGCACTAAAACTCCTTCGATTTCACTAGGAATTAGGGTCTCAATTGCTTTCCTCAAATCCCACTTTGGCTTTTATTTACAATAATGAACTATTCTGTCTGCATATCCATCAGGTTGGCACCTGCAGCTTCATTCAAAGTCATGCAGTTTAGGCTCTGAGGTACTTTCTAAAACAAGACTTCTAAGTTCTGTAGAGCACTTCAAACCAAATGTGACAATCAGGCTGTTGTGAAGCTCTGAAACCCAAAGCATGTGCCACTGTTGTGCACTGAAAAGAGATTGAAGCTTCATATCTGCAGCATTGTTCTTAAAATGCTACAGAGTCCAAATGTATAGACTGTAATGGAGTTTGTTACAGTTTTTCTTGTGGATTAATCCCTGAATTCTGGTTACATCTCTTGAGTAATGCTGCATGCATTTTAGCTCCATTGTGATCAGCTGATCACATTAAGTGGTTAGAGTTTAGTATTCCTATAAGGAGAATAAGGGAACTGGGGGGGAGGGGTGTATGAAAACATAATTTCTTAAGGCCTGTAGAATATAGCCAAATAAACGTCATATGAATGCACAGAACTGCATGAAGAGGTCTTACTAACTCTGTCTCTGCTCAGCTGACTTGCACTGTATGGTGCAGACAGAAGGTGGGGGAATAGATGAAGTGCCACCCTCCAGGCAGCTTTTATATCTTAATTTATTCCCATTACTTTTAAAAAATTTATTCTGACAACGTTTTCCTTTCCAAATGAGTGACATTTGCTATCTTCAGATATAGTTACATATACCTGTTGCTGTTAATTGGCATTGCATTATTCCTACAAGTGTCTGTCTGACTCTTGTGATTTTCAGGCCTCGATTCCATTAATAATCTTAAAAATATCAGTATTTGCTCCTTGTGGCTTATTGGTCTCAGCATAATGACTTCCATTTCAAGATGATGACAGTCATGTGATATCACCCACTTATTAGAAACTCCTGAGGGGAGAGGCTCGGGGATAGTTTCATCATTAAAGCAATGTGTTCCTGCTGAAGTCTGAAATACAGAGTATCACCCACTGTCCTGCGAAGCGTTTCTTGTTAATTTTGGCTGTTACATTACCCGATACGACCACGTGCTGCAGGGCAAATTACAATCCCAGAGCTGCAGAAATAGATCCGTGAAAGATGGTGCCTGATTTAGAGGAATAAATCAGGACGATCAGGAATGACCACAGGCATGCTATAGATTATACAAACTGAGGTGATTTTCACTCGTTTAAAAACCTGTTCAAATACCACGGAAAAGTTCTGTGCAGGTTCCTGCTGTGTTGTTGGTGTCTCAAAGATAAGGACCGACACCTGATGCTCAGGGTATTCAAGGGGCTGCTGATTGCATTTGCAAGTAATTGTCAGCATTTGTGAAAATTGCTGTGGGGGTGTGACCTCACAGGCATTCAGAAGAGCAAGGTGGTCTTAATTAGCATTCAAAACAAATTCCAGGAGGTTTATAAAAGTCTTTTTCCTCTATTCTTCCCACCCGTTTTAATTTTTTTAAAATGCTTTTCTCTACCCTGAAGCCATCCACATAAGCAGCGCAATGACTTGGAACGGTCTCTGTTTAGAGATGGTGATAAGGGGAAAGAAAGGAGATGGCACTAATGTGTACTCACTTTTATGGGACACACCTGGTGGGAGACTCCTTGGGTTTGCGTGGCAGGTGTGGATCTGGAGGCGGCCTGGAGTCAAGTGCTGCTTACCAGGAGTTTGCCAGCCCCTCTGGAGACAGCATCTGTCCGACACGCAGGACGGGCGTGGGCCGGGAGGAAAATGTTCTCGGCTCCGGGGGAACCACTTAACATCTAGCAGGGAATGTTTGAATGGATACAGTCCTCGTGGCCAAGGAGAGATTTCTTTTGTGAGAACTTTGAGGCTTTGATCGGAGGCAGAGGGTGAGTAACTTCGTTTTGGAATTAAGACTGAAACTCTGGTGTGTATCTGAGACTGAGCCTATGCCTGGGTGGTCATTAAGCAATTGTAGGGGACCACGTTGTGCTCAAAGTCGCCTAAAATCTGCTGGCACCGCCAGAAATTCTGAGAGTTCCTGGAATGTTTATGAAGTAACAGTCTTTTATTCCTTTATACATGTGGTGTGTAGTGCTTGTATGCTTTCTCCAGTGCGTTCTCATTTCCTCTGATCACATCCACGGACCATAAGGAAAGGGAGGAAAAGGGTAACCAATATTGGAGTGGTGAGGGGAAATCTTTGTTGTGACTCTAACGGGAGTTACTTACTGTGTATAGCTCTGTTTTTCCTTTTTAAGTGTTATATTTATGGAGCAGTCTTAATCAGTTCTCAGCATCCATGATCAGTAACATAAGTTGATGTGAATGTTAAAATTCAAGTAAGTTTTAAAGCTTCTGTTGAGGCTTGTTTGCTCCTTCAAAACAGGAAATTAACTGGCCTGAAAGCTGCTGAAGAATGTGCAGGATGCTTTGCAGGAATATGAATGCCCCTTTTTCATTTTAATGAAACTTTACTAACACATGGCTGAAGGAAACAAACACAAATAGGTTCACCCTGGCCAAATGCATTAAATCAAATATAGCAAGTGTGCTCATTATCCATTCATTGTTGTTTCAGAGTTACTCTTGATTGCCTAAGAAATCTTACAAATTAGAAAATCCATCAGTTGCAGCAAAACATGAATAACACATATAAATAAGAATACACAATGTATTTCAATCCTTTAATTTCTTGCTCTTGTGAGAGCAAAGCTAAAAGGGCTCGCTATACAAATAAAATAAAGTAAATTGCAGTTTAGTTAAAGTATGCTCAATGTGGTCAGTGTATATAGGAATTTGGAGCCCAAGTTTAGCGATAAAGTTCAATGACAAAGGCTTTTAGGGTTTCTAACTACTAAAACAGTAACTTTGTCTCTATATAATACCTGTTATTAAGCCAATAGTTTGTTCTACTGAACTGGATTTTTCAAGAATACTGATGATAGGGCTTTGCACTAGCCGTGTTTCTTCTGGCCTAGATATCGTACACCCACAGCATTCCAGGCATATGCAGGATCTTTCCACAGAAAGCATAAAACTAAGAGCAGGAATCTGGTCTAAACATCTTCTCATATATTCTGGCAACTTTGACAGAACTGTGGAAATGGAGATCCTCCCAAAATGCCAATGCAGAGATCCAGCCCTGGTGATTGTGGAGGTGGGACTCTGAAATGAAGTAGATTTCCAGCCTCTAAACTTTCAGAAGTGTTCTCTTTATAGGTGTGTAAAAGCTAAAACCTTTTTTAAAGTCTTAAAAGCTAATAAGCTGTCCTACCTGCAGGGCTCTTTGATGTCAGATCGTTGTGCACACTGAAGTTCTTGTCCAGCTCATTCATCAAACAGGTCTTTCCATATCTGAACAGTCTGAGGACACCTTTCACATCTCAAAAAAAGGAAATGTGCCATATCTTTAGCAGGAGTTGGCTTCAGAAACTCTGAAGATTTCCAGTGTTCATAGTTGTATGACAGATGTGTCAAGAGCATGCAAAGGGACAAATTGCAGTTTATTTGTAGAACGAGTTAATAAGTTGCTTATATATGCCAACAAAGCTAATAACCTTCAATTCTGCTTTGCATTTGGTCAAACTCAGTGGTGCACATTTCTACACCCTCCTATGATATTTGTGTGATTTTTATCTCTGACTTATGTTTAAGAAACTGAGAGCTGTCCACACTTAGTACTCTCTAAACTGAGTTTGTTTAGACCCACTCTTCATTGAATATAGACATAAATTATTTTCTTCATAGCACTTTATGTCTATCCAGGTACGTCTTCGTGCATGTGGATGAGCAATTTGTTCCCAGTAGTATAAGAAACATCTGTAAAAAGGACGTATTTCACAGAGAGTGGCAGCGTGCCAGGAATATGCCCCAACTCCTGCTCTCAAGGACAGGAATTTGTGCCTCAGCTCAGACACAGTGTGCAGGGAAGGAAAATGTAACCCTGGTTTAACACATATTTACAAGATCCCTGCTCTCTCCAGTGCAGTGTAATGAGTACCCAATGTGCAGTTTGTATCTGTGTTAAAGGAGCTCTGGTGGAAACACCAAATGAAACAAACATGCTAAAATATTGTAATCTATTCCACAGGGTGCTGTTCTTCAAGGGCTTGGTGATTAGAGTTTTGTTTTCATGCAGCAAATGTTACTTATTCACACAAGTCCTGCAGAGAGACTGAGGGACTTACACAGCCTGTTCTTGCTCAAGAGATGGGGCCGGGGCAGGGTTGTGTCTTCCATAAGGAGACCCATCACTGAAGAGCACTGGGAACCTCTTCAGGTTTGTACCCTGGCTCTGCTGTTGATCATGTGCATAAATAGGTGTTCTGCAGAGTGGTTGACTTAATCAATTGGATTGATAATTAGACCTGACAAGTAAGACATCAATGCAAATCATGAGAATAAAAACATCTGGGACTTGGTTTACGTGAATCCCCCAAACTCTCCTTAGCAGTAACCACACCACATGTACAAAACAGAATTCACAGCTGGCTTTGCAAATGCACAAGTTAACACATCCTAAGAGATGGGAAAAAAGGCTTTGAAATGATTTACAGGAAAGAACCAGCGCAGATGTTGCAGTTCCTTCTTAGTTTAGACCTTGTGAGTTTCCAGTGTCTTTCCAGGGTGGAATGTGGGCTGAACAGTGATGCAATGGGTGGAATGAAGTCTGGCACTGAGCTTAGGCATGGGGCTGGGTGCAAGCCCTGCAGCTTTCTTGGCTGGCTTCTGCTCCTGTCCAGAACTGGATGAATGCTTTTCTAAAGTTTGAAGGGCTCCAGTGAGTTGCTCTTGGATTTGTTGTTGCTGGGGTTTTTTTTCCCCAAGCGGCTCATCAAAGAAACAAAAATTTAAATACTTTAAGAAAACATTTGATGTGAAGTTGGAGGCGTTTTGTGTGAGAGAAATTCAAATCAAAATGAACAGAAACTTGTTTTCACTGTTGAATTTTTTTCCTTAAATATATCTCTTGTCAAGTGTGTTCCATTTCATACAGTGAAGAGAACTGAAAAAAACGCTGGTTGGATTTTTTTGTAGGTTTCTTTTCCTTCTTCCCTCTTTCCTTTTTCTTCTTTGAAAGTATAATGTCTCTGCAATTAGGAAGATGGACTGCTGTCAGGAGATAATTTATCAGACAGTGAAGAAAATCTTGAAGTGTTTGAGGATAGTGGTTAAATTTCTTCAATTTCAAAATATTTTGAAAGACTTCAGCTGGGAAGAGGGGGTGGAGGAAATGGGAGAAAAAGAAGTTGTATACATATTTTATATTTAGGCACAAGATTGAGATGAGAGAGGTGGTAAAACTTGGTACAAAAAAAAAGAGGAAAATCTTTAAACTCAAATAGAAAATTAATTTTAAACAAACTGAAATATAAATACTTTTTAATAGGGAAAATTAATCTGAGAACTTTTTGATGTTTTGTCCATAGACTCTGGTTTTTCAATAGAAGGAGTTTTTATTTTCCCCTTTTTGGTAATGGATTGATGCAATCTGTTTTGAGTTAGGAATGAACACTACTTTCATTTACTGTTTGAACTGAGATTTAGGATATCTAAATGACTTTTGTCGAAGGCATCCCAGCAGAGCTAAGAACAGATCCCTTATCTGCATCCTGGATTTGTGCTATTCCTAGCTGGTATTCCTTGGAAGGAAATCTTTCATGGTCAGAGCTGGTGAATCCCAGTCACTCCCTTTCTCTGCATGGCTGGGGGTGGAAGGCTGGGCTGTGTGTGACAGTGACACACTGTGCTGTGTGACAGCATTTGTCACCTCCCAGGGATGTGCCAGCCTGCTCGTCCTCAGCATCTTACCTTGGTTTTAGCAAATGCTCTGCATCCTCTGGGGCGACTTGAAAGAGCTTCATGTGAACGAGGTGAATTTGGGTATTGGTCAGGAAATGCACACCGTTTTTCAGAGGGATCAACTGTACTTTTAGGATGGTATCAGCAACTGATGGAGCTGTGCTAGAATGCCAAATCTTTGATTCCAGAGCTATTTCAAATTTTGTTCAACTTCTAACTTCAGGGCATTATTTTTGTTTAGACATTCCCTCTGTCTGGTATGTTACTGCCCAGGGTTGCAGCTTGGCTTGCTTCTTTTACCAGTGTGCCTTCTTAAATGTTAGGAAATAGTTTGTTTAGGAGAAACTGCAGTTCTCCTTATACATAATTTTTCCTTTGGTTTAGCTTATTAATAAATGCCTTTTATCACCTTTTGAAACCAAAAATGAAGTTAAAAAGGAAAAATTTTTCTCTTGACCTAGAGAAAGCTTATAAGAACACTGTTCTAGTGTCAATTGTCAGAGTGTAAAAATCATTAGTCAGGAATAAAATTCGGAGAGACAATGTCCTCAGTATTGTCACTAATATGAAATCAGATTATTTATTAAAAGTGTAAATTTGTGTCTTGCAGACTTAAAACTGCTGGATACTGCAACAAAAATCATGTGTGTGTTGGTTTTTATTATTAACTCTAGCTTTGAATTAGAATTCCCTATATTACAGCTTGGAGCTAAACTCTGTTTACAAAACAGTATTTACACTTGACTAATTTTGCCGATCAAACTAATTAAATCAATTAAACTGGTGATTAACCAAATGAAGGCTGATTGCAAAAATTAGTGGGTTTATTTTGGAGGACTGGAAGTAAGCTAATTACTGCAGTGATTACTTGAACCTGGAGTACTCTAAATGTGGTATAAATTGAAACCTCATAGTGAATTAGACTGGGAATTCATTACAGTTTAAAGCACAGTTAATACTATTCAGGCTGCTACTCCTGTGGGAAAATTTCACTCAGTATTTTGTATACTGATAAACAATCATTTAGTCTGTGTCCTTTTAAATAACACCAAGCAATTTCATACAGTATTTTTTTCTTGTAGCCGAGTCACAAGTCTGTTTTTATGAAAATGAAGTTACTAAAAGTGTCAATCATATTCCTGCACTGTGCATGATGGGAAATGTAGTCCAACCAAGTCTCCCTCCATCACCATGAAACCAAGTGTTCTATTCTGGCTTCACATGGTTGTCACTGCATTTTTGGGGTTCATGTCTTACCCCATGTTTGCCATCTCCGGCTGTTGGCTTGGTGCACAGAAGAAATGGGGGTTTGGTTCACTTGCTCTGCTCACCACTTAATTGTTGGCACGGCACAAAATGTTTTGTACTAATCCTAATTTGTTGCATTTCACGCTTATACTTGGAAATGTGGTGCTGTAGAAGGATTTCAGAAAATGAAACAGATCTGCGAGATTACTCGCTCATTTTGTTTGCCAATGCAAGCTATTCCCTGTAGGATACTTCCCAGGCTATTTCATTCCTCCTTGCTTCGCCAATTAACAGCAGAATATAAATGTCTACTAAAAATGACCTATATTATAGAGTTCCTTCAAGCGCATCTCCTTGCAAGGGGGTTAATGAAATTGCACAGAACTAAAATAGAAAGACCTCAAAGAGCTGGAATATTATGTAGTTTGTGGTTATTGCCTATTACGCTTATGACTATTGTAAACATGTTTTGTTTTAAGCTTGTTTTGTAAGATCTTTCATTACATCCCTCATCCAGGGAGGGGTTCAGTTTCAGTCCTCATTGCTCCAGTGAATCCAGACACTTGAGAGTTACGCTGCATCGACAGGCTTTTATTCTGTATGTTTTTGCAGGTTTGGATTATTTTCTCATGCACATGAACACAGGTCCCGCTTGCTAGAAAACAAATTTCTGTAAACCAAAATGTGGAACTCACTCCTTCATTTTGTTGTCCTCTAAGCTATGTCCCACTCTAAGCGAAGCCATATGTAGGCCTTGTGCAGCATTTCCTTCTGAAACTGTTTGCTGGGGATAAGGAAATAACTACTTTAAAAAAAAATTAATTAGAAGTATAACCATTTTTCCCTGTAGTTGCCTTACTGGGAATTGTTCATTTCACTTCTCACATGGCCAGGTGCATTTTATCAAGGGGAACTTCAGACATACAAGGAAAGAATTTAAATCTAAAGGTGTTAGAAGAGGTAGAAGATGCCAATGAAGCCATTTTGCTGGGCAAGTAATCTGAACTGAGATTACTTATGGGAATGGCTGAGGAAAAGGTGGTGATCAGCCACGGGATGGGACAGGAAACTTGGTGGGCCATTGCAAAGGCTCAGCACGAGCCAGTAGTGATGGAAGGCAGCAGTGGGAAGGATTTCGGCTATTTTTGAGATCTGGAGTGTGAGGGCCGCAGATGTTGCCGTCTGTGCGCACTGAGCACCAGAGGAGGTTTCCCCGTGCGAAGGCAGGCCCTGGCTCTACAACGAGTGCAGTGCTTGGCATTGGTTATCAGACAGCTGTGTGACCTGAGAGAGCAGCGAAGGGATGCAAATCCCGCAGGGAGAGAACTGCCACCCGCGCTGAAAGGGGTGAGGTGTGACAACTCTGACAAAAGGCCGGTGTTCTCTGAGAAGTGCTCACAGATACTTAGCAGCTCTTAGCTCTGGGAGAGAATAGCGTGTGCTCAGTGTTGTACTTGAGCAGAGTGCGATAGCACAGCACGTCAGGGAAAAGGGAATACCCTGGGAGGCTCCCTCACCCTCAGCCAAGCGCCTCCTGGGCAGCGCTGGGAGCCGTGGGCAGGCAGCTCCAGCCTTCCTGCTGGTGGGATGAGGGAATTCGGGGCCTCTGCTTCTCCCCCGTGCTCTGCTCAAGTGTTGGAAAGCACCTGGTAGCAAAAGTACTGAAAGGACACAGGAAGGTGGGGTTTTGACTACGACATACCGGTTTTAGGGTTTTATCAGAATGTGTCCAAGTAAGCTTTCTAAAATAGATGTAAGAATACCAAGATGATCCATATCACTATGTATAGACAGCTTAAAAAGAAGATTACATTCTGTTGCAGGGTACTCACTTCTTGGGCAGGTTTCTACTCCCATAGGAATCACCTTCTCCAAAAACACAGTCAGATATTCAAGTTTGTATGTGAAAGTCACATGAAAAATAAGCCTGGGGTTTTTTGCTCTTATTTTTAGCAAATATATAATCTTCCATAACTGTCCTTGCAAGCTACAATTTTTCTTTCTTATAAAGAGTTTTGTTTGTTTGTAATGGAATTAAAAATACAGAAACGCAGATTACTAGCTGAGTGCTTTAAGGGAGGGAGCCATATGTGTGAAGTACAAGGAAATACCAATGCTTGCTTGAACACTGTACCAAAATAAAGCATTTTCTCATACTGAGCTCATTTACAATTCCTTATAAAGCTCATTAAAGCAAAGCAATCTACATGGTAGTTTGTTTTTATAAACTAACCCTATGTAACTCATCATCATTTGAATAGATAAAAGCGACTATCAAATTTTTATTTTCTGATGCAGTTTTCTGGAAGTTAAATTCCACAGTATGAATCTGAAGCAAGTTTGCCAGTCTTGGGTAGGTTAGACTGCAATAAGTTTGCCTCACAATGTCTGTTTTCAACTATTTTCCATTATTTAATGTTAGAGCAGAAAGAGAATCTCTTCCTGGCAGCTTCAAATGGTTATTACTCATTTATATTGTGTTACCACCTGGAGTGCTCATCTAGGTTGTGTATATGTGGGATTTCCACAAGAGCTTAGGAGACAAGTATGTGAAAAGAGAGGAAACTGAAGGAAAGCATTCATTAACCAACATGACAAAGGTCTGTGAAGTAGCTCCAGTAACCCTGTCTAGAGTAAAATTGGTTAAGAAAGAGGTGTGTGCACTCTTAATAAATTCATCATGTAAAAAATGCATTATTTTTCTCAAGGAGATAGCAATATTATTCAAAACGTGCTAAAGTGGGCAGGATATCCCAGGAGTAATTGTGAATTATTAGGTCATAGGGACCTCATTGCAAACTATTTGCAAAACTTAATTGGTGTAATAAATAAAATATGCATGCAAATTAGACTACTTTCTGAATTAAAGGAATCTGTTATCCAGCATTGCAAAGATTCATCCTAATTTAATAGGTTTTATATACAGTTTGAGATAGCCATGTTTTATATTTGTCCTGAGAAAACCAGATAGTATTTAACTAAGCCTGAACCAGCCAACCAGTGGCATCTGATAAATGTCAGTGTGTAATGCAGAGTATCACTGGCAGGGTGACACCGGAGTCCAGTGGGAGTGTAACAGTATCTTATTTAATTTAGTACACAGAACAAAGTGGCTGAGCAAGGTGACAAAATGAACAGTCATATTTGCTTTATTCTGTCTAAAAAGACTCCTTCAGTACTGAGGCTAAAAATATTAGTAGCTTTGAAAGTTCTGTTTGAAGCCCTGTTATTTATTGATTTATTTTCTATTCATCTTAGAATTCTAGTGGTGGAAAGAAGAGTGCTAATGAGTGTAGCTGATTTCATTACCCTAGATATAAAACAAGGACTATGTAGTCATGGTAGTCGTGTAATGACTTTGTATCCTAAAGCAAAATCTGAAAGAATCAAAGTGAAGAATCTCTTAGAATAAATATAAATAGATGGATATGAAGAAGCAGTTAACATTCTCTGTCTAATATCATTGCTAGACTCAATAACACTGTCTCGTCATCAACCCCAAATCAAGTATTGCATCTGCTTTTTTAAAGCAGTTGATTGAATGAATACAAATGTCTTGCTGTTGTCACTTGGGATAGCACTTCATATATCCCATTTTCTAGCCTCTAATTATTCCATTTGTAGACATGAATGCCATTTAGATGTAAGCTAATTCAGCATGGTAACTCAATTAGATTTGTACTGACTAGGATTTATGAAACATCAATGGATTCTTGGTGAGACCAATGGGACTACCAGTTATTTATCCCTAAGTCTTACTGATACTGCCTCTCAGGAGCTCAATTAAACACGCCAGAGATGAGAATATTTTGTAACAGTAGTCTTTCACAATTAGACTAAGATTTTTGTAAAGCACATCACATGTAAGGCAGGGCATCATGTATTATGCAATACAAAGTTCTCATCTGACTAGTTCATGATGTTGAAGGGTAAAAGAAATTTCCATCATTGTATTGTTGCTGTAATTATAAAAAAACAAAACTCAAATTGAGCTCATAGAAAGTATGATAAAAATTCTGCTTGCTGACTGAAAAAGTAAAAATCAAACTACATCTATAAAATAGTATCTCCATCTTGCAAGCTACAAACAGGTTTCTCTACTAATGTAGGTCCCCTTGGAAACCATGAGTTCCATGTGTGGATTTAGAGCTCTCACTGCACTTGATCCTGGGATCATTTTTCTGTTCCAGTTTTGAGAAATAAATTAGATGTTGGGAATGCTTACTGAAATTGTGGATTTTAAACAATGGAAAGACACTGTGTGAGTAAACCTGCATTTATTGACATTAGATGTTTAAACTATTATATCTTAACAATAAAGTACTGTGGAAATAGTCATTAGTAGAAACAGAATTATCATTATCAGACAGTATCAGAGTCTGCAGTGAGTGAAGAGACTGTTGGAGAGTATTATTTTATTCTTGCTAAGGACCCAGATTCTAGCCAGTGTTTGGGACACACTCTGCTTTCCACACTGTTCTGTAGGGTGAGAAAGTGAACTGCTGCAAGATTGGGATTTTATGTCAGTAAGCAGGAGGAATGGGCAGTGGCACCTGAAATTGGTGTATTGGGGGTTAAAAGTCTTGGCAGTTTTGCACGGAGGGATGGACTGTAGTTCTTGTAAATGCAGACTGGAAAACTTGATCAGCCAGGTGTGCTGCACAGCTATGGACACCAGCAGGCTAAAGGCAGGCTTGTGCATGGCCAAAATACACATTTGTGCTGACTGGTGTCATGGCTTAGCCCCAGCAAGCAGCCTGGCACCCACAGCCACTGCACCCCCAGTAGGGTGGGGGAGTCAATTGGAAGGACAAGACTGAGAGAATTTGTGGGTTGAGGTAAAGACAGTTTAATAGATTAAGCAAAAGCTGCCCAAGCAAGCAACACAAAGTGAAGAATCCATTCACTACTTGCTGTGAGCAGGCACATGTTTGGCTGTTTCCAGGGAAGCAGGGTGCCCTCACATGTAGCTGTTACTTAGGAACACAGGTGCCATCACTCTGAATGTCCCCCCTGCCTCCTTCTTTGCCCCAGTTTTGCNTGAGGTAAAGACAGTTTAATAGATTAAGCAAAAGCTGCCCAAGCAAGCAACACAAAGTGAAGAATCCATTCACTACTTGCTGTTAGCAGGCACATGTTTGGCTGTTTCCAGGGAAGCAGGGTGCCCTCACATGTAGCTGTTACTTAGGAACACAGGTGCCATCACTCTGAATGTCCCCCCTGCCTCCTTCTTTGCCCCAGTTTTGCTGCTGAGCATGATGTACAGTATGGAACATCCCTTCAGTCAGTCGGGGTCAGCTGGCCTGGCTGTGTCCCCTCCCAGCCTCTTGCCCACTCCCAGCCTCCTCACTGCAGGGACAGAGTGAGAAATGGAGGAAGCCAGGACACTGTGTAAGCTCTGCTCAGCAGTAGCTAAAACATCTGTGTGATATCAGCACTGTCTGGTGACAAATCCAAAGCACAGCACCATGTGGGCGGCTGTGAGGAAAATAACTCTGTTTCAGACAAAACCAGTCCAGCTGGGGTTTGGGGTTTGGGGTATGGCTGGTGCTGTCTGGCATTGTTAGAGTCCCTTTGCACTGCCTCTTGCTTATAGCTGGGAAATGTCATGGAGGAAATGACTGGCAGTGTTGCTGCCCAGCTTACCTTAGAAATATTGTCTCACTCGACTCCCACCTAAAAGTAGAACAATGTTAACTTCAAATGTTTATTAAGCTTCTGCATCTCTACTGAATGCACTCAACTTTTGATGGACAGTGCAGGAAAACCAGCACAGGGATTTTTGCCTAAATATTTTCTTTCTGGTAGGGAATTTACATATTCTTCCTGCAGATTAGACATTGACTAATGAATGTGCATTGAATATGGCCCAAGTAACTCCAAAATCACCTGTGTGTCTTAAAACACTAAACCACCTGGGCAGCATGCTCAGTCTGATGGACTGTAGGCTTTCTCAGGTGTAGTGTCAAGGGAAATGAAGCAATATTTAGGCATTGCAGTATACATCATATTAGGAATGGCTAGGTCCTGCTAACCTATTCGCTATGAAATCGTATTGAATTCTATGTGCTAAAATGCTGCCTCACGTCTTCAGACTCTTTTGTCTATATGTTAAATTTGAGTCTGTATATTCCTAAAAGAGCTGTGCACAAATTTTCAAGTATGGTTGTTCCCTCACATCGTCTTCTGCTTGTTATGGTACTACGAAAATTGAGACGTTGTAGAAGGGAAATGTATTAGGGGACACTCAGACTCAAGCTGATTTCCTGTGCCAGGCGTTCTTAGGCTCCCTGACTTGGAGCCCTTGCTCCCACATTGGTCAGAATGCTGTAGCTGCTTATGGCTTGCAAGGTGGCTGAGGCGACTTTCCTCTAGGAAATATTGACAGCCTGCAGGACTGAATGTTAATATGGCACCTTAACTGACATGGTGGCTGCTGAAAAATGAACATATGAAAAACTTCTTTTATATGGAATTACTTCCTGGGAGGGTGGCGTTTGTAGGGGCTGATTGCTGAAGTGGCACGGTTTGGATGCTGATTTTCTGTACCATGTGCCATTTCTTTCATTAGATTTAGAATAACATGATTATCCTCCTCAGTCACTCTGTAGTTCATACTGTTCACTCCACACTCTTGTGCTCCTCAGTGCTAGTAGGATTCTGTATTTTCTGCTAGTTCTGAAAGCTATGCAGGTTTGTGCCTAAAACCAGCTGGTTAAAAGACTCCTTCAATTTAAAAACCATTCTGCTACTCAAATATTTTCAGCCTATCATCCCTGCTGAATTGTTGTTTAAAAACAGTATAATTATGCACTTGCCATATAGTTTTCAGAGGATCCTCTCTGCTGTCTTAGTTCTTGTTGTTGGTTTCATGTAGGATCAGGCCAGTATCCTCTCACTGGGAGAACTCATCATGGTTCCACATCTAAGAACTAATTCTTTATGAAATTAATAATAGATTTCAGTTACAGTAATTTTTGTGCAAAATAAAGTATTACTGATCTTAGTACAGGGTAGTAAAAATCTTCTAGTAAATGTTTAGTGTGTTGGGAGATATTTTTATGAAAGTGTTTTTTCCAAAAACTGTGTTCTTTTTAATGGAGGTATGCTTGGGAGAAGAGGGCTCTAATTAAAAACCAAACAGACAAAACAAAAAACAAACAAACAAAAAAAACCCATAAAACCAAACCAAACAAACCTTGGCAAAATTAAATATTTGCATATTAGTATTTAAAGTATTTTCTTTCATGTAAATAAAATTAGCTGGAGAACAAAGAGTCAGTTGACATTCTTTTTTACACTTCAAGACAAAACTGTTCCAAAAAGTCCCAAGAATACTTGAAAACATATGTATTTTGAGTCGAGGAGGGAAACGTTGGTGAGTCTCCACAAAATCACCTCAGTAATTTTTTTGTTGGCAAACTCAGCAAAGGGGCCAGGCTCAGGCTTGGGACCTGAGCTGTGGTGCACAGATCAGTTCCGGATTTACAGGAGCACCTCGTGCCTGTGCTTTGTGTCACAGGGGGCACTGAGCCACTGCAGCCCACAGCAGTGCAAGATGGGAGCTGCTTGGAATTTTGCTTTGTCTTCAACTCAAGAGGTTCACTTTCTGAGGTGAAAAGCACAAAGAGAAAAGGAACAGAGTCACCAAGCAATCCTTGGCCCTCTTTGTGTCCTGTTCACAAGGAAGCTTTTGCTGCCAGCCTTCCCTCAGTCCCTTCCTTCAATTCCAACTCACTCCTCATCCTTTTCACTTCTATGTCTAATTGGAGTCATCTCTATTCTTCCACTCAGCACCTATAATTTTATCTTCTTAGGGAGCTGAAGGCCTCATTTAAACACTCTAATTCTTCTGAGTCCCCAAAACTGACCTCAAGTTTCTTTCAAGTTTTTATTCAGGTCTGCTGATGGATTTGTAGGTGTAGTGCACAGGCACATACACAACCACAGCTTTTGCATAAAACTGAACTCATTCTAGAATCAGGACTGGGATACCTGAAGACATATAGATTGTCTTCTCTCCTAAGACTGGATCAGCCCTACAGATGTCATTCCTGACGGATTTTTGTCTACACTGTTCTTAAACCTAGATAATTAAGATGCACAACATATTCCAGTGCTAATGCTAATATTTAATTTTCCTGCTGAAGTACATGACTAGTTTTTCTTATTACCATCATCATGGATGTGGGAAAAAATAATTTCCTTAGTAGCAGGCTTTATTCCTCTCCTGTGAGAAACCTCTTCTATGGGACAAAGAGAACCCCAGTTGTTTCAGTTTCCCTAATGGGATTTGCTTGCTCTAATGTTATGTTATATCTGGTCTTCCTCTGGGTTTATCTCCATTAAGTCTACATGTTTCTTATCTGGCAAGATTACTTTGATTTCTGTTCCTTGAGAACATTCACAATCCTTCCCACCTTGCAGTAGATTTATAAGCACACTCTCTTGTCTTCCAAGTCAGTACAGAAAGTGTGGACTGATACTAATGCAGGATGGAAGCATGGAGAGCCCAACCCAGCAGTGAAGTCTGACACTGGACTAATGCGAATTGGTCTCGAGGTTTTAGAGTTTACTTTACAAACAGTTTTAGAGTTTGCTTTTGTCCTGATTTTGGCTCATATAGAATGAATTTTCTTCATAGTAGCTGGCACAGGGCTGTGCTTTGGATTCAGTACAAGAGCAATATCGGTAACACACTGAAATTTTAGATGTTTCTAAGTAATGTCCACACTAAATTAAGGACTTCCCGGTGCCTCGTGCTCTGCCAGGGAGCAGGTACACAAGATGTTGGGTGGGGGGCACAGCTGGGAGAGCTGCCCGGAACTGGCCAAAGGGATGCTCCAAGGTGTGGAGTGTCACACACAAACTGGGGAGAGTCGACTGGAGAGCACTGATTGCTGCTCAGAGACAAGCTGGCTGTCAGTCAGTGGGTGGTGAGCAACTGTTCTGTACAACAGCTCTCTTGGGTTTTATTTCTCTCTAGCCCTCTTTTTTGTTATGATTATTATATTCTACTATGTTTTAGTTAGTAAACCATTCATATCTCAACCCCTGAAGTTTGCCTTTTCTTTTTGATTCTCCCTTTTTTGATTTTGGTTATCCTGTTGCAGAAGGATGTTAAGTTTGTGAAAGCAAATCATGTCAAATTTTACACACAGCTTGTGTGTGTAGAACTGTAAAACTGCTGGTGATGTTCAGAGAAGCTCAGCTGCAGTTGTGCTTTTCCAACTACTACCATGAAATCCTAGCTCAGAATCGAAGAATTCCATTGAGATGGCTCAGTATGAGCCCTGTATCTTTGGCCCTTAAACTGGGGCTTTGACCTGAGGACGCTGCAGATGCCTTTTGTCCTGTGTACCAGATAATTGCACTCTCGGGAGCACAGGTAGCAATGCAATGGTGCTGCTTGTAGAGACAGGGAATGGGGAGAAAGACCCAGTAGGAATTCTCCTCACCTGCTGCATAAAGTGACACCAAGTTACCTGGAAAAGTTTCTTCAATTGCTATTTCCCCTGCAAGCTGGGCCCACCCTCGTATCGCAGCACTCCAGCAGTTTCAGGTGATTGTTGCTCCAATGAGGTGTTTCATGCCTGGAATTATTTCTTTGATGGAAGAAATAGAGAGCAGGACCAGGAACAGATGGTTGATAATGACATCTTAATTCTAGAGAGAATGAAAGTGCTATTTCATTATGGAGTGGTATATTTAAATTGCCTTCAGGTGTTAGTTTAAGAGAGTAGAGGAAAAAAGAAAAGTTAAAAAGATTTTTAAGATTTAGTAAAAGGGATAGAGTGGTGCAAATCAGAGCTAGTAATAATGCCCTACAAACCTGTCAGATTGTAGTAATGTGACAAGTGCTTGCTAAAGGGAATCATTGCCCCATGTATGGTGATGGACTTGTTTCACTTTGATGAATCAACTGGTTTGAATTATTAGAAAAATGAAATGTTTGCCCTGGTTCAGAATTTCCAAATGCCCCTTCAGGATAAAAGGACATGCTTTATGTCTTTTTATTAATTTGAGAATCAATTTTATGCTATGCAAAATACTCTCTCTTTAAAGCACTAACATACACTTTAAAACAAATTCATAGTCCAGCTGAGTTTGGTGACTAATAAGCTTCATTTAAGGAATTTCTTTCTTTCTGCTTAACTTTCCTACAAACTGGACTTCTTTTAGTAAACATGTAATCCTAAAGGTTTATTATGACACTTTCAGTAAGCAGAATCCTGGCTAATAGAAATGTTGACATAAATTAGGACTAATCAGGCTAATTCCTATGTGAATTTATGGTATTTATGTATGAGAGATTGGAAAACTATCAATTCAAGATCTGTGTGATAGAAAAGCCACATACTGGCATCTTTCTTTCTGTGAAAGATGGCATTGAAGGGCTGTCATTCTGTTAAATATGTCATCTAAAACGTGTCATCTCAAACCAGATCCACACACAAACACTTTCGATCTGTTTGTATGCATTTGAAGAAAAGCTCTCATAGCTTTCTTAAAAATACACAAATTAATATTGCTTACTTTTCAGCAGGGGTAAATTAGGGTCTTTGAGACCTTCTTAGAACAGTCTGGAGTTAAATAATATGCATGTTTTTCATTTTACTATGATGAATGCAAAGCTATTAAACAACCTTTTAAAGAGTTGGTGTAATTATCTGTAAACAGTAATGTTACAAAAAAAAGGTCAAGTTGTCCTGCCATTAGAAGTTTATGGATATAAACTGGATTTATGTTGCCATAAAATGGGCACCGACTAACTAGATTAATTCTACACAACTAAACCAACTGTAGTAATATTTAGAAACAATAAAGTGATACCAATTAAAGCAATTTTATTTTTTGTGTCATATTGATTAATGGTGCACTAAAATTAACCAAAGACCTTAAAATCAGAATGGTTGCAGGAGGCATCCACATCTCAGCATTATTACCAACAAGACGGAGCAGTTAAGGGAGATGGCCCTGCAATAGTATGAATATTTAATTAATAATTAGTCATGTAATTTCTCCTCAGGAATTATTATCCCTCAAACTGGTTTGTGAATTTAATTATTAGCAGCCTTTTTGTTTCCATGTCCCCTCATTACTGTCAGGATTGATGTAACATAAACTTCATTAAAAATTAAAGCAAGAGTCTTAATTACAAGGCTACCCTGACTGAAGTCAGAATTAGCCAAGTCAGTGATGTGCAAATGAGTGCATTATTTAAGAAACATGCTGGAAGTAGTTATGCTAATGTGGAAGGTTCACAGTAGCAGACCTTTTCACTTGCAGTTGCATATTCATTAAATGCACTATGCAAATTTAATGTAGCAGCCTTAGTAATGTGTTGTTAATTTATTCAGATTTATTGAGTAGGACTTAAAAAAAATGTACAAATTTAATTACTCTATCTGCTAGAATGATATTAGGAGAGATAGTGGAGGTTTAAAATGTGTTGATCTGGATTACTGCAGTTTGATGGAGGATGTAGTATCAAAGGACACAATTTTGATAACTAGGCTTGAAAGAATATTTGATTTACTTATAGAATGATCTAAGAAATCACTAAAATTGCACATGCTACTTCCCAATAGGAAAGTAAAAAAAAAAGTCTCAGTTGTATTAACTTAAGAGCTAAAGCAGTGCTGAGTCCACAGTCTAATGGATGTAATGATCCTACTGAGACCAGTAAAGGTTATGTATGGAGATCTATGGGAAGCAAAGTGTCTTTGTGGAAAGTTCACCGGTTGTTACGTGTTCCTTGGCAAAGCTGCTGCTCATCAAGTTTAACAACAGGAATCCTGTCACTTTGCAGCATTACTGGCAGCACACAGACATTTGTTAGCAGTGGCTGATATGAAGTTTACATTTCTGGTTTTCTTTTTACTTTACAGTCTGCAAAAAAACACAACACAGAGACTGCAAATTTACCATTGTGGAATAATTCTTACCTGGTACATTTTTTCCCTATGAAAGCGATACATGTGGGAAAAAACTGATGTGATTGCACTGTAGTATTCACCTTGAAACCTATTCAAAATTATCTGGCCTCTTGTGGAAAGACTCATGCCAGCAAGTGTGACCCTGTTACCACTGAGGAACAGAAAAGCTGAGCTAAAACAATTTGTTTTCAAATGTCTTTGATTCTCCCCCATGTAACTATTTCCCACCTGATGTGTGGTTTCAGAAAAGTAATTGTTGCAAGTGTGTCTTGTGCTTTTTCAGTAATCAGCTTCATAGCTGGGTATGGGTAAAATTCTGACAATTTTCACACACTTGTAAGGGCTAAAGCCTGGGCTGCTTATCTGGGCAATAAGAGTATAAAGGACTCCCTCCTTCCTGGTGTGATGAGTCCTTGCACATTCTCCTCGGTGTGGGGTTGTCTGCTTTGCTCACTATTGGATTGCTGGGACATCCAGGCTGTGTCAGGCCACTGGCTTGATATTATAAATAAGTGACTTCTGTTCCCTTGAAAACATCTGATCCTGCCTCCCCCTGAAGGGAACAGTGAACAGTCCATCTATTTATCTCAGTTAAAACTTAGGTACTTGCAGCCAGGAAAACTCTGAGTCTTCAGGTCAAGGCGCTAATGCTGGGCACAGGCAGGGCTGCATTATGAGGCCTTTGGTAAAGCTCATCTGAGAAGTTCTTTTTCTTCTACTTTTGCCTCTTGTTATTGCTGTGGTGAGGCTGCTGTCTCCTCTGTCCTCTGAACAACACTGCAGAAATTAACTTGACCGTTCACTTTTAAATCCCTAAAAATTAGCTGCCATTTGAAATAATGATAACAATAAAAATAATCTGATGTACATTCTTAAGTCTGCATGGATTTGTCTTATGAAACTAAGAAACCAACCCAATCCCTAACACCTTCCTCATCTTTTCACTTTCTCTGTGCCTTACTGGTCTGGGCCAGGGACTTTTATTTTCAGCCAAACCTGATCCAGCTAACAAATGCTCTTGTGCTGGGATATCAGCTGGCACCACAGGTCTGACATTGAAATCACTGAATGAGGGAGACAAGGGGCTACTCTTTCTGTCACACTGCCACCCTCAGTGCATGCCACAGTGCAGCCTGAGAGGACAGCAGCCACTGGCACAAGGGATGGAAACAAGTGGTTGGACACGAGGTCAGGAAGGTCCTTCTGTGGTGACTCTCCTGTCGAACAAGGACTGTACCTACAGCTTCTCTGCCTACGTCTTAGGCTCCTTTCACTGCTAAATACTATCATTCGGATTCCCTATCCATGTTTTTTTTAATCCCTGCTGGAATCCATCCTGGTTTTGCCAGGTGGCTTGAGGAATCTGGAGAAATCCGTCAATCTCTTTCCCTCTGCTCTCCTGATACACAATTTGATCTGTTAGGTTTGGGTAAAAAGCTGACTCTCCAACCTATCAGTTTTGATTTTCCCTACGTGCAGCAAACTCCTTTCAGATAACCTATTTTGCTCCAGAAAGTAGCAATCTTATGGCTGCTATACAAAAAGAATCTATAGGAGAATATTTCCCTCTGATGCCAGGCATCTCCCCTGGAACACACAAGCAGAGTTCCTACTCTGCTGACTGTAGGTCGGTTCCCCTCGTAGATCGGTGAGGTATTGCCTGGATGTGCGCACACACAGCTCAGGCTTTCTGGAAGTGTTCTGAGGAAAATTCATCCTCTTTGCCCAGACAAGGATCTATGCAGCATCCTACATTGCAACAGCGTTGTTTGAAAGGCGTTCATTGTGTTGTAAAGCCTTTCATAGTGTGGCCTCTGTATGTCAGAAAAATCAGGAGGTGTGGGTGTGCTGCAGGGCTATTTCCTGCTCCATTGAGAGATTCTCATTTCACACCCACTTTACTGGAAATGGCTCTCTCAGTAAATTCACATTCACTCTTCTTTTACATGTTTATCCAGTCATCGGAAATTTCTTTTTTCTGTTGAAAGCATAGGCTGGCTTATTTGAAATAGTTTGATTGCAGTGAAGTCTTAGAGCTGTGCCTTCATTGTGTGGGTGGGGAGATTAAATGATATACAGTGTATGCTTGGAATAGTTGAATGATTAGGCACTTACATCTCTTTAATTAAACAATGAGCTTCAACCTCTGTTTAATTAAGGACTAGCTCATTTCAGTTGTGGTCGCATGCTGGGAGTTAGAACATTTCTCTAATTCAAATCCAAGGATATAATAGAAATGGGCTGGTCTCCTTCCAAGCCTTAATAGCCAGTGGTGCACAGCACAAGGCAAAGAGATGATCTGCAGGTGAACAGTGTAAGAATTGAGGTGTTACCAGGGAAAAGGTGTATTTAAGGTAAGAATTGTGTCAATGTGAAGAATGTGAAATCCTATCTGTTGAGTGATGGGGGAGGTGAAGGCTAACAAATACCATTCATCAATAGCGGTATGTTACAGTCTGGCTTTACCCCCTGGAAAGTCTTGTTTCCTTAACTTTTTTGCCTTATTTTTGTCTCTTAAGAACTTTGCCCATGCTGCTGAAGGCTGAGGACCTTGTGTTTTTCAATGCAATCATGTGAAAACAAACTTCATTATGAAAAAAATGCAAATGTCTTGGTTTTTTAAAAGAACAAATAGAATTTGAGACACAGTGGCTGGAGCTTAGATTTGAGAACCTTGCTGTATCCCATTTAGCAGAATTCACAAAAGAATCTGGGTTTGCTGTGCTCTGGGATGGCCTGCCAGGCAATGGACTTTCCTTTCTCTGTCTTAACTGTGAATTTGAGACACACAAACTTAGTTGTGTAGGGAAACTCAAACCAGTGCTAACCAACAGGGAAACAGCAGCTGAGGAGAGTGCTGTGTAGTGTTCTTTCAGTACTGAGCCATGAAAAGGAAAGAAGAAATTTGTAAGGAAATATAAGAAATACAGGAGCTGTTATAAATCTGTTGAAAGGGATTCAGAAAAGCAGTTCTTGTGATCAGACCTACAATTCTAAGTATTCAATTCAGGTTGGCTGGAATTCCAGCTTCCTTGTGACTTGTTACCTTGACTGTCGCTAAGGAAGAAGTGCAAAGAGATGATGTTGCAGTGAGTAAAGGTGACTATTTCCGCTTTAATTAGCATGAACCTATACTGGAATATTTGGGGAAACAGGATTAACTTTCAAACAAACATGGAATTCGCTCATCTTGTGTTTATCGTGCACATGTCTGAAGTCCTGGTGAACACAAAACATGATCATCCTCCCCAAGCCCCATGTGAATAACAGCACAATTAAGATTTACTCTATTCCATGACTGATGAGATGGGAGGAACCCCTAAATGAGTAAAGTAAGTCCCAACTTGGACACTCAGGCTTTCCAAGGACTGCTCAGTTTCCAAGCTAAACTACAAGGCAGAGAGATCATTAAGTGCCTGCATGTCCCTGTCTCCCAGCAGCTGCCACACACCTTGTGCAACACCAGCCCATTCCCCATCTGGCAGTGGGGAGTCTTGTGGCAGCGCTTGGTACTTCTGCCCCCAGGAAAGGACAGGATTTTGGTGGATGCCTTTTCACAAATGTGCCAAGGTTTGGGCTTACTGAACCTGAATTTTGAAATAAGCAGTTAGTTTGCAAGTAGCCATTTTGTACTAAGATAAAGTACTTTTTTTTTTTTTTTATTAGCATTTTCATAATAAGCATTTTAACACGCATAGGTTTAATTTTGGTAAGTTGGTCTGTGTATGTATACATAATCAAAGTACCTTTGGTTGGAGAATGCAAATCATTCATGTCGAGTGAGAGCTGTAAGGACTGAAAACAGCAAGAAATTTGGCAGAGATGGTCTCATGCTCTGATACATGTGGTACTGTAACACAGTAGCTGAAGTGTTGCACTCCGAGTGGGTTTCTTCCGTACCTACTTGCTGTTTCTTCAGCCTGTCTCTGTTGATGTGTGGTATCTGCTGACAGGGATAAGGTGTAAGGTTATGTTGCTTTTTGCAGTGGCACTGTGCATTTTGTTTGCTGCAGCTGTAGCAGCAGCAGTTCAGGTGGTGCACATGTGTAACCTGTTGGCCCTCCTGCAGTGACAGCCATTGCCAGACCGTCCCTGTGGCTTTACAAAGATGATACACAGAAAATTGCAGTTACTGGGTTGCGACAGCATCACGTTATTTTGCTGAACCTTAAAAAAACAGGGATGTGGCTTTCTTGTTAACCAACCCTGTGTTTCAGTTTCTTGCTGTAACTTTAAAAGCACTGGGTTAGTCTGGACCCTGGGCAGGCAGAGCAGCTGAAGGCTGTATCCTCGGTGGGGATACTGTAGCCCAGTGAATAACGGTTCCACTTCTGTGGATATTATTCTTGTTGCAGATTCCATTGGTTTAATCAAGTTCATGAGTTTGGGCAGCCTCTCATCTTCCTGCCTCTCTCTGCTCTCCATCTTCTACCTAGTACATTAACTGGAGGAAAAATTTATGATCTCATTAGTTTTGCATATTGGCTCACTTAGCACAAATTGAAGCTTAAAAGTGTCACTCAACTTCAACCTGTTATGAAAGCATTTAATCCACTGATGACTACTCAGGTGTTTCTGAGCCATTTGACAACTCTGACATCCTGTAAAAGTTACATTAAAAATGGACTCTGTACAGGTATTTCTGATCACCAGGAACACTGCAGGTTCTAAGCTGGGCTTCTGGAGGGGTGTTTTTGGCTGTGCCAAGCCTCACTCCAAGTGCGTTCAGATGTGCTTCCCTGCAGATTCACAAATTCCACGAGAGTGGGCCAGCATGGGGATGTAGTGAGGCGGCTTTTCCCTCTGTTGGCTTAAGCCCTGCTTGTTCCACTTCTTGTTGTTCTCTCTGTGTATTTTACAGCACTTTCTGCAAAGCACTGGCCATCCCTGCTTGAGTCTTACCAAGCTCATCCTCTGAACCTCTGCCCCAGAGAGTTCTGGAAGTTGACTGAATCCTGGTACTCCTGGTGATCCCTTCCTGTGCAGCAGATTTGCTTTCTGTGGCACAGAGGGAGAGCTGTTGCTGCAGGAGCTGTGGTTACCCTGGTCCCCAAGCTGTTTCATTCCGTGGCAATCAAAGGCCTAGGATTTCTATCATTTTAGGTGTTGCTGTTCATTAGCAGTTTTCAGGGAATGATAAACATCCCATCTCCTCCCTGAAAACCTCTTCTCAACTTGTATGAGACCTGATTTGAAAAGCTGGGGTCACTCAGGGGCTCTGCACACAACTAGGGACTCCAGCAAACAACTGGGTAGCAATTGAAGAGGAATATTTATTTTCTTTAAGCTGCCATATCAAATTGCTGTGTTTTAAAAAAAATTTAATCTACTTTGTTTGGAAAAAGTCTGTGTTTCTGAGAAATTTCAAGAGTTTGGTTAAATCTCTTGAGTCACCTTTTTATTACTTTGCACCAAACGTATCCTGAAGGACTCCAAGAGTTTTGCTACAGAAATCAGGTATATCTTCCATTCCACTGCCAGCCTTTTCCCTCTATGCTGACTTTGCATGTGAATTTTTAACTTGCGAGAAAGCCCTGTGTAGATGGAGATTAATCTCCTGATGTAGTTCTTGACAGCACTGACAGGTTGTGATATCCTGGGATAATGCTGCACCTCACAATTCCTGCTGTTCAAAGCAATTGTTTTTCATGTAAGATATGTTGGTCATACACAGGGATTTTTACAGGTGTCTTTGTATCCCATGGCAAAGATTTGAGGCCCGGGGTTACTTTTTCTATGTCATTGTCATAATTCCGACATAGATAAGCTATTTTGGGGGCCCCTTTTCTGTCAAGTCTTTGGAATTTACAGTCTGTCTCCCTTGCCCTCTTTGTCAGACACTAAGGCTCTCTTGCCTTAACTGAAGATGATTTGCCATATGGTGAAGTGGATTTGTTCTCTATTAAATGTTTTTAATTGCAGTATGTTTACAAAGAGCTCTGTAAATACTTACATATCTGATGCAGCTAGAAATTAGTTTTATGCTGGGTTTTCCTGGGACTATTCCAAATGATGCTTTTCAGAGAAGTTAAATTGCATTTGCTGCCATTCAGTGCTTAATGACAGCATGCCCAGCGTGGGGCTGGATGGCATCGTGCTTTCCATGCATCCATAAATAAGACCTCGAAAGGATTACTTCAAATGATATAGGTGAGTAAGCTCCCAGTGAGGTCTGGCAGGAATGCCTGCTCTGGTAGCACTAGTGAAATTACTCGTATGATTTACGGCCACAAACTCAGCCAATGTAATTAATTTTAAACCCTGGTGTTTGCACTAGGATTTTACATTGATTTTTTAAAGTTGTCCCAGTATGACTTCTGCACATAAACAGAGCCTGAGTCTGTCAGAGCTTTTTCTAAAGGCTGCTTACTGCCCTCCATGAAAAGTTTAATTTGAGGGAGAGATTATTTTCTGCTCTTGGGAAGCCTGAAATCAACCTTCAGACTTGCAGAAACAATGTTCCTGTAAAGACTTCAGTCACTGTAATACTCATTTTCAGGTAAAACTGGTGTGTAAAAGCCTACTAGGTATCTTATGTATCTATAGATATAAGTTACAGGTGTGAAGTGTGTGTATGCCAAGTCAGCACAAAGCAACCCCATCTGAGAAACTGTATTATGTGCAGTGCAAAAAACTCTTAGCTGGGTAAAATCAGAGAATGGGCTAAATGATTTTTTGGAATACACATTGTGTAATTGTACAGCTGTCAAAATATTTATTAATCATGTTTGAATCCTATGAAACCTTTTCTAAATGTTCTTGGAGGAAAAACAGAAAATCTCAAGTTATGCAGGGCAACTTAATCAGTGTAACAAGTAGGGAATATTCCACTTAAATTCCTATTCAACAGACTAAGTTCCATTTTGGCAGCCAAGTTGTTTCCATGTTGTTCAGCCCAGATACAGGTATTTAGTATCATCTCTTTCAGAAGTATTACCTGTCCACACCAAGGCATGGAAGGAAAACTTACGCAAGTAAGACCAAATTCAGACTCTTGGGCAATGCTGTCCTTGGTTTTAGCTGCCCCTCAAGCTGTCCTAAACTTCTCCATGAATATTCTTTAGAGACTGCAGACGTGGGAAACACCGTAGGCCTGTTTTGTATTTCCTGAGGCCTTTGGAGGATCTGTGCCCAGCAGCACCAAGGTGGGAAGGGCTATCAATGGTTGGATAAAAGTTCTGCTGGGAAAGGGTCCAGCCTGCTTTGCTACACAGCTACAAGTGTCAGTATGGGAAAGTGTGTGAGGAATTTCCACTGTTGATTTTGGAATCATTTTGTGTTGCTTCTTCTACATAAGTAGAACAAAAGTGCGCTGGATCCTCTGCAGACTGGCTACAGGTCTTTATTTGCAAATGGAATGTGCTTTCCCTATCTTCTTATCCTTGGACTTAGAATGTATCATAACAAAATAGGCAGTATTTAATGTAATGAAGTCTTTGATTTTTGTGTCTCTGTAGCTTGGAGAAGTCAGAGCAATGATGAATTATTTCAAAAAGTATATTTAGGGTAGGATTTCATAGCTGCCATAGGTACTGGTCATAAATGGCCTGGGTAAGGGAGCCAGGGGATGCAGGAGTACCCTGGGTGGGAGTAGTGTGACATTAACTGTGACACCATGGCAGCACCTCACTGAGGAAATTCAGGAGGAAGGATGGAATGGAAAATATTCAGAACCAAAGACTTTTCTGGTGTGAGTTACTTTAGCTGCACTGGCAGGCTTGTGCGATTAGGATACGCATTTGTACCACAAGACAATTTCTTCTCCCAGGATATCGGACTGTGAAACATTAGAGCACTAAAGCACCTTGATTCTTCAGCATCCTTTAAGTTTTAAATGTCTGTCTTTTGGGTATGGTCTTAATAGACTGGGGCTTTAGGACCAGTTTCTCTGAGAAGCAGTTCTGTTCAAGAAGGGCCCTTGACACCATTCGGGCTTAATGCTAGACACATCTGCTGCTACTTGGGCAAAATTGACACTGTCTAGAGAGCAAAGCAATCACCTGCTGTAGCATTACAGAGCATTTACACTTGAGCCATATTACCAGGCAGTAAATCTTGACCTTTAGGAGTTCCGAGATTAGATTTCTTCGCTACAAGCGCTCAAGATATGGTTAGGCATTTGTTGCTATTCAAAGCAGATTTCAGGGGTTACCTATGGGTTTAAATCATAGCCTCAATCATTTTTGGAAGGTTCTTTTAAAGCTGAGATAGCTTCAAATAAAAACTAGGATTACTTTTACATTTATTGTTAGTAGTTGTCAAGAAGCAAATGTGGGGGGAGGAAGGGGTTGTGGAGGTGAAGACATTGCTCTAAGTTTCAGTGTTTATTTCTATGTGAACAGATATTTCACAGTGTTTGGAGGGAAATGGCTTCTTTTCAATGTGGACAAGAGATGCACTTATTCCACTGGGATAATAAACTAAAAGTTGTATTCAAAATAGGGCTGAAGACAGACAGTTAAAAGAAACTACTCTGAAAATAGGAAACCTTCAGATAATCACTGACTTAAATAGGCACAATGTTAATCGTTCATTAATACTGAGGAATGCCTGAAAGCTTGTGCTTTATATTGTGTACAAACCAAGCAGTGCAGAAGGGGAGTCAGGCAGATGCTAAAAGAGGTCAATGAGCCCCCACTACTAACAGGAATTTTTCATTCCCACTGCAGAAAAGCACTGATGATCAGGTTTGTGTAGGTGCACACAGTAGTTTACTGGGAGTCTCATCTCCTTTGGCAGCAAGATGGAAGTTCAAAACTCATAAGACATTTTTTCTTTTCTTTCTCCCATTTCCCCAAACCATTGCAGTGGGTCTCAAATCCTTATTTCTGTTTTTTTTTATCCTGAGCTTATTTTTCCAAAGTAAAAAGAGTTGCAGTTATTAAAGAAATCCAATTTTCATCCAGAGTTTCTAAAAAATAATGCATTTTTGAAAAATAACTATAAACCCAGATATAAAATGGAAAGCTAATGACTGAAGAGCAGTACAGCAAGAGCCTGGTGTAACTGATAGTAAAAGCATGTTCTGCATGGCACTGGACTTAAAATGTGGTGGTAATTCTGGAATGAGTTCAGAAAAGAATCAGCCACAAGAGCAAGGGATTTTTGCCCTTTGCTCAGGCCAATATTCCATAGCTGGAACACACTCTAACCCTCTGGGCATTGTATTAGAGAAGGATTGGAGATCACTTGGAGAGTACAGGCAGGGAAACTTTTATTGAGGAAAGGAAGCACGATTAAAGTGATTAACTACCATGAAACAGTTCATTACAGAGTCCTTTAAAGTCCAAGTCTCCCAGCCTCCAGGGTTTCACTTCTTGCTTTTTTAATCCTGTAAAGTAAAATAATAGTGATTTTTTTTTTTTCCTGTAGAAAGGGAAGGAAAGCTTAACAAAGGGGAGGAGCGCAGAAGGGGGCAGAACCTTTTGCCTTATTGCTCTTTGAAATCTGTAATTGATATTGTAAAACTTCCCAATGAAACACACTTTTCCAGGCCTTCAGAGGCCAGAAACTCCAGAGTTATTTTGCTAAGCCTCACAACTGCAAAGTGTAAGAATGTGTTTGAACTGGCCGGACAACCTTCAGCTGAGCAGTTCCACTCCTCTGTGCAGATGATAAACACCATCCTCACAAGACCCAGGTCTTGTTCTCTGTTCTGTGATAACTAGGCATTAAAAACAACAGATGGAACCTGAACTGGTCAGCTACAATTGTCTAGGTCTCTTTGGACACATTAGATATCTCACAAGGTATTAGAGCTTGGCCTTGCACAGATTGTCTTGGAGTCTTTGAAATCCTGACCAGTGGAAACAGATTTTGACCTTGGGAGATAATGAAAAAAGCTCATGGTGAGTCCTGTAGGAGCATAAAGGCTTATCTTTAAGCCTTTTATCATCTGATGATGATGGCTCAGGTAGCTTAAGGCAACTGAGCTGTCCCCAGTGCATCTCTGCTTCTGTTTTGCACACTGGGGAAGATGTCTGGTCCAGATCTGAACTCCCCCAGTCTGTCTTTTGTACAACACTCTTGGCCCTTGTTCTACATCCATCTTTATCATGTGTTATGTGGTTCCACTGCTCTGAGCATCTAATGATGTCACAGTCTACAGTATGTTTGCAATAAAGCAGGGCATTGCCACTTCCATTTTTATGGGTGGGAAATTGTGTTCTGTTTTCTGTGATTGGGTCCTCTAAGGTACTGGGACTAAACACAGCTAAATGTCTTTTGAGTATCTAGGTTTAAATGGGAACGACATCAGCGTTCTGATACAGAGAGGAAAAGGAAAAAGCCAAACAAACCCGGGTTTCTCACACCTCCAGCTGCAGCCCAGCTTGCCTTGGCATTCTAAGGGAGATCAGAAGGCTTGGAGTACGTAAAGTCCTATTGTATGTAAGAGCACCAGAGGGCTTTGGTGCAATGCCGTGTGAAATGCTGACATGCTCTGTTGTATTCCTAAACGCTAAAATGTTTGCTGCTTGTTTGAAACAGTATCCTTAATATAGGATATGGTCTTTTGATGAAAATAAAATACAGGGAAACAATCTAGTTGTGACTGACTACGCCAAACCTGTGTAGAAGTTTTTGTTTTGACTTGTTCCCCTCCCGCTTCCTTCCCACAGAAGACTCACTGTTGGTGCCAGCAAATCCATGGTGTGCAGTGGTTGCTATGGTAATTATTTCTTGTAATGAGTTAGTGTGATAAATGGCTAGGATTTAATGAAGAGTTCCCTCAGGAATATCCTGATCAGTTTGGTTATGCACCCCTGTGAGACATGCTGGGGTGCTGGGCATTCATCCACTGCAGCAGAACCAGGGGAACTGTGGTGGTTCATCACTCCTGAAATCTCCCACGCTTTTCGCAAGCTAATTCTGTAGGAAACACAAGTAAACTATGCAGAACTTACTAATGGCTGGGGCTGGCAATCTGCACGGATCTGATTCTCTGTGCCGAGGGGGACACTCAGTGCACCTTTGTGCACAGTGCTGATTTACTGAAGGGGCAAGAAGATTTTCAGATTTACAAAAGCTGAAAGAATAGTGCATTCGTTTAAAATAGACTGATTCCATTCTTGTGTATATAGGTATTTTTTTACTGTTCTGAAGGGTCCATGCACTGTGCAAAAGCAAGTGATAGCTCAATATGCATCAATAGGCTAAAAAAAAAGACCATTTGCAAACCTCAAAACAGATGTAAAATGTGTGTTTTTAAAAACAATTTGTACTTTAGATCTTTATAGAAACTCATCAGATTATGTTTTTAAAGCAGGTGTCTTTCCCAATTTGAATCTTAATAAGTCTTAATTTCATTTTGAGACTGTGGAGAACTGGTTAACTTGGTTCAGCAATCAGTAATGTATTCCTTCCTGGAAGTCCGGAGACTTAAATTAAGGCTGTCAAACAGTAATAAGGTTGCTACCGAATATGTTAGGAACCAGTGTGCAGGTGCTTGTAATGCTCCATCACGTGGATAGAGGTTAAGGGACCAGTCAATTTATAAGGCCACACATAGGTTCTCCTGCAGTTTTGCAAAACAGAAAATGGCTTAGTCTGTTTAGCTGAGGAGGTTCAATGTGGTGTTTATTCTTTGAAAATAGTGCATGGGAGAACTGAGATAAAAAAAGGGGATTTAAAATGTCAAATACAGATATGGCTATACTTATATTTTCCTTGGGGCAGTCTCTCTAAAGGTACTTTGTAAGCCAAGATCAGTCCACACGAAAAGAAAAGATCCAAGCAGCTGCTCCCCTCTGAAGGCACACTAATTATTAGCAGTCTGGCCTGGGCTGAATCAAAATCTCACTAACTGCTGGTGTTTGTGGTTGGGTTTTTCCTGATCAGGAGTTGAGAGCAAACACACAAGTTGCTAGAAAAGTGGTGTGTTATGAGCTGGCATGAGGCATTGAACCTATTTGTTGTAGGTTAATTTATCTGAAATGCAAGTACCTGGGTCACGTGTAACATATTTTTGGTTATTCCACATGCCAAACTTAATACTTGGGCTGGGTAATTAGGAAAAGAGCATTTTTCCTAGACTTTAAAAGCTTTTCAGAAGTGATACATTTTATAGTGAGATTGTTTAGAATTGACTTTGTCCGAACAGACACGTTTTCATCTCAAGTATTTCAAAATGTGAGACTTCCTTAGACCGGCTCAGATTCTTTGGCTGTGTCTCGCTCAGATAATCTCTGCTGTTCCCCTTCTACCAGAGTACCAAGGGTTCTTTTGTCAAGGGCCTTGTTTGTCAGACTGTGCTAATGCATCTTTAATCATTCTTCTTTCTCTTTCTTATGCGTTTGCTGCATAGTTCTAGGTGGAATTGCCTCTTCAGATTTTTTCTGTCTTGCAGTGGCACATTCAAGCTCAAATTGTTGTGCTCAGTAGTGCCATTGTCACATTATAACAAGGAAGATGCTTCATCATGTGTTGTAAAATGAGCTGAAATCTTCTGTTAGGAGCTGAGGGATCATGTTGTAGAAAAACATTCATTTTTAAGCACCAAGTCATTACACTGGAAAAGGACACATTAAAGCTGTCAAAGCATTTTCACTCTGTAATGCCAGGGTATCACATTAACAAGTTGCAGGGCAGGAGGTTTTCAGTATTCCCATTTACTAAGGTGTACAACACAGATGTTTTTAAATGGGCAGTTTCTCTCCGGATAATGAGTTTGGCAGTGGCTAACAAAACTTTGGTTTCAAAATATTAGCAAATTAGATAATACTATTCGGCAAGTCTAATTAATGCAGCCAGTTCATGCACTGGCTCCTTTACTGTTGCTGCTATGTAATTATGATCTTAGATCTGTCTCCATATTTAGTATTTCCACAGAAGGCGGCAAAGTAATGTAAACCGTCTCGCTGTTAATCCAGTAGTTCTATACTTTTGCTTATATGCTGGTCAGGAAAAGAAGAAAAGGTTGAGTGAAAGATGGTGAGGGAAAGAGATCTATCCAGGGACAGAAAGACCACATTGCTGTATGAAAAGAAAAAAGGTACCTGAGTTCAGCAAGCTGAAAGTTTGAATTGCCAAAATGTGACAGTTCAGGTAAAACAAACTCCACGAAATTTGTGAAAATACCTGCTTAAATCATGTTCCTGTGTTTGTCGGTACAAACAGTTTTGAATATTAACACCATCACAAGGTTATCTGTGTGTCTGTTTAGGAGCTAATTCGAGCAGGAGTGTGGGACATCTGTTGTTCAAACCCTTCCTGTGGAGCCATGAGGGTGTGGTTATGACTTGGCTGGATGAGCAAAGAAGTTGTAGCATTCGCTTGCGGTGCCTGTGCTCCTGGGCTTTTTTGGCCAGTGTATCTGATTAACACACTGAGCACACAGGAGACTGTAACATCCAAAGACAGACCAGACTGAAAAATCTTGAGGATACCAACTAAATCTGCGATAGCTGAAGAAAAAAGGGACAATTTCTGAGGTGAGATACAGAGAAAATATAGGCATTCCACTGGAAGATTGGATCCCAGAAAATCCTTCCAGGTGACTAATAGAAATGGAAGGCAAGGAACAGGGAGGAAGGTACTGGAACTGGGAGCCTGCGATGTCTGTACATGTGAGATCAGAAAAGAGAAAGCAGATCTCCTGGCAAGGAAGAAACAGGGCTTTCCTTTGTGCATCTCTTCAGGGGGCAGAGGAGCAGAAAGTGGAGCAGAATAAGGATAACAAGGATGAGATTGAGGGTCCCTAGGAATACTCTAGGCACTTGTCGGTGGGAGAGAATTCCTACAGAAAGGGTCAGATACAGGTGGCAGTGGCCACAATTCACTCCAGTTTGACCAGCTAACAGATGAAGAACAATTAAAAGATGAGAACCATTACAAGCAGTAGATAATTGTGTTCAGTATTAGAAGAACAGCCAGAGGATCAAATGGCAGTGAATCTATACTGTAGACAGTAAACAGAAAAAAAGAGGAATTCCTGTGATGTTGTCAGAATATGTACTGGAAGTATGGAGGGAGCAGAGTTCATTTTTTAGATCATGTCCTGAAGAGACACATGTGGTGATATAATATTAATTGCCTAAATATAGTATAAAAAATCCCACCCTTGTACATTTATCTTCCAGGCAAAACTAGATGCTGTAGAGAATGTGGCACTGATGCTAATGATGGGGGATTGTGCTGCTCACTGGTGACTCTCAAAGGATGGACAATTTGCTGCTTTTCTCTTTCCAATATTGTGTCTCTCCTGTGTCAGATATGTCAGAAGACATCAATCGGTCAGCAAAGAATCCCACTCGGAAGCAAACTAGACCATAAATAATGCCCTCTGCCAAAGCACAGACCATTCTCCAACTGACAAGAACAAAACAATACAGAAGTATTAATTGTCTCTTTAAGAGTATAAAACCACTCTGCTGCTTGGAGCAGTGCAGCTCTTTAGGATCTTTAGCTGCTAATGACCACTGGAATCTGAGGGGCTACAATTGTCTTCCCAATTATTTAAGAACCTGAAGCAGTCTCCGAGTGGTGAGTACTAAAAAGGAAAATCAAAGCAACGTGCTATATTGTGCATTAAAATGATTGGTTTATATGGTACTGTATTTTTATGTAATTTAGCATTTAGAAAACTAAAGACAACTAAATAAATAAAAATAAATTTTTTTCATATTTCCAATAAAAAAAAATTATTATTATTTTGTAGGAATCCTTAAGGAGGTGTCTCTCAGAAATGAGGAATATGCTATTCCTTTATTTCTCTTTATGAGACATAAATTTTGTAAAGCTTGGCCTACTGTGGAGAAAAGCAGTGCTGAAGGACCTGTGCTGCTGTTTGTACAGACACATGAATGGAAATTCAAGCTGAGCAGCACCAGTACTGCTGGTGCCTTTCATTTGCTCAATGGTAGCTGTGTTCTGATCCAATAGCAGCTGCTTGGTGAGTGGTTTCCCTGCCTGGGCCCTCGGTATTCCTGCCCACTCCCTCTTGCCCACAGCAGTCACACTAGGGAAAAAGATTTGTGACCTTCAACTGACTGACTTATATATCTGTGCCTTGCAAAAGGGCAGGAGCCCCTCCAGTGATACCAATTCCTTCAATAATAATAAAAAATCACATAAAAATTGAAGTTGAGAGGAATCTTTGGGAGCAGGGCTAATTTCAGAGCTGGATAGGGTTGCTCGTGACTCTGTCCAGTCCAGTTTTGAATATCTGTAGTGTTGGAGACTCCACAACCCTCCCTTGAAATGCTGTGTATTAAAAATTAGTAGCTGAGAGGAATGAGCAGTCTCCACGCCAAAACACAGCTGGATACTTTCACGCTGGCTGGAGGCTGAGAAACATTTGCTTGATTTTTGTCCGGGCAGATGGAGGTAAAGTACTTACTGAAGGCATAGTAGAGGAGAAGCAGTTTGAGCTCTTCAGCAGACCGAGAAAACAACTCAGGTTGGGTTTAGCCCCAAGAAGGGCCTGGAAGAGATTTTTTGTCTGTAATAATTTTGAAGTTCAAAGAAAAGGTACTGCCCTGGCATCTTTGTGGTCATAGAACTGAACTTCCCCGTTTTGTGCCTTTGCAGAGCTGCACCAAAATCCCTGATTCCAGACTGTGTTTCCTTTCTGTTTATCACGAGTGTTTGTGATTTGCAGCCATCATTGATTTAGGGAAAATAAAGTCAAATTAAAACACATTGGTTAGAGATCTAGTTCCTATTCACAGACCTAAAGGGTGGTTTGGAATGCAGTACCTCCTCTAGAAAGATACCAAACACTGAGCTGCTGCTGTGTGTTTGACTGTAAAATGAATTGCTGAAGATTTGAGTTTAATCAGTTGGCCAGGCTGTTTCACTGCAGTAATTTTAAGTAGCATGGGAGTTCCTGTAAGAACAGAGAAGGGGGAACAGCAACTCTCCTGCTTTGTGAAGCATCGGCCAGAATAAAAGTGGCTACTGTTGTACCTGAAGGAGTGTTGGTAATTACCCCACATCCAAATGAGTAATTAGCTGAAATAATTACCAGCCTTGAGATGAATCCACACACTTTTTTTGCCTGTGACAGTATCAAGGATAACAGGTGTTGAGAGTGCCTTGAAGGAACAAAGATTAAAAATTATTTCATTATCTGGATTCCTTTAGGCAGAGAAGTCTTGTGTTTTATCCTGTCATGCACAGAAAGGTCTAAGCAGCACCTCATTCTCCTCATGCTTTGGCAATTTTGAAGCTGAGCTTCTGACAGAGAGTGAATGTTGTTTAATCTGGGAGAATTGTCTGTCCTTGAGAATTCAGTAAATGACCTCTGTGTCTCTGCACAATCTGCTTCCGTCTTAGAGACCCAAGAAAAACAGCAAGTAAGGATGCCAAAGAGGCAGTGAGCAACAGTCTTCCAATTCCTGAGATGTAGATTAGTTAGGACAGTAAGTATTTGAAGGGTTCCTTTACTTGGAAACTTGCTGGTGAGACAGTGTGCATATTTCCAACCTGTGGTTTCCATTTCCCAGCAGTGACTTGCAGGAATAATGTCTCTTAAAACTGTCACTAGATTATAACGTATTCTTGCAGTGTGCACCAGCATTACACCCATGACAGATCTGTGCAAGCCGGTATTTGGATCCCAAGACGATGTGTTGGAACCTGGTGGTGAGATGGGATGGGTGGAACTGATGGAAACTGGCTGTTGCAATCATTTATCTGCATAAACATTTTTCCATTAAAAACTTCACCTTGTCCCCTATTTTCTCCTCCAATTTCATTATAATTTGAAGGAGATTTTTGCCTAGCTAGTACATGTTTGATTTATGATCTTTTTTTTGTCTGCTCTCATTTGATTCTTCACCAGGTCAATATCAGGTGTTATGCATAACACCTAGGTGTCATGCCTTTTTCTGATTCTTTATCCTCTACTTTTGTTTTTCACTAATCTCTTTGTTCCTGCGGGTTTTTTGTTTGTTTGTTTTCTATTCTCTGTTTCTCAGCTACAATCTATGATTCCCCAGAGTTGAAGCAAGTTAGAAAAAAGACGTATCTTCAATCCTGGCTGGCATCCAATTATTTGTAGTGGCCCTTGCTAACATCCTGTGGTTCCAAGGCCCATAAGAAGTTCTTGCTGTTTTATGACTTTGACTGTTCATGGACAAGGTCCATCCTAGTGGTGCTGTGTGCGATTTATCTGCCTTTCGGAAGAGCAGACTTGGTGCTGCTGGTACAGCTGGGCAGCATTGCAACACTGATCTTCCTTACTAGAAAGTGCCCTCTCTGAAGTTAGTCAGTTTTGGTTTATGAGTTTTCTGGAAGAAACTACGGAAAGACATTGTTTTTTACAATGAAGTTACTCCAGCTGGTGGCAGCTGAGGATTTCTGGTTAAAAACTTTGTACAAATTTGTGCTGCACTTCGCTCAGTGCATTGATTCTGTAGAGGGTCCGTCTTCCTGCTGTACTGCAGGCCAGCATTTCCACAGGAAGAAATTCTCCTCCTTTTTGCTAGATTTCGGTTTTGAGAGCTGTCTGTGTTTTTGCTCTGACAAGTCATGCAAAACCCTTGCATGGCTGAGCACATCTTTTTAAGTCAGCAGATAGCTGCTCTCTTCCAATTGACATTCACCTGCAACATCCTTTGTCTTCCAGAAAGGTCATGAATGTGTCTTCTAGCAACAAATAAAGCAAGCTAGACAGGCCCAGTTACTTATACAAAATTGGACTAAAGATTGCGTTGAGATGCTTTCCAGTGACACAAGGATTTCTGCTTTCTGCCAAGGTGGCAGCAGCAGCCAGTGAAGGTGAGGCAGGTGCTTGTGAGTAGGTGAAGTCTGAAGGAAGTGCAGGCTGGCTCCTCTTCCCCATTGAGAGCAGTTTCCTCACACCTAATTGTGCCTCTCTCTGCATTTCATATAGTACTGCTGCCACAGTTTTGAACATGCTTTAAGGTTTTTTTTTCTCCCTACCTGTGGTTACTTAGGAAAACTTCTGGATGATTAATTCACCTAATAAACATTCATCTTTAATGTTATATTTTCAGTATGGATATGTAGTACACTTGCTGAGAAGAGCTACCTACAATAAATAAGTAAGACTGAGGATAAATTGAGCATTCAGACCTCCTGGAATTTGCCAGGGACTGACTTAAGTGCAAGTGGATTGTTTGAAATTCTAGTACCCACAGGTCTTTGTAAGCTGACGTTCTCAGTCTCCATGTTCAAGGAACGAGGCTGTAATGAAAATATTTTTATATTCAAGAAAAAAATTAAAACTTCACAACACTTCAGCTGAAAAGATCAAAGTCATCTTTGAATAACTGTGACTGCATTTTGCCTTTCAGGGACTTAACTGATCTGTCTTCCCTGAGATGATTCCTCTACTTCTCATGGGACTCTCCCTTCATGTTTGTGGGCTGTGCTTCTAGAACATGATTTTTGTTTACTCTGGTGCTGTAGTCTGATGGCTATTAAATGTTGTGCTGGAGAAAGGACAGATTGTGCAACCCTTTCTTTTGCAAATGCTACGAGTAATTCCAGTGACTTTCAATTAGTTTCAAGAGTTTGAGAGTTTTAACTGCTGTAAATAGTCCTGGAATTAAGCTGTCTTGAGCCAGGTCAGTATGACAGAAGAAACCTAAACCTTTATAGCATACCTCTCCTGAATAATTAGAGAAACTCTACCATTGATTAAGAAAAACAGGGAAATACACAATATTTGAAATAAGTTTTGATAAGGTCTCATGCTGCTTATTTACACAGGCTCCTGTGGGAAAATGGAGATACTTATTGTGCAGGTGGGATGAACCTGGACAATCCAGAGCATCTCTAACATAGCTTGCAGGTCAAATGGTTTAATGCTGCTGGAGAAGTTAGAGATGCTTTCCAGAAGATAGAGAAGGCAGATGTTTAACCTGTCCCAGGCTCCCCAGAGGAGCTGGGTACTTCAGGGCAATCAGCACAGCACAATTTTCATGCCTATGTGCCCTGGGGGAAGTGGAAATATTTTTCCACTCTATCTATAGAAGAGACAGCTATGTGTAACTCAGAAAGTTCCCAACCCTCTTAGTGTCCCCTCCAAATCCTTTCCTTAAGTATTTATGCTCTAATAAAACAAATGAGGAGTGGGATACTGAGGACCAGAGGCAGATGGTCAGTGGGAAGCAGAGTAATGGCACCTATCTTAAAACCTTCTGTTTTTGTTGAGCACCAGTGAAGAGTCATCCAAGACAACCCTGCAGGTTCCAGCATGGGACCCACTGCTGTGCCTGCCCAATGTTCCCAGCAGGCAGGATGTTTCCAGGGAGGATCACTTGCTGCTCTCTGCTTCGGACTGCATTTCTGAGCAAACACCTGCTTGGAAACCCATTTTAAAAGCACACAATGCAGGTATCTTTTAGGACGGAAATTGAGCATGCAAAGAATTAAGGTAGTGCATTGATGAGACTGAAGCTATTTTGAATAAGAACAAACACCCTTAGGCTTTTGGGATTTTAGTACAGAATTTTGAAAAAACATCAAAGGGGGAAAAGTAAATACTGGTTTTGCAGCTATTGACACTTCAAATTCTATTTAACAACAGCAATATCAATTGCATGTTTCACACAGTGTGATTTCCTTAGCAATATGAGCTAGATTTGCTTTTGAATGTAGAATCAGACTTTTTGCCTTGACTTGCAGGTTGGTCTTGTTTCAGCAGTAACTATAGTTTGAGTGTTTGCCTCTCCTGTACCTGACCTTAAACCTTCAGTTACACAAGAGATGTATGACCTGGGAACTCAAGCTATTGCAGTCAATAGCTGGTAAACTGATTCAGACTCAGAGTGCCAAATGCCTTTGTGAAGTGTTTGTACTTCATTGCATGTTTGTGTAAGTGCAATGTAGCAAATGAAATTTTAGCTGCCTGTGATTCATGTGTTCATACCTTTTAAAAATATACAGGGTTTTTTAATGGTAAACATTATCAGCTACTTTACATCCTGATCACTAATGAAAGACTTTGTATCTACTAACAGAGTTTGACAAGGTTACTCATTTTGCCTCCCTTTTTTATCACTCCAGTCATTTTCCATACCTAAGTCACTATTCCTCCAGTATCTGGAAACCAGCACCCTGAAAAACAGTGACACTGGTGGGCAATTCCATTCGTGTCAGAGGCTGATACTGCTTTAACTATTGTCTCTAATGTGGTTTGGAGAAGCAAATCATCAAAGATTTCCAAAACTCTCAGGTGTAGTTTAAGCAATCAGTGACAGCAAAAGAAGTTTTCTGTGAACCGGCTGCTGGTTGGTTTTGTTCCTTGTGTTTGTCAAGATTCAGCCAGGTCCTCTCTGCTCCCTCAGTTCTGTTCATAAATCTCTCTCTCTCTAGTTCATTCTTGACCTCCACAGCTCTCTGGATGCCTGTGCAAGCTGGGGACCTGTGGATCTGGGCTCTGGCCCTGCCCAAAGCCTGGGGAGTGCTTTGGATGTGTGTGAGCATTTGCTCCTGTGACACCCAGAGATGAGGGAGGTACTTCTGAATTTATATGGTCACTTTTTATAAGGAATGAGTTGTAGGATTACTGTCTGCTGTAACTCTCGGTTCAGACTTAAAGGATGACAGCTTTTTAGTCGGGCTCAGGATCTTGGGAGGCCCATCACAGTAATTATCCTGCAGGAGTACCCTGACCTGGTCACTGCTTGTTTGGTCTGGTTTTTTATATACCATGTAAGTATTGTAATAGAGTACTGGTATTTTATAATGGAGTTCCCCTTTTATTACTGAAATGGCCTATGGAAAAGCTAAACATAGTTGGGATAAATACTTTCAAATAAAATGAAAATCTGGGGAATAATTAAGTTATGCAAAGCTCGGACGTTTTAAAGAGAGGTATGAGTCGTTTGATGAATAGGAAATGTGTTAGGAAATTCTGATTAATTATTAATCTATTAAAAGGAGCTAGAAAAATTAATATTTTATATCACAGATATATTTATATAAAATAATTCTGTAGTTGGTTAGTTAGCTGGTTAGAGTACAGCTTCAAACAATCTGTAGAAACAAGTGAATCCTCCTTTATCTCAAATATAATTAGCCATTTAAATGTCTTGGGTCAATTTATTAACACTTTATTCATCGGGGTGTAACTTTTATTAGGCTTTATTGCTATCAGAAATTATATCCTACACAAATACAATAGAGATTTAAATGTTCTGTAGAATGAGCCAATGCTTCCTGACTTTATTGCATAGTATTGTAATGAACCTTGACCAGCTGTAGATTTGATAAGTGTAAAATATTGCTGCTTGCTGCTAATTTTGTTCCTTTTTAATGACTGATAATCCATGTCGATTTAGTGTGATAGTCACAATCCAATACTGTTTTCCTGCTATAAATGTGATTGTAACAGGAGCTATTAAGTGAGTCTGTGTAATAAAATTAGTCAGGGAAGCTCTGTATATTGTTTCCAGGTCTTTGGATTTTCATTATAGTAGTGGAACTTGTTAGACTGTAAAGCTTGATGGTTGCCAGCTCAGACAAGCTCTTTTCTACTTCTGTGCCAAGCAAAGGGGTAATGATGCTGCACTAAGAAGTCTGTTCTCACTGCTCCGGAAAATTCATCATATATAAACATAGGGGATCATTTTGGGGAGAGCAGGGAAGGTGTCACGGGGGAAGAAAGAGAGGAAAGTCATCTGGGCAACTACAACTGCACAAGAGCTGCCTAAAGAGACAAACCTGGCAGCTGAATGTCTGCGCTGGGAAAAGGGCAACTCTTAGCAATCAGGCAACACTGATAAATCAAATGTTCGTGTTTCTCAGGATGCCAAACTGTACGAAAGGATCTTCGTGAGGAAGCCTTGGCAGAAGACTCTTTTCTCTGATGGGTCTGTCCAGCAGCATGTTCCACTTCTAGAAAACGAACTGTTGCATCAGAGTCATTCTGAGAAACACGTGCTTCCTCAGATACTTGCTTTTGGTCTCATTTGATCTCATCTAACCTGAAGATTTCTATTTCAGTTCTTGTGCCTCTGGGTTTGAAGTAGAGATATTTTTATGAGAGTGGTTGAAATCCCAGCTGTGAGAATCACCAAAGAGCAGCTTCTGTAGCTTAATACAATTATTTGAATTTTTTTTGAAGTGAGTAATTATGTGATCTTCATCAATATCTTGGCAGAATAGTAACTAAAAGATGTACCCATATCTGGGTAGTATCTCAAAAGAATTTATTCTGTGGTAAAATAGATATCTACCACCTGAGTTTCTCTTACTTCTTAAATAGGTAATGGGGAATTCTGCCACTGATGTCAGTGTAGGCAAGGTTTTGCCCACAATAATTTTGTCTGGAGAAGCCAGACTCTGGCTCTCATGGTGTGAGAGCTTTGCTGTGCTCTCTATCTGCTCAGGTGGACTGAACTATACTGACTGCTGGGGCAGGACAAGAACTATTTGCACACATCCACTGATGATGTTGGCTCAATAAAGACTTCTGTCAGCAGCTTCTAAGGGGCAGTTTATAACTTTTCACTGACTAAATAATAGTTCATACCTTTCAATATAAGGCAGGAATAAACTTAAAGATTCATAATCTTCTACATTATTTATTTGCAGCATTTCCTCCAACACTTGGAAAAGCTCTCCAAGAAAAAAAATGCAGAAAGCTGACAAGTACATGCAGAGAGAACTGAATTAGCCTAAGGTTTACTGGAGCATCTTTGCATTTTGGTGGCTGTGTGGTAGAAGCTGTGAGGCCCTTCTGAGTTTTGAGTTTATGCCTACAGAGATGTTTAAATGTCATCACCCAGTCTCTGCATTTTCCAGACCTCCTGTACTGGGGACCATTCAGATGTTCATTTCATATGCCTGCAATTTCTATGAAGGCTCTCAGTGCAGAGTGTAACACAATAAAACAGTGGTGTAAAATACATTTAGTATGAGCCTTTCTGCAGGGATCTCCAGGCTGCCTTTATGGCTGATATATATTCCTTTGCAGAGGAATTCTGCAACTATTTCTAGGACTCGAAGGGATTTCTGCTTTGCTGGCTCAATCTGCTATGCAGCACTACAGTGCAGCAGTTTTGGGGGATGCTGGCCGGTCAAGACTGCTTCCTGCCAGAGGACAAAATGCTGAGAGGCTGGTCAGCAGGTAAGAGTAGCTGAAATCCTGCCAACATAATTCAGAGGTTAAGGGGGTAGTCAGTGCACCTGCAATTAGTGCATCCATCCATAATTGGGGCCATTTCATTGGTATTCCTAGGGGAATCAGTATTCTCTGTAGGAGAAGTCCAGTAACTGCCTCCTGTATGCCTCTAGAGCAAAACAAATTTTGGGCGGGGAGAAGACATTTCCTCTGCTCAGACATAACGAAAAGGGAACTTATTTCACCAATTTATAATTCAAGGTATTGGGATAAGTTCCTAGTGTCCCATTCATTTTTTGCCAGATGAAGATGTCCCCTATAGGTTTAACTCTGGGCTTTTGCTCTAGCTCAGCAAGTACACTAACACAAAGGGTATTCCTTGCAAATAAACACTGGACAGATACAAAGAAACACTGAGCAAAACCTAAGCCATGCAATGAGCCTCAGAAAGATCAGATCCACAGATGTGCTGACTGAAGTTTAAGAGACAACTTAACAGATGTACAAAGCTGTAGATCAGAGGGGATATAAAACAGTTTAACTTGCTTAAAGGCACAATGTGTCACAATCTAACGATTCCATGCATCCTCAGCCCGACAGAAGAGGGAACATACGCTCAGCTCGGTGCTCTGGCTGTAGGCATGCCAAGAAGATTATAAAAATGCCATGCTGTGATATGTTGCCCTCCTGCCTGAAAGGCTACCATTAAGCTGCTTATTTACTGCACCTATTCAGGCAGAAGTGCGGTTCAGAGTGCTACCTGTCTTCTTGCTGGATAAATTAGTTGTGGATATCACAGGATTGTTGCTGCCTATTGTTCAGTCTGGTGAAGGTGGGAAGAGATGAAAGGCATGGATCTGACCTTGTAATGTTTTGTGTAAAATAAGAGATGCGTTTTCTTCATAGTGAGTGTCATAGTTGATCTTGGTAGGACTGTGTTAGCAAGTTTGGAGTTAAATTAAAAAGGCTAACATACTAATGAAGGCAATATTTTTTTCTCAATCATACACACACACACACACATATATATACGGGGAAGATATGGAGGTGTGGAGGAAAGTGCATGTCATTAGAGCTTTGTGCTCTCTGTAAATCAGCACTGTTGGAAATGAAATCATCAAGACAACACACAGGAAAACTTAGACACCCCTTCAATGCAAAACATTTTTTTTGCTGTTGGTTGGGGTTTTTTTAATAGATATATAAATTGTTGTGCCCTCATATTTTCATGGTATATGGAGCTGTGAACTTTAAATTAGTGATAACAGAAATTGACAAGTACAGCATTAAAAACTAAACCATGCAGCCCTACAGGCTTAATTATGAAGTGAGCAGGAAGATAGACACAGAAAATCCTGTTTCAAAATTTTACCTCACATAATATAAATAAAAGATTATGTCTTCCACTGGTAGCCTAAGATCAAAAGGATAATATAAAATGACTAGCCTGTATTTATTTTGCCTTTATTATGTGTATAGATAAACTATACATTTCTCATTTCCTTGTGTCTTTTAGCTATACACAGTTAGAGACACTTAGATATAGATTTAATTATGGATAAATAGCTATAAATTAATATATGTAATTATTTTCAATTTTTCATTTAGTCATTAGAAAGATGCATTTTCATAGTCAAAACTTAAAAATAGAACATTTTTTGGAATAGTGTTCTAATAGATAGTATGGCAAGTTGAATATACATTAGGCAAATTAAAAATATTTATTTGAATTTATAAGCACGTTTTAGATAATCACTGACTAACAGAGACAAGTTATGACAGTATTTATTGTATAGATGTATATATGTCATAATGTGAACAGGTATCTTCACCAATCAGGTACTGTGTGTGCTGAACTGATAATTATCATTGCTGTTCTAAAAAAACCCTACCTGTTAAGTTTCAGTAAGGCACTGGAGAAGGTTTTCTTCTTCCTGATGAGCCATTACTAACTCAAAACATTTTACATG
>VZRQ01010598.1:836353-876141 GCA_013397975.1 Machaerirhynchus nigripectus | reverse complement strand
AAGAGGAAAGAATCTCAAAGAAGCAGGTGCAATGTTCTTCTTCCTTCCTTGAGCTATTATTTGACCATTTTTGGATGCCAGTATAAAAACTGCCTGACTAGCAATCGATGTGCAGCCAGTACGGTTTTGTGTCACATCCAGTGTCAATGTATCGTGACACAAAATCAGGCTCAAAGGAAGAGTGAAGAAATAATAACACCTTGTTCTAAGGGTTTCCTAAAAGGGCACATCATATTTTTCTGGTTCTAGAGTGCACAGGCTCTCATTGATGGGACTATCAGGAGTGTCAGGCTCTAATATGCAGGTTTGTTCTAACAAAGTAACTCCCTGTTTCCATATTTGCTTGCCCATGATTTAGAACCATTTCATACAAAGCCTTAGTTTGTGAAAGTAGCCCTGTTAACAGACACTGGCTGAAGCTGAGCTTTTCTGATGCTGCCTTATAGCACTGAGTCCTCTTGGAGTGGTATTTTAACTGGCAATTATTGTATTTGATTATGATCAATCAAGATGAAAATTGACTTGACTCCTAAAAGTCTAAATCTCTTTATATCATTATTAACCCAGCATTTTCTTCCTTGTCTCTACCTCAGTGAGCCTCCACCACATGCATTCACTGAATAAAGATGGCCCTCTGCAGAAATTAAAAGAAAATGTCATATTGTGAACAGTCCTAGATTAATTTTAATATAGAAGATGTGGGATAAAAAACATACTGTTTTAACTTGTCATTTTTCAGTATGTTTGGAGTTCATAACATTTCAAAAACTTTCATAAAGAAGAATACATAAGCAGTTATGGTAACTCTCATGGAAGGACCTAAATCACTGCAATTAACGGTAATCACTGGCAAATCTGTCTTAAATGTCTAATTAATCCTAAGCATGTAAGTAGTGTGACTGCTGTAAGTGGAACTGCTCAGACATTCATGTACTGACATGCACAAAATTAGTCAGGCACTTGGCTCCTCCAGTAGGTCCGGATGGAAATGCAAAACTCTTGTGCTAAATCGCCGTGGGCTCAAGAGAATGGTGCAGTTTAATTATCTCCAGCCAGGGTTAAAGAGGGATGGAAGCATCCTTTTGTGCCAGAGAAATTCACCCAGATGTCATTTGTAAGGGCAGCAAGGACCAGCTCCAGGGAGTGAGCACAGGTGAGGTTTTGCTGCATGGCTGTTACTTGTGAAGGGAAACTACTTCAGGATATTAATGCAAGCCCAGTAATCAGCCTGGGATGAGCTTGAGATGGTTCGTTCAAATGTGGAGATGTCTTTCTGTTTGAAAGTGTTGAGGGGAAAATTAACTAGGTCATGTAAATGAGAGTAGGGATCACTTGGGGAGACTTCAAGTACTGCAGTACTAATAGGCAATATTCAAGCAGACTCTTCATTTTTCATGTGTACCAATCACCTGAAATATGAACTGGCTGCACATCCCTAAAACAAAAGGATGTTGGAAGGGGGAAAGGTGGGAGAAATCCTAGAGCTGTAAAAACTAGAACAAATTTAGAACTGTGAAAAATTCAGGATAATGGGTGAGAAGAAGGATGAAGAAGTATGGCTACGAGTTTTGCAGCACTGAGTATCAAAGTTGCTTTGTCCCACACCTGCTAAAACTGCAAGGTCCCAGATAGATGCCAACAGTTTTCAGTCACTGTAACTGAGTGACAAAAAGGCTCCCAGGAAGAAGAATATAATCGTTAAGACCTTGGGGGATGGAATTAGGGTGGAATGTTCATCAGAATTAAGAATTGATTAGGAAAATTTGAATTTGGTGTGGATTTGGTATGTGACAACCCTACAGAAATTTGTCCCCAGTTCTAACAGCACTTACATGGCTAAGTAAAACATAAATTTATTTTTTGGTCACTGTGTTGGACAGTTAAGCTTTGAGAATATTTTTTTGGTGTTAATTATATACTGTAATAGTCTTTATTGTCTATATAAATCTATTCCATATAATTTATGATGTAAAAATACAAGTGCATGGTAATCTTCAGTTAAATCAGTGCTTACTGCTTCAAAAGGCATCTAATTCTGGTTGAACAGTCAGTAGTTCTGGCAAAGGACTGAACCACTGTGATGTGATGTACACTTGCAAAGTAAACAAAAATTGCTGTGATAATGAGCTGAAGAATATTTACAGTTTAGTTTTCTTTGAAGGGAAGCTCCATGAGGCTTTGCTGTACAGAACACCCTTCTCCAAAACATGGTGATTCAGTGATTTAATGTATATACAGCATTTTTAACTTAATTTCTTTCATATGTGTATTTTTAGATGATGGGTTTGTGTAACCTCCACAAAAGACATTCAGGGTATTTAAGTTTTATAGAATCCTGAAGTTAATTGCAGATGTTTTGGATAGTTTTATTTTGTCCTACTTTGTGTTAACCATGATTTGGTATCTAGTCTTGGGCCATAAGGATTCTTTGATTGTTTGGAACTTTGAGAAAGGAAATATTTTTGTTCAGAAATTTTTCAAAGCTTGCCAGGTTTTATGGTTCCTCTCACAATGTCCAGCAGATGACAGTTCCTGGGAGTGCTTTGGTAACCAGTATCTTGTGCATAACCAATATCTTGTGCATTTCAGTCCAAATCCAGAAAAGTGTGTACAATGTAAGGAAAACACCTGGCTTTCACAGTCCTTCTGGCACCCAAACAATGACCCAAACCAGCTTCATTTTTAAGTGATTTTTTTATCCAGTCAGTGCAAGTCTGGCATTCCGAGGTGCCCTGAGAGCTCTGACTTTCTGACAGAACAGCTCCGGGCTGGCTGTTCCTGAGCTGCAGAACAAGGTTTACGTGCCCAGAAAGAAAAACAGAGACATGAGGTCAGCTTGGCTCCAGCCTGGTGATGCTTTGTCAATATTGGATTTGCAATCCTGTTACTATAAGAAACAAGGACATCACGTAGCTGTTAGGAGCTAGAAAATAGATTGTTTACTATGTTCCATGCCATCAATCAGTTTTGTGAGAAAACTTGAGCTCTGGCTGACTGGCATAATTTCTTTTAAAAGCCCCAAGTGTCTCTATTACATAATATTTATTGGGATTCAATTAACAGCAAATTAAAGTGATTCAACTTTTTATGTAAAAGAATCTAGAATATTAAAACAGTTTTGTAAATCAAATTATTTTAATTCTAATCACAGTAATTAAATGGACATGATATTTTAAAAATGACTGCATAGCTGGTGCAGGAAAGCCATACCAATCAAGGTGTATGGAATTGTTCATTTACTTCAAATTGGAGATTAGTAATGTAATTAGAGATTACTTCTTTAGTAAGGTACTTGTCAGTAAAATAATGTGCAAGGCCAAATTTAAGTGATAAAGGTTAGTTGCCTTGAAATATTCCTCTTTGTGTTTGCAGTGTGTCTGCAGACGAATTGTATTTTGTATTTTATGTCACTCAGTATTCTCAATATTAGACCAAGTCTTCTACATTCCTAATGTTTGTTCTGCTATGCAAATTCAAAGTTTGGAAAGCTGTTGCCTTCCAAGTCCTCTGTATATAATTAGAGGGATATAAGCAGCCCCACTCTCCAATCAGACTCCCTTCTGGTTAGCTGTGTAACATAAATATTGAAGCCAAAATATTTATATTTCATCCTAGAAAGAAAACTCCTTAGGACCTACAAAATGCCATTTAAAAGCTCACTGTGTTGAATAACCTTAGTTAAGTGACATCGTCCATTTCAGCAACAGAATAATTGAATGCTCTATCAAATGTTCACATTGAAAACCAGAATATTTTAAGATGGGACCAAGGATCAGCTTGACACATCCCCACAAGAAGGAAAAATGAGATGCAGAGTAGAGAGGAATAAGTGTGAAGCTGGTCCTTCCTTCCTGCCAACCTCTTGCAATCACTCATGTTACTGTTTTGGAGCCTAAGAGGTTTGATACTAGCCATGGTCTAATTCAAGCTCTAGTGAAGTTTATCAAGTGCCTTACCTGGAAAATGAAACCAACAGAGAAAAAAGGGAAGAAAAAAAAGCTGAAAACCGGACAGACTTAGAAGAAAATTTGTAATGGATCACTAAATGAAAGCAAGACTAGGAGCTGAATACTTTGCCCTCAATGAAGAGCGGATATTTTATCCCTAAGTTGCTCAGTTCTCTACACTTTCACACTCCTGTCCTTCCAAAGAGATACAAGCACAGGTAGCTGAGGCAGCTTTACAAATGTCTCCAAATATTAAGGTCGACCTTCTTGTGCCAAGGTAAGTATGTTGTGTAACTTCATGGTGCCATTTGGTATCCTGTGTGTTGGACTGGTGACATTGCATACACTTGTTAGGCAAGTTAGTGTTTCAGAAGCAAACAAACCTCCCCAAGTTAGAGCTATAGAGTGCAGTCTTCCTCTTAATTTTAATTCTCACGTGGCAAGTCATGACCTTTTCTTCAAAGTCTGCCCAGCCTAATCCCTTCCTGGGATCAGACAGCATGCAGGCAATGCAGCTATTTTTTTAGGTGGGTGCATAGGCACAACTGCCTGCTGTTAGTTCAGTGTCTGTTCAGAAGTGTTCTTCAAACTACTTGACCTGAAAGTGGATATGAAAATTACCTTCTCAGGGAGAGTCAAATGTTCCCATGGTCTAAAGCTGTCCACACTTCTCTAAACACATCCCTAATTGGTATTCAACCTTAAAAAATGTCTTTCATTAAAAATATAATTTGATGAAGTAATTGACTTCCATTTGATTAAGTCAGAATCTATTGGATTAACATGATTAATAGATAAAATTATAATCAAACAGAGCAGTACAAAAGGTGAATTAAGTCATGGGTCATAATAAAATACTAATTTTAAGAAAGTTTGATATGGTAGGAATATTCATTTCACAGTAGGTATCACGCTGTTCCCTTGCAGACAGTGATGTAATTCAGATGGACTTTGGTAGTGAGAATCAGGGCTGCTTCAAAGCCCTTTGGAGTTGGTGAGAGTTATGCCAGAGATCTGTTTACAATGCTTTACACCCACAGTGTAAATATTCACTGCTCCCATATTGATAGCAGAATGTGCTGTTACTATTAGAAGAATTAGTTCTGAACTGCAGAGGGGCAAAAACAGCTTAATGATCTTAGAATCAAAAAAACCCTTATCCAAAGAACTGCTGTCTTGTAAGACTCCCTGTTACACAGCACTGGAATACAATGTAGCATTTCATTGTACATATCTATTCGGAAGATAACTTAAAATTTGTTATTAATTCTGACTCACCAATACACAGGACACTGCATTGACTGAAAAAAGCTTATTCAGAATAAAAATTCTAGTATTAAAACCATAGTTTTTCTTTTAAGTGAACAAGTAACAACATAGCAACAGACAGCAACCACATATTAAGATAACTGTAAAGCTGCAGGTAAACCATTAAAGCTGCATGGTCCCCACCTGGACACACTGTCAGCATTAATGTGTCTGTCTGACTTGTACTTTACTTTGAAATAGCAAGATGAATTAATTAAATTTTGTCTAGCAACTAGAGTACTCCTTTTATGAAGCTAAACATTTTCCTCCCTTGCCCACCATGGCAGGTAATTTTAGTGGTCCCCTTTTAGGTGTGCCAAGCTAACAGAATGGTCTATGTGTGGTGCATAAAAGTAATCATGGCTTGAAATGCATGAAATGCCCACTGGATGGGGGATACGGGCAGCTAGCTGCACTCTGATACTGGAATCTGACCTAAAGATAATGTTTTCTATCAACCTATGTTGTATTTCAAAAGGATAGAGCCAGTGGAAATAACTAAACCTACAGTTACCTAACCTTCCTAGATTGGCAGCTTGTCAGTAATTAGATCGGATTAGTTAGTAGTTAGAGCAGCACTTGGTCTGCTACTGAAGCCAGTGTGTGCATGGGATCTGCTTAGTTCTTTGAAACAAAAAATTTACCAAATTGAAGATATTGGTAAAACATAAACAAGAAATTCCCACTATGGGATGACAGACTACTGACTGTTTCAAATTTAATTTGCAACAATCATGTTCATTGAGGTATCCATAAGATAAGGAGAAACAGGTGAATTACAGACTTTATTATAAGCATCTGAGTTCAGGGAGCTATGAAATCTTCAAGGTATATTCAGCATTCTCTGAAGATTCACTAAAACAGATGTAAGTCTGGTAAATATATTGAGCATCTCAACAAGTTCAAAGTACCCAGGGAGTTACAGGATCTATTTGCCTACGGAACCCATCCAGGGAATGACTTTGTGTTTAAAATCATGATTGTTGTAGTCTAGTCAAGTCGGGGATGATGATGCCAAAGCGATGTGGAAAAGCTGTCATTGCAAGTAGCTTTCCACTGGTTGGCTCACAGTATCCCAAACAAAGAGACAAATTAGAATGTTTGTTACCTAAAGGAGAATTTCTGGTAGTCTAAGTTCACATGCTCTAATAAAAGGGAGAGCAAAAAGACTGCCAGATATTTTCCTGACTGTTCCAGCAGGTGCCAAATGATTCAGTAGTGCAACGCAGCTGTATTTAACATCCTCTCAATTGTTCCACAAGCTAAAAAAGTGCTATTGTACCAGTGACACCACACACCAGAAAACCTGTACTAGGTTGGAAGTGCTCATTGTACCTCCAGAGACTCCCTGCTCAGATGGAACAGCTCCTGCTGCAATTGTGCCTTTTTTTGCCTCTCTTTCTTTTTATTTTCGTTACAGAGTCAACTCAAGTGCTGTTCTGAGAAGAAATGGGCTTGCTTATTTTTCTTAATTGAGGATTATGTAATTGCAGCCATTTAGTGGCTGCTGCCTCTGATACACTGGATTTCCAAAATCAGGAAATCGAAGTTACAGAATTGGCACAAACAATGCTCCATTCCTCCACAACAGCTCCTACTGGCACAAGAGCCTGCTTGCAGCATACTGAAACTGAGAGTCTAAAAGAGGGGTTAAGTAAGTAGAATACTTATTATTGTTTGGTCATTCTTGTTCAGCATTAGACGGCATGGCTCAGCCATATGCATATTTGCCTATTAAAAAAAAAATCTCATTTCACTTCCAAATATACTTGAAATTTCTTGAACAGTTGGCACATGATACTGGTGTTTTAGTGCCAAAAGTAATGAATTTCATGGTCCTTATGACAAGCTTGGGAGTAGCTTTAGCGTTGGAGATGGAAGGGCTAAGCTGGACTCTTGTCTCTATACTAGGATGGCTGGTTAACAAAAATGAAGAAATCAATCAAACTCAGCAGTGATATTTTTCAGTCATTTCACTATTGTTTTCTGGATGCCCTGAATTTCAGAATGTGTTACCTCTGTAAGCCAGACCTCACTCATTAAGCATAGTACTTGCCCAGGTAAACCCTAAATTAAAATAAAAAGTAAGTTAAAAAATTAAAATTAAATTAAAAGCTACACTTTTGTATAATGTAAAATGGAAGAAAACAAAAGAAAAAGGAAGACTATGCTGTTTCCAATGTCATTAAACTTAGGCAGGACGCTTTACATAACTTTAAACTGTTGATTTGAAACCACTTGATTTGTTTGCTGCAGAAACAGTATTTTGTTACAGGTGAACTTAGCAATGACTGACTAGGGATCACTGTATATTGATTTTTTTTGTTTTACCCAAGAATAAATTTAGATGGATGGATGAATTTGGAACACTGTTGCTTCATCTTTATCCCTAATTGAGATACTACCATGGATTGTAAGGCTCTGGAGTATAATGATTTGTCAGCACAGGACACAGAGTGGACCAATTTAATAGTTGCTAGAGGGGTTAGGATTCCTACTGCCTTTGATGAAATCTTTTTTAGGTCAGTAACATTTAGAGATATAAAAAAAAAATGAAGTAATTGGAGAGAAACCAGATGGTTTGTGGCTAATTTGGAAAAGTACAGATTATTGTTGTGCAGCATCTTATTCATTAAATGAAAAGGCCTTAAGATTTTATAAGGGATAGATTAATATTGATATCATGTTATGATTCACACTGTTTAGTGTGCAAACATCAGCCATCACTTATTTTTTTCTGCCCATGCTCAGTGCTATCACTGAAACCACTGTATGAGGAATTACCATGGTGAGGCAGTAGATGACAGCCTTACATGTACATTTTTCATCTTTTCCTACTATGGAAGAAACATTTGCACGCTGCAAAACATGAATTCAAATACTACAGAAGCAGCCAAATGTATGCTTATCATGGAAATAGCATGGGTGAGTGAAGTGTCACAAGCATAAGCTGATCTCCTATACATTACAATTACATCTATTAAATATATGTTAAGTTTTAAGTTCCTTTACTGTTCCATTCTGAAACAATATAGACACACAAGCTAAGAATCAAGATGTGTTTATTTTAGGATGATAAAGGTAAAATGTTTACTCATCTCTAACTAGGTAAATATTAATTTTACTCAGATTTATTACAATAGTGCCCAGGGACTATGAATGAAATTGCTGAGCAGTTCATAGGTGCTGCAAGGGGCAATTTTTGCCTCACACAGTTGGTACCAAAAATAAGCAAGACAGACAAAAGATGAGAGTGCACACACAGCCTGGGAAGTGACTTTTTTAGAGAGGCTTTAGAAGAGAGAGGTGGATGCTTAAGAACACAGCGTCTGCTGACTGAGCTGAGAGATGCTGATGGTACACACGAAGGGCCACATGTCCCAACAGATATGCAAATCAGCTATTTTTAACTGATGAACCTGTGTCATATAACATATATTTAATACATTAATGCATTTTATATTTGTGTATTGATATATATCTGTATCTAATTTTGTTGTATTTCAAGATATCATTACAAATTGTTCCCAGTATATTGCAACTGGTAGAGGGGATTTTTTGGCTCTCATTAGCTTAGTGTTCTTAAGGCCTTAACCTTCTGTTGTGGGATGAAGAGATTTAAACTTCACAGCCTCTTGCTGACACTTGCTGGCATAATTGAGAATATTGTCTGAGATTTTTGGAGAATCCTTTCCATTTGGCAGAGATGTTTGGACACGCTTGTTAGGAACTGAACACTACAAAATAGATGGTCAGCTCTGGAGGGGATCCTTCAACGAGGGAATAGCTGCAAGAAAACAGTGCCAAACAAGCAACATTTTGCTGAGAGGTTTTCAGAATAACATTCTTGACTTAGAGCCCATTATCTAACAGATGTGTATTGATTTAATAAGCCTCCCTACTGTTTCACTGTAAGCACTTAGTTCTCTCATCTTCAGTGGAAAACATGGAACAAGAATCTATTAATAAAAAGTCTCTTATTCCAGCAAAACATGTTGCTGCCCATATTTGTCAAGGACAGTTAAGTATTTCAAAGCTAATTAAAACTGCATTTTTTTTTTGTTGGGATGCTGTGGGCAAGTCCCTCAGCTGGATATAGTACCTAATATATATATACTGGTATCCTTTTGCTTGACCAAAGAAGAACACTGCAAACAATTTTATCTACTCGATTTTTTCCTGGTGTACCTCGAAATGATCTTACAAAATAACATGGTTTTCTGTGGCTGCAGAAGTAAGGACTTGACAACTTGCCACTGTCAAGCTGTTACTTCATTCTTATTTCTTTTTCTAGACAAATTTTAAATTTTTTTTCCTAGATGAGTTTTTATTGAGCAAGAGCAAATAAACAGGAAACATTAACATAGGTGTGATTTGGCACAAAATCTGTTGAAAGAATGCTTAAGTGTGGCAGGAAAGAGGGAGGGACAGCTGTACTGCAGCTGCAGAATTCAGTCAGGTTTAGCAACGAATTCGGTTTCTGTGGCCACGTTTTGGTAGAGGGAGGCTCCAGGAGTGGGTTCTGTGAGAAGGTGCCAGAAGCTTCCCCCGTGTGCCAGCCAAATGCAGGATGGTTCTGCTGCTGGCCAGGGCTGAGCCCATGAGAAACAGTGGATGGGATATAATTTGTTCCAGAAGCGGGGGAAAACCTGCACAACAGCCATTGCAGCAGGGGAGATGAGTAAGATGAGTAAGAATATTTAAAAGAAACTCTGCTGCCACCAGCAGAGTGGCAGCAGAGTTTCTTCAGTGGAGAAGGAGAGGGAGGAGGTGCTCCAGCCACCAGAGAAGACTTCCCTGCGGCCCATGGAAGTCCATGGTGGAGCAGAGATCCACCTGCAGCCCCTGGAGGGACATCACGTCAGAGCAGGAGGATGCCTGAAGGGGGCCACGACTCCATAGGAAGTCAGGAGCAGTCTGTCAGGACCTATGGAGAGGAGCCCACACAGGAGCAGGTTTGGCGGCAGAACTTGGGACCCCGTGGGGACCCACACTGGAGCAGGATGTGAAGAACTGCAGCCTTGGGATTGGATTCATGTTTGAGAAGTTTGTGGAGGACTGTGTCCTTGGGGAGGGGCCTCATGCTGGAGCAGGGGAGAAGAGTGTGAGGAGCACTTCCCCTAAGAAGAAGGAGCAGCAGAGACATATTTCTGTCTCCTCAGCCTCCTGAGGAGTACTCTTATTAATGTTTCCCCATGCACATCCCAAAGCAACAAGTCACTTTTGAAAATCTTGGCCTTCAAACTTTATATTCTTTCTTACAGATGCCTCAGTTAAGGACGCTGGATTTGCATATTGGTGTTTCATATTTCTGTAGTGCATACAATGCAAGACCAACACAGGAAGTATTTTATACAACACCACTTTCTGAAGGTAATAAAAGCTTGCGTGAGTAGTTCAACAGCTGTTTTGAACACAGGATCCCTTCTTTCATAATCGATTACTACTTTCTGCAAAGTTTCAAATAATTTGCTTCTCTGAATCAAGCTATAAAGCTTTTAACTGGAAAATTGATCTCCTCATAAAGTACGTATGTTCTAATGCTGTAATTACCTGAGGCCTGATCTTCCAAGCCTTGACAGTGTAAGTAATCTGTACTCATCTGTCTAATATTTGTGAGTGAATACAGGGAAAGTCAAGTGATTCCAGAATATCTACTAGGTCTCTACACAATTTTCCTAAATCACATTTTGTTTTCACATAGATAAGTGATCTAAGTGAAGGGTTAACAATGTTCTGTCTCTCTTAATTTGAGATTTGGAAGACAATTATAATTCAAAATGTTTCTTCTAGTTGAGACTCCTTAGGAAAGACACATACATAGCCTAGAGCTAGAAGTCCAACTTTGCTTTTAAATGTAAATATTTTAACAAGTATAACACACAGAAGCATGAACTATCAATTATTACTACTAGGCATATGTAAAACATCTTGTTTATCACAAAGAGACCAAATTAGGCTAAAAATAAAATAGAAATTTGTAATTGAAATGTTGCCTGTTCTCCTTTAAAACTGCCCATTGTTCTTCTCAGAAGTAGCCTTCAGGTTTTCTTGATGCATCTAAATAGATCTTTCAATAAGAAAAGATGGGAACTGCCAGTGTTGGCAGACTGTGGCATTTGTCATGCAATGAGACTTCCTGGGAATGGTGTTAGAACAGTGCATTGTTTACAGCACCACCCTGTCGGATAAGAGTAAAGACTTTGTTTCCCCTTACTTTCATTCTCTGAAGGTCTTACTGGTACATACAGAATGACAGGAGGAAGTTTCAAGTCAGGCAGAGGGAATTTCCCAGTTGACCTACCAACACAAGAATGTATACAAAAGTCCATGGAAATTTTGAAAGTGTTAACTTTAGTAAATATTTTGAATCCAAATTTAACAGCATTCAACTGCAGATGAAACAAGTACAAGTTTCAACAAATGTTGGATTTATTTTTCAGTATAGTACGGTCTCAGCCTAAGTCAAGTCAAATTCTACGGTTTATCTCCATTCCCCAGAAGACTTTGTTCTTAGACAGTAATACCTTGGGGGTTTGGTTGATTTGTTTGTTTGTTTGTTTTTCTAGGCTACTACTACTTATCTTTTAGAGCTATGGCTGGATCGAGTCTTCAGGGTGGTTTAGTTGCATCATTTTGTAGACATGACAGCTGTTTTACCAACACTTTCCCTTTCTCGGGGGTAGCTGGTACATTTTGACCAGAAAATAATTGTCTTAGTCATCCTCAGTGCATCTTCAGGATCTCCACTTGCACAGCCACACTCACAGGAGTCTCACAACAGTTGGACAAGTGCATGGCACAGTCCTGTGACTCCCGTGCCAGGGCCTGATGAGTTATCCCTGGAAACGTTCTGTGAAGTCAGAGATGCATTCATTGCAAGAGGCTGCCATTTCCCCTGCCCCCACATCTGTGGAGCTCCTCTGGAACTAGAACTCCCTAATCCCTGATGGTCATTGGACTGTTCTGTTTTGTCTTCTTTGGGTTTTGGTGCAAATTTTTGTACATTGGTCTTACTGGTATGGAGTGATTTCAGAGCTCCCTGCCACTACTGGGGTTCTGTATATCACACCAGGCCCCCTGATTTGCTTGAGGTATTTATAGAGGTTATTTCTATTAAATCAGATACAGTTTCACCTTGGCATTTACAGTGGTCATAACTGAATCCACTTAATGTTGACAAGATTGATATTTTTGTTAAATACCTATTTTACAAAACAATATGGCTAAGTACTATTATTTAAAGATGTATTGTCTGCATTGTTTCACAGTCTTCTCTCTCTGTCCTCTTACTGACGGCTTCTATGCTTTTTCAGGTTCTGAGGGTTTAGGTGTCAGAACACAAACTTTTTTTCCACTCTAGGCTTGTTGGAATGAAAGGAAGCCTACAAAGGTCTGTCTCAAAAAGTTAGAATTTTTTTTGTTTAGTGTACGCCCCTCCATCATCAGCTGGTTCAAATTTCTCTAACAGCATACAATTAAGGAGACTTGACTCAGCTGCAGAGACTTTCGCTTCAACTCATAAGGTGGATAACAGCCCCAGTAATATTTACCTCTGTCAAAATAACAGGTCCTCTACTAGGTGGTGTTACGTATTTCTGGTGGTTTTATATATATACACACAGACATTTCTGTATTTATCAGACATGGTGTATATGTATATATGGCATTAGATTTCACATTTTAGTGAAATCCAACAGTAGAAGTCAGACCATACCCTTTGTGTCACTCTGACTTGAAAAGGACATAAAATAGCCCTCACATCTCTGTATCACTAGCCAAAGTCTCCTCTTTTTTGTTCGGTCTCTTGCACCAGAGAGGAAGGAGTGTACCTGAGGCAGTCAGTTGTTTCTTGTCTCTGTACTGTTTGATGTGTGATGAGCTTGGTTATCAGATCTCAGTGTGCAACCAAATATGGCTTCACTTGCTACAAAAAGTGCTTATCTACAAGGAGACAAATATGCCCTCTACTGACTTCAGCTGTGGCTAGAGTTTAAAAGCTGCTGTCACAGAGTACACAATGGACCTGTTTGCAAATAAAGCAAATTAAAATAAACATCTTTTATCATAAGAAAGCAATTAGTGTTGATTCGCAGCTTCACTTGGTTTTTCTTTCCTGACCTTGACTACGTTGTGATGGTTTTGTGCTTCCTCGGACAGTTTCTACTTGCATCTGCATCGATTAAACCTTGATCTCATTTATTATCTCAGGAAATGGTCTCAAGGTCACAGGGCTGGAAATTTAATTATGGTGGCAGTATATTAAGTGGCACATTTAAAGATGCTGAATCGTAGTAATTAATTTTTTGGATGGTGGTCTCCAGGGAACAGGTTTTCTCTACACTGGGTGTTTAGACATCCATCATGGCCATTCAGCTTGGCAGCTGTCTTTTAGCTTTAAACTGCATCATTATTCATCTTTTATGACTGCCTTTAAAAACACTAGACAACTATATCCTTTTTTATTGTAATATATGTCAGATGCTTGTATTAAGCTATACTTCACCTTTGCTATAAAACATTAACAGAGGTTGCTAGCAGCTACCTAGGCTGGCCTCTAAATTGAGACAACAATTACCCTTCGCTGACATCTAGTGTCAAGACATGAGATATAGCTGGAGTGCCGAATCCATTGGCCTGGAAATCCTGCACTTCCCCACTGATTCAGGCTCACCCAAGAAGCTGCAGCACTGGACATAATTAGTGGACACGAGGGATTAACTTGGCACACAATGTTGACTTTGTAGCAGCACTAGGTTATTGGATGAAATGCAGCACTGTCAAGGTCTTAAAAAGCTTGTAATGTTTAATGAAGGAATGGTCATTAAACTTGCTGGATCAAATATTAGGCAAGATGGAACTGGGAGGTATTTAATAAAGAGGCCTGAAAATATGAACTAAATCACATATATTCATTTAAACTGCTGGCTAAAGCCCAGCATATTTCAAAATAGTTCACTGCTGGTTTAAGCTGGATGGTATGAACTGGGAAGGAGAAGAGTAAGCAGGTTTTAGCTTTCTGCATAACTTTAAAGAATTTTTTTCTACTGTAGATTTATGCTTTTTAAAATGAAACATTTTAAAGTTCTCATCTTCTGTTGGGACTGCAAAAAAAAAAGTTCTCTAGGGAGTGTGAGGGTGTTAGAGTTCTCAAAGTGATGCAAATCCACAGATTTTTAAGTGAAGTCTTTCATACCTTTTGTCAAGCTGAATCTTCCAGGATCTATAGCAAAATATTAAACAGTGGATTTTTAAAATATTGTTACAAGAGTTGGTCCTCATACCTGTATATTAATAACACAATTTTTTACAGGCTGAGGTGAAGCTGATCTCTTCAAGTGGCTGGGACAGTTAGAGAATGGAATTAAAATCTAGGTACAGAATATTGGGTGTAGCATTCCTCCTGCACCTTGGCACATCTTAATCTCTCTAGACATAGTTCTTCAACAGTAAAAGCCTTTGTGCTTGCAGTATTTGACCTTCTCTTCAAATTCCTGTCTTGAACCCATCTAGTTCTTTGTGTTATTTGGCCTTTCTGGAACAGTAATGTATCTTCTTCTGTAGAGATCAGCTACATCTCCTTTTCGTGCTGTTTGGTGATTGGAAGTATGTGATTGTGGTTGAGATGTTTCAACAAAGTGGAGCTGAGGAAGACTCATCTTCCCAGGTGTATGTGTCATTTGAGTGCACCCTCCTTCCCTGGGCTCCCTCCAGCAGTTCCATATGCTCAGCATGGGGCTCTTGTTAATTCAGAGGGTTTGTAGGCAGTGTTTGTAAATGCTGAGCATGTCATTCCTCCACCTGTGGTCCATGTTCCCACAGTCTGAGAAGGAAACAGCAAGATTACAGGGAGAGAAGTGGCTGATGGATCTCTGAAGTGAGATGTACGTACAAAGGCACACGGTGTTTCTCAGCTTTACTTGGGCTTGATTGCAGAGGGACTGCAAAGGGCATCTCCCAGCAGCGTCCCACAGTGTAGGTGTTCTCAAGGCTGGACAGTGAGCACAGCAGATAATTTGGATCAGGTCAATTGAGTCACAGACAAGCCTGCTTAGAAATGGAAATGAGTGGTACCACAGTGGTTTCTTGCAGAGCTGCAGATGGAGCTTTGGAGCTGTCTACATCTCATCTAATTGAAGAGGTCCAGTGAGGTGGGGAGATGGCCTGTATCTAGTCAAGAGTCAATTTAAACATGAAATGTTTGCAAGTATAATGTTCAGACTGGTTTCCATCTACATGTGGTTGAAAACTCCTTGGTAATTTCCTTATAAAAACAGCCTATAAGCTTGTAAATTAGCTCTCTCCTACTTTTAAATATTGCAACAGAACATAAAAATGGGAATAAGGTATCCTGATCGCTCCTGCAGATCATCATGGTTATGTTCCAAGTGCCCTAGTCTGTTCTAAGTTATTAAACTGGATAAATTGCATGCATGTTTGGTTGCACATCTAGCCAGGCAAAGCACAGCAAATCAGGGCTAGCTCCAGCTGCAAAAACAGGATCGTTAAAATAGCTTTTTTTTTCCCCAAGGGTTTCTGAAGAAGTTCCGTTGTTCTGAATCCACTGGATTTTGTGAAGAAACAAACAAATCGCAATATAAGAAATACAGTGGAATTGCAGTATTTGATGGATATTGGTGGATACTGACACCTGGAGCATAGTAAGTACCAAAAAAAATTCAAGAGGATATATGGATATTCTTTTTCTCACGTTTTCTATCTTCTTGTAATCCATTTTAACAAAGACCATATAGACATTTGGGTTGTAACTGTCTATGCTATTGACCCATTCAAAACTGGTTTGAATCTATCTGCATGTAAATATTGCCATCCATATGTACATATGTGAGTATTCACCACGGAGTGGCAACCAGCTCTTTAGAAACTTTGAATTTTGGAGCACATAGAAGAGATAAAATCAGTATAGCTGAGGTACCAATGTTGGAAGAGTGATAGGTGTATAATAAATAATCCATAGATTAAGATAAATTTATGCAAGTGATTAGATGAGTAGCTTTGCACAACAAATGGAGAACCAGAAGAAAAAATCATTAACAGTAACTTCAGAGGAGGCTTATAATACCAAATCACACACTCACCATTAACTGCTTCTTCTGCTGCAGTCATGATAGACATTTTATTCAGATTACCTTACTGTTGGATTAAGCCACCAGCTTTTTTACTGAATCAGGATAGCCAATGTTCCCATAATTCATTTTGAGTTTATGAATAGCAAAATTAGTGTGTTTCGTGGAGTTTTATGTCCACAAGCTCAACAAAACCACTTGTTTCTCCTGTCTGGAGACCTTTTTATCTAAAATCCTACAGCAGAAGAGCAGCAATGATAGAAAATTGTTGCACTTTACCACCTTTTTAACAGATTTGCATATGTTTGGTAAATTAGACCTTCTACTGAAAGGCTGGATTTATAACCAGTCATGAGAGGTTTGGATCCAAGCTGTTGTACATCATCAGAGCTTTCAAATGATGTATCAGGGTTTTTCCTCTGCTTTTAAACCATCTCTTACATTAAAACACCATGTCATTCTTGTAATGACTTCTTGTAAATGTCTTGTTGGAGTAAAAATTTTCTTGAAACATTATTTAAAGCCATTATTACTCAGTATACTTGTTTACTTTTATAGTAGTTCTGAATGCCACAGTTTTAGCCCGTATCAGAGAAAGTTCCTTCCAGATGAGGTAGGCAATAATTGGATTTCTGTGTATACGAACTATCTTTCAAAACTGTTTCGGAGCATACTCACATGACTGATATCCTCATAACCATCCACCCTGAACTACATTCAACTTTCCTAAATGAGATTTTATTGGAACTGATTATGATTAGATAAATGGGTGACTTCACTAATGTATAATACACTTTTCAATTATAGAGTATGTACGATAATTTACATTTCTTGTTTGATAGTATGATATTTATGTGACATATTCTGGATGAGATCTGCTGCTGTTTACATAATGGCCTTACTTTTCTTTTAAATTAAATCTGCTTTCAACTTCTTTTAATATATTTAATTTTTTAGGATAAACAAAGACATTACAAATCCACCTTAATTTACCCTTCAGTGGAATGAAATCTCTCGGTGGATAAATTCTGGTCCCCAAATTTGTTGCCTAAGGAGACAAATTCTATCATCAGATGAACAGATGAACATAATGTGGCTTGGAATAGCAAGTTCCCCAGTTAAGTGACTGCAGAATCAAGCAGCCATTATAAAACTGACAGCTGAGAGACTGTTAGAGAAAAATGGAATTTGATGAAGAAATAGGGTTTCTTCTTTCTTGCAGTAAATCTGATTTATACCTCCTGGGTTAACAGTTTTCTCTGCATGTAGAGATTTTGCTGGATGCATTGGTAATTTTAAGATAGGCAAGAATTAGAGCATCTTCCCTGACAAAGAACCTCTGGGTAGAGGAAATTAAAAAAAAGTATTTAATGTACTTTTTTTCCCCTGCCTTTACAACTATTTATCTGGTGTCAAAACCCAAAGAAATGGTATTCAGTCAGAAAAGAGAAGCTGTCTATAGGTACATCAATAAATTGTATCGCTAAATAGTTTTTAAACTTTATGTTCAAAAAAACAAGAAAAAAATTTAAAGTTGCGGGTCATATTTGTAATAAATGCAGAAAATTGAAAACTATCATATCACCAAATTTAAAGTGGTCAGCATACTAGAGGAATACATTTTTCTAATTTAATATAATCTCTCTGAATGCTTCCAGGAGTTTGCTGATGACACAAAACTGGGAGGAGCAGCCAATCCCCCAGAAAGCTGTGCAGCCTTGGGAAGGACCTGGGCAGGCTGGAGAGACAGGCAGGGAAGAACTGGCTGAAGTTCAACAGAGGCAAGAGCAGGGTCCTGACCTGGGGAGGAAAAACCCCAGCACCAGCACAGCTGGGGGCCGACCTGCGGGGGGGCAGCTCTGTGGAGAAGGACCTGGGGGTCCTGGTGGACAATGAGCTGTCCCTGAGCCACCAGTGCCCTGGGGGCCAAGGAGGCCAATGGGATCCTGGGGTGCATGAGGAACAGCGGTGCCAGCAGGTCAGGGAGGTGATCCTGCCCCTCTCCTCAGCCCTGGTGAAGCCCCTCGGGAGTGCTGTGTCCAGTTCTGGGCTCCTCAGCACGGAGAGACAATGGAGCACCTAGAGCAGGTCCAGTGGAGGCTATGAAGGTGATGAAGGGATTGATGCATAGGAAGTTCCACCTGAGCGTGAGGAAGAATTTCTTTACTGTGCAGGTGACTGAGCAGTGGAACAGGCTGCCCACAGAGGGAGTGGTGTTTCTTTCATGGGAGATATTCCAGAACCATCTGGACACAATCCTGTGCCATGTGCTCTGGGATGACCCAGCTTGAACAGGGAGGTTGGACCAGATGACCCAATGTAGTCCCTTCCAACATTTAAGCATTCCGTGATTCTATGATCAACAAGATTTCTTGAAAGAAAATCACCAGTTTGTAACAAAGTGTAAGAAACTTCAGGATAGAGGCTGATGTGGCAGAAACCCTTGAATGCTCCCTAGTAGCCTTCCCAAAAGGGGAAAACCCAAAAAAACAGGTAAGTTGTGCAGTTGTAGTGATGTGTTCCCTTTGTGTTCCATTGCTCAGTACTGGTTTCTTTTGGAAGTGGTAGTTTTTCAGTCAGGCACTGTTGCCAGGTGCTTACATGGGACAATACTGATACTGATCAATACTGTCTCTGTGTGTGTGTGTGTGTGTGTGTGTGTATATATATATATATATAAATATAAACACGGCTGTGTTTTTAAGAAACTTTGAAGACTGTGACAACATTTCTTCTCTTTTTTTTTTTTCCCCTCCCTTCACAGCAACCAACAGAGGCAATTGGTAATAGACCTATTTCACATTCCAAATTTTCAATTGTTTTGAGTATCCTTCTGCTTTAATCACTCCTGGCACAAGTCCACTGGACTTAGAGAAGGAACGAGGCCAGCTCAGGGGTTAGCTCAACAGCAGCATTTTGAATATGGACACTGAAATTTCTAAGGTTAAGAGTTTGTTAATAAAACATAATTGTGTGTACCTTTTGCTTCCATAAAATGTTTTATAACTTTATTCCATTTAATATCCTTGTTGTGAGATTGCTGCTGTGGGTCTGTAACTTGTAAAAATATGTGAGTTAATGAGCAACTTTGCCAAGTTACTGAATTATATTAATAGCTGATTGCAGCCTGCTATTTTATTAGTATAGTATTTTCTTAGCTATTGACAGATATATTAATGACACTGATGAAAAAACTAGCAGTTTTTTATTGAAGTTAGGAATTATTTTTGTAGTGGAAATAAATTTTTTCCCAATTTAAAGTTTAATAAGGGTAATGGTTTTAAACTAAAAGAGTTTATCTATTCAGACTCGATGTATGGAAGAAATTCTTTATGATGAGGGTGGTGAAGAACCGGAACACACTCACCAGAGAGATGGTAGATGCCCCATCCCTGGAAACATTCAGGGTCAAGTTGGATGGGGCTCTGAGTGACCTGATCAGGTAGATGATGACCCAGCTCGCTTGGAGGGGTGTTGGACTAGCTCTATGAATGTCCTTTCCAATCCAAACTCTTCTATGACTAACTACCGTAAGTAATTTGAATGAAGAGATCCATGTCAAGCTTTCTGTGAAAAGGGAGGAATAAGATAAATACTTTGGGATTTCTATTTGTTTAACTGGTACAGCTCTTTGAGGAGGGGCATCCTCTTCCTTCTGTTTCTTAAAATTCCCAGAACTGTGAGGACAAAACACAGCCAGAGAAGTGTTCTTGTTTTAAAATTGATGAAGCACACAGCTCTGTAGTCAGTAATCCCTGAAATGTTTCATTATGTAGGACTGGGAAGCAGGAGCTACAAAATGTTAAGCTAGTGGGGAAGCTATGCTATAAAATGCCATTTTGGAGGCAACCTGCATCTGAGTTAGGGTGACTCTTATGTCTGCCAGTCCCTTGCTTTAAGGTCAAAAGATTGTCTTGTAGGAGCCGGTGACTCCAAGCTCCTCTGGTGTGACATGCAGATGCTGCCCTCCAGAGAGGAAAAGGTAGGGTAAACGATCTAGATGGTGGTTTGAGAAGCCCTATAGAAAGCTTACAGAGAAGGCTGAATCCCATCTGTGTTTCCTCGCTGTAAGGCAAATCAAATTGCAGAAATGATGTAATTTTGGACTTCGGTAAGCACATGTAGGCTGGGAAAGAGACAGTTTCATGCATGATGCAATTTGTACAGTTAGAAATGGTAGTTGAGAGGAGGGAAAGTAGACCAGGTTCCTCAGACTCCCATCCAACCTGACCTTGAACACTTCAAAGATGGGGCATCCACAACTTCTCTGGGCAACCTGTTCCAGGGCCTCACCACCCTCACAGGGAACAATTTCCTCCTAATATGTACTCTATCCCTGCCCACTTTCAGTTTGAGCCCTTTTCCCTTTGTCCTCTCTCTCCATGTCCTTGTCTAAAGTCCTTCCCCAGTTCTCTGATAGTCCTTTTGCAACCTGAATCTGCTTCCTCTCTCTAAATCAGTTCTCTGCCTTTCAGCAGCAGACTACTGAAAATGCCAGTAATTTGATTAGGAAAAAATCAACCCTTGTGTAAAAGCAGACTATACACTTAAACCTGTATGAGGCAAAGCAGCTATGTGAGTCTTCAAAACATAAACATAATTCTGTTTCTCCTTTAACAGGACACCACTTGCTATTTAAGTCACTAACTATTCTGATTATTTTAGACAAATTTCAGCGTGCGTTTTCTTGTGTCTCAGTAACAAGGAGTGTGTTTGCTCCAAAATCACCCTACTACAGCTACCTGTGAAAGCATGTGCATTTGTTTCATAATGGGGGTGAGCATTTGGAGTTTCTTTACTGAAATAAAACAGGAATACTCCCAAGAAGTAAATACTTAAATAAACAATAATACTGATGCAGGTAAGAGGAATGCTGAGTCCACAGAATGCATTATTAACAGTACATTAGTACTCCCATTGGCTGAGACATGTAGGTAGTTGTGCATGCTGTAAATAATTCTCTGGCTGTCAAAATAGAACTGCCCAAGATAACTGAACCCAGTGCAGGCAAAATGGCATGACCCACTTTATTTTCTTTTAAAATCATGAGTCATTCTTGAATCAGTGGATAGCTCTTCTTAGATTTTAACAATCTGTTAAAGCAGTTGGGCAAAATCCTTTTCACTGGAAGATTACTGACGACCTCTGTTTCTGTAATCCTCATCTGAATTGGGGGGTGTGTACATACATATATGAAGCCTTTATCATACCTTTACATTTCCTTTAGAGATTTCAAAGTATAGTTGCTTTGCCCCACTGACTTTAATCTTGTTTTTTTCCTTTCTCCACAAAAATAACTTCTTTTCTAGCCCATCTTGGACTTAAAAGAACATCCCAAGGAGCAACCAGAAAGAAATTTGCTTCAAATTAAAATTCTTGAATTCAGGTATGATCATACAAACAATGGGCAGAATTTATTTAACCTTCAGCCAGCTGCTTAACCAAGTTGAAATTATTGATAGCCCATCAGCGATGATCGAGATGGAGAAGCTAAATGAAGAGGCGCCTTTCTTTTTCTTTTCCAGCCTCCCCCTGTACCACCACCCCCCTTGTTTTTTTCTAGCTAAGAGAACCATTGAGCTGGTAACAAGACTTGAAATGCCGTGTCAGCTCAGCCAGCGTGGTCAAGGAGCTCAGCTGTAGAAGGGAAATAAAACTGTTAAGTTATGACTGCCCTCCAATCAGTCACAGGGGTAATGATGTTTGGCTTTAGTCAGGTTATATGTCAGTAAATATACATCTCTCAGACAGCCTTTAAGACAGCCTTAAGATCATGCTTATTGTTTTATATAGATAGAGGTCGGATGCTGATATATGGTGGTCATAGGCCACTGAAATAAATTTCACAGCATTCAGCAGGTAAAGTTAATCTCAATAGAACAGAATGTGACTGCACTTCTGATAGAATATTCACTGGACAGTGGTGGGACATCTTTTCTCTGTTAAGTTTTGTGCAAATCACTCAAATGCAGATGATTTTTTTCCCCCTCCCTTGATTCTAAATTTGCTGCTGAAGTGACCATTTACATTTTGTCTTTAGTGTACAGCTGTGGCAAGATCAAAATTCCAGTTTATAAACAACACCATGCTCACCCTGTTCACTTACTCTGTTCACCCTGCCCACATATAAATCACTTTCAAAGGTAAGGGAATCTCAGAGTTCTAAGTTCTGCCGATGAAATTTCAGTCAGGTGTGAATGATAACAGGAACTTTGTCTCAGGAGCAAAGGGCTGAGACAAGACCTTGCCAAGAGAAACATTCTAGACTTACAGCTCTGTGAATTAAAATTTTACTATAGACTTAGCCAAATATTTTTTAACATATTATTTCTGATAATGATATTTAAGTTTTCACTCAAGCTTACTGCTAAGGACTTCATATCCTTTGCAAATATTGGATCACACCCTTCATTACAGTAGCTTGACATTAGACCATAAATTCACTAAGTCTCTCAATAGCGTTTTTTTAACATAAATTGGATTGTTATAAAAAGCAGAAGGTTCCCATTATACCAGCTTCTGCTCTTATTATTATTCAGCATTACTATTCCATAGAGTAAGAAAATTTAAAAATGCAGCCTACATGCATTTCATGGAACACCAGTGCAATTAGACTAGAATTTGATAAAGCCATATATAGTACTTGCATCGTAAGTAAAATGTGCTTTGAGTTTTAGAGTATAATGCAGTGTCCATCTGTAAATTCAACGAAATTATGGCTGTAGGCTAGGGTTAAACTAAAGCATCAAGCATCAAGCTGCCCTGCTCCCCCCCACCCTGGCGTAGGAGCCTTTAATCCAGATCTAGAATAACAAAACTGGTTTCGTTTAATTTAGTAGGATTTACCAGAGCAATGGCTCAATCCTAAAGTTTTATTTTGTGTTTACATTGTCAAATATCAATTACATTAATAGAAATTTGGTCTGGGTAAAGACCAAAAGTAGAAAAACAACAGGTAATGTCTAGAATCGAAGGCAGGTTTTGTTGATAAATTGACTGTATATCAGGCTTTCAATGTTAACCTTTGTTGATGTTGTTCTGCCAGGTTTTTTTTAAGTTGTTGCAGTCAATGAATAAGTTAAACTCAGAAAGTGTAATATTCATACTACAGCTATTTATATCTGCTAAATGCTGATCCAGGTCCCAAGAGAAAAATTATTATAATGTCAGTATAAACATACCAGATTTTACCTTTTAAATCTGCTAGAAGTTTTATGAGACTGTGAAATATTGAACAAGCTTTTTTCCTCTTAGATGGTATGAACTAGTCTATATTCACAAATTTGTAAATTTTTTCCCTAATATCTGATTTTCTTTTAAAGAAGATGCTCTAATATTCTGGGTTTGTACAGCCCTTTTTAGACAGGTATCTGCAGACATCACTGAATGACACTTCATAAGCTTCTTGATACAAATGTCATCAGCTGAAAAATTCCAACTATTACCAGGAATCCCATAGTTAAATGAAATCCTTTACATGTGAAAACTGAGTAAGAAATGAGAGTTCATGTTGTCTGAACTCTAACTAGGCATGAAATTATTCAGAGACTTTCCATGTGATCATCATATGTTAACTTTCACCCAGTAAGGCCTGTTTCAGGGTAGTGCTTAGGCAGGTATTTCAAGCTATCAACTACTGTAAGCTGTGATTAAGAGCTTTCCTCGAGAGTGGCCCTAATTAGCATTCTCATGTCTGAAATAAGGTAGGCTATGTCTGCAGACCGACTTAATTTGGGGAACACAGGCTCAGCTTTTCAAATTAACATATTAAAGCTTTGTATTTTCCTCATTTAACATATTAAGTTCCTTCAGAGAAAGAAGAACATTTTAAACTATTTTTGAACGGTTTGTCAGGGATTGCTGTATTTTAACTCTTCTTCCTCTCCTAGTCAAGTTTAAAAAACATTAACTTCCAGGTTTCTGACTTTTCTATTATAGATTTTACTGGCCAATTCTGACTGTTCTTCTGGTTAATATTTGATCAGTGTCTGGAAAGGCACTGATCTGAAGGGAACATATGATCAGTAATGAGTTGGATACTTCCTGTCTTGCTGAGAGTTGGCTCTCTTGTAGCAATGCTTTAAAGGCTATGAAATTGCTTCCGTGTTTTGCACTAGTGTACCTTATATTGAGTTTCAAAAGTTTTGAGTCCATACGTGGCATCATTAATGTCAATGTTTTATGATTTATTTTTATTTACCTTTTTCTAATTACATGTATGTTATCACCCAATATCATAACCAGTTCTCCTAAAAGCTTATTTTCCAGATTTAATTTTTTTCCTTGTTTTTCTGTCAGTTTTTTAAAAACACATTAAAATAATTCAGATATTAAAAGCAGGTCTTATTTAGTATGTCTCTGGCTTAAAAAAAAACTTTAAAAGCTCCTGCATCTTTATAATGATTTAATGAAAAGTAAAAAAGGTTTCCTTAATGTGGATAGGGATCAGTATGAATTTTTTTACACTGATATAGCAAATTCTCATGAAGGAAACACAAATCCTTCAAAGTGTTTAAAAGCGCCTTTTAAATCACTGTGCTTTCATGTACGCCAAAATTTTTGCTGGCATGATATCAGAAAACAAGTCACAGCCTTTTCTGTAACTACCTGGGTGTGACTGGTCAGTATTGATTATTACTTCTTTTCTGTTACAGATTCTTCACTGAAGCCAAGCGATCCATAGAGAACCATGGAAAGAAATATTTGCTTTGTTTCTCACAAATTATTTTTCAAGAAGAAAACAAAAACTTTTCCAGCTGTTTTTTCAAAGTATAATCTTTTTCAACACAAAGATATCCTCAAGAATTACTAACATAATTCTTTAACTACTAATCTAATTGTTAAAACTTCTAATGTAATTGTTTATCATTTCATAATAGGCTATCCAAGAACTACACCAATGCCCAGAAAATTAAAAGTAAATGGTCAAGTAGTAAATTACTAAGTTTACATAAATTATCTGGTAGTAAAAGTTCAAATCCATGCAAAAATGATTAATGCAGCATTTTAGGCTGATAAATGAGATTTTAGCAATATCTGTGTATGGGTTTCTGGATTAAGCTTTTTCTACTTATGTCTTTACTAAACAGATTTTCAACCCTTGTACATAAAGCATATTTTTCTAATTTTTCTTACCAGGACTTAACAAACTACAGCTTATTCACACATGGAGGGGGATTGGGGGAAGGAAAATACCTTTTTACTGCAGACCCAGAGTTCAGACACCCTTTAAAACGCTGATGTGATGTTTTTTGTGTTCACGCAACTCAGGCAGACTTTGTGCCAAGATTGGAAGGTACTCTGGGAGGAAGAGAACTTAGTAACTTTTCATGGTTTCTACTTCCAAACATGCAGCAGATAGCAATTTGTTAGCTAGTTAACACAGAAGTTAATCAAATCACGGCTGGCTAGAGCCCAGTCAGAAATGCCAACGCTCTTTTGCCAAGCTGTCCATTGCAAATGCAGTGACTGATGTATGGATCTAGCTCACACCTAGGGAGATGGTCAGCTTCAGCATTAAAAGGAGGCGTCTCCATGGGTTACTCCCCAAATCCAATGTGACTGGTTTTAACACATTTACTGCACTGAATGCTTCTGCAGTCACTGCTGAAGAATGAATTATGAAGGCTGGTTGATGATTCTCAGCAACCACTTCCTAGGCTATCTTTGCAACAAGAGTCAACTGTACTACAAGACACAAATTCTGATTTTTGCTTTTAATGTTAGGTGGTTCATGGCAATTGGTGTAGATTTGGCATTGAAAAAACACAATTAAAACATTCCAAATGGAGAACTGGAAAATACAACTAGATGTAAACTGCGGTCTTTAATCACATGGCCATCATTGTGCACACAAATAATCTGTAGGAATTTAGTGGTTTTCTAGAACTGACCTCTATTTTTCTTGTGCTTGGTTGCTGAAACATAGAAGTACTTCTCTTAATTAAGACAAATTATTCTGATATTTTCCATAGGCACAGACTCTGAAAGCAATATAGCATTACTTTCTGAGATATTTGTCTTGTCTTACAGAAAGTGTTTCATCACTCTTAGAGAAGCTCCCTGTGTAGTTCCCAACGAAGCTTCACAAACATTTAAATCCCCTACTGGAGGGACGTGGATTTAACTGTGAGTCAACTTACTTTTTAAACCTCATTACCAAACAAGAACACCAAAAAAANCAAAAACAAACAAAAAACCCACACCCCACACCCACTGCTTTTTTTTAAAATCAACTCTGCTCCCAAGTATGATTTCTCTTACAGCATTACAAGGAAATGTAAATGTAGTCTCTGCCAAATGGGAAACAGTATTTTTACCAGAGGCTTCCCCCACCTCAACTTTATCCATGTAGATAAACATAATTAAGTAATGGATGATGGTTTGTTAGCATTTTATTACGTGTGTTTGCAAGGGCATTAAGAATAATCATAAAATGCACAACAAATATTATAGGTACTGAGGTTTTCAGCAGTAGAAAACGTGACTTTTTAAAATCTGGGCTGAAAACGTACTCTTACAAATTAACTATTCCTCTATGCAGAACAGCCATTGAGATGCTGCTGTCTTAGTTGATTTACATACACTAATTGCTAGTTCCTATTAAGCACTGAGTGGTCACCTGCTCGATAATATTAATAGATTCATATTTTCAGATAGCAGTTATTCCCAAGTAGTAGGAAACATTAAATTCACATTAGATTTTAGCAATGAAATTGGATTGTCCTTTTGTTTAGGAACCTGTTTGCTGCTTTGCTGTTTAAACAAAATGACCTAGTGAAGCTGTCAAAATTTGCAATATTCTGTACGTGTATATTATGTAAATGTATGTCTATGTATATAGTTATATAATGGTGAAAGTTTCAAATACACAGGGATGGAAACATTTTTTTTCCTGCACTTTGGCTAAATCGCATGATCAAAATGTCTCTATCTGAGTCATTTCTCTGGCTGAACCTTGAAAGTGGATTGAATTTTCCACAGACAGAACCTAAAGGAACAATTCATGTTTAGGGCTCCATCGGTTCAAAGGAAAATCTGACCTGGTGTGTGTAAAATTCCTCACAGCAGAACTTGCCTCAGAATCCATTTAATAGCTCAGTTCACTGGCTCAGCTGTACCTGAATCAATGCACAGCTGCCAGCCAGAAGACAAAAGGCTGGCAAAGGGACCTTGCTGAAAATGCTCATCCATAGAACAAGTGGCATAACCGGTCTGGCCTTCCCAACAGCACCACGTGTACATTCACAGCACTGCCTCAGCCTTCACAGCCAGGGAGTGGAAGCACAGCTGGGGCACTTCTTCTCCTGTCTGGGTTACTCCAGTAAATATTACACTGAGTTGAGGCCTTTATATGGGATGACTTTGGGCCCTATTTACCAAAGAGATGTCCCAAATTACTCATAGGCAACAGGTAAAAACCCCTCAGTTTTCCAACACACTGACAGAGTTTCTGACTTACTTGACTCTTTTACTTTCTCCTAGGTTTGGTAAGAACACTTCAAGTCCAGGATAAAGAGCCCTTAAGATCTGAATGCAACTTTTGGTACATGCTGGGAAAACATACAGGAATTCCATATGCCGCATTAATGACAGTGTGGAGCGACTGTTTTGGGAAAAACAAGTTCCTCAATTTTGGAGATCCAGTTCTGTACCTGACTTCTGAATATACTTTTTTGGGGGGTTGTTTGTTCTGTTATAGCAACACTTGCCATTTAAGAATATCCTGATTTTTCAAAACTAAAATACCCCAACCATCTCAGTGCCTTTCCTTTCTTTTACGGAATTCTTGATTCTCTACATAGGTAGTTTAATTTTCTAGAAAATGAAAAGAACTAGCAAGAGAAATAGGTTTTTTACCTCCGTTTAATTCTTTGTGTTTTGAGGAGTGTGTTCAGAAACAAGAGGACTGATGCTCTTGCTGAAGGTATGAGCATGTAATATATGATGGAAAGTAGCATTAATACCCTGCCATAAGAAGGTGACAAATACAGACCTTAGAAATGCTTTTAACGATAAGCATTATTTCTGTTATGCCACTGAGGAGGCACAGAACTGCCACTACTGGAATTTCAAATGAAACCTCAGTTTACTCCTGGAAGCTACTGATTTTCAGAGTCTCATGCACAGTCTAAGGTCCTGAATTCTGCTTGTATTGTGTTTTACTGACTCCACTGAGGACACACTGGAGTCCAAAAGGCCATAATTAAGGAGGAAGGACAAATGCCCTGACAGAAGAACTCTGAATTTAGGACATTATTGTGGAATATTTCTTCATGGTTTTGATGATAAATATTGCCCTGCATAAACCAAATAGTTGATAACTCAATCTGATGGACATAATTAGTTCTTTTTTTTTACTCTTTGTGTGTGTGTCTTTGTAACAGTTACTTGTTCATTACTGTGATACTTCTAATGTTAATGACTAATAATTTTTAGCTTGAACAGCACTTCATTCCAAAAAGGTGTGTAAAAGTGCATCAATGTTGTCCTTTTGAAATGTTCATGTGGTAACGTAAAGGCTATAAATCATTTCTGTGAGCCAAAATATCATTTGATACTGTCAGAACGCAAGTTAACAGTATTACAACTTAGTTGAAATTTGAATGCATTCCACGTTCAATTTTTTTAATAAGAACTGTAAATAACAGGCCATTTTGAAGTATAATAAATGATCCTTTCCAAAGTCTCATGATAGCTTACTTTAGTTATAGCTATTCTTTTATAGCAATAGACAGCTTTAAAAAATCATTCTTGACGCATACACATAATTTTAAGGAGCTGGCATAAAGTTTTGGAGCAAGTCCATTCATTTAATTTACACAGATAGGACAAGTACTAGGAATATCTTTGATGACCAAAATCTCATCTTACACAGAAAGCTGCCTTATCCTTCTGGATTTTGCACATAGTATTTTCTTCTCAGGTATTTCACATTCTAGAGATTTCCTTTCTACTTAGGGTATTGCTTATCCTCATTGGTGAAACTCATCAATCAGAGGCTTAAGATTTAGTGTGCTTCCAGTTCAGTATGTTTAAAAAAATAAGATTAAAGAAATTAATGAAGGATCTATTAAAAACTTCCCTCTGAATTTGCAATCTCTGAAGAATCGTATTTTCCAGGTATTTACTGGAATCCTAAAGAGTAATATTTAATTTTTTTAAAATTAAGTAAAGCACCAATTCCAACTTAATCACTCAGATTTGGAAGTTGCAAATTTAAAAACACAGCAAGATTTATTATATCATTAAGAGGTCAAAATAACGCAGCCATATTATTAGCATTAACTGCAGCATTATAGCATTCTTCACCTACATAATAGCAGATAGGTATTTTCAAGTGAACTAAGCTTCAAGTGGTCTGAAAAAAAAAAGAGTAGAAAAACCAAGTCCCCTTCAAAGAAATTAATGTATTTTTCTGGCCCTGGTGAGGCTGTGGTTTTGTTGTTTGAAAGCAGAAGGATAAAGAAAACTGCATGCCTTAATGCATCATTAAAAGAAATGGCGATATAAACTTCAGTTTGAAACCACAAATATCTGGTGTGTAAGAAGAAAACAAATGGGGTTTTACTAGAATGTTTTGACTGCTTGTTGGTCCTGCTTACTGCAGTTTTAACAATGCCCCATCATCACAGTATGTGAGCATGTTATATGGAGACTATACAGCCATGGAAAAACTCTCCAATTAGAGTTGTGTCTGAGGAAAAAAAGAGAAATTATTTGTTATGAGCGGGGGTTTTTTCCTTCAAATTTTGCTGGTGGTAACATTTATTCTAGAGGAGAAAGATGTGACACTCTTGCTTCCCACCTTTGTACTACAGGTCGATCATCACCTGGCACAGCCTTTACTGTCCTTTTTGCACCACTTTAAGTGTAACTTTTCATGGTAGTTGAAAAGATGAAAAGCTGCTTCTGGAATAAACAGCAACAGAAACCAGCCAATTCTGCACTGCATAATGGGATTTTAATGTATTCTTCTTGTCGGCATAGTGTATTTCTGTGATAATTTTATGTGACAGCATAATTAAACTGGAAAACAATTCCCATTTCCTATGTATTTTATCTATTTATCATCATTTATTTCTTTACTTTCTTGCTCTGCTATAAATATTATTGTAAGGAGAGTTAAATAAGTTAAACCAATGCAATTACTTTTACAGATTGAAATTAACTTCATATATCAATTTATACTGGTTTGTATACAGCACCTACTATTTGCCCTGTACAAATAAATGCATTTGTTGCAGTATATTTACGGTGTCACTATGGTTTCCATGTTTGCACTCCTTTTGACTAATGGTCTATATGTTAAAACTTGACATTTTAACAGTATTTTCAAACAATTTCATTCATTATCAAATAACCATTTATTACATTGTGGCAATTTCAAACCATTTACTGGACCCTGTAGACATTGCTAAACAATGATTTATCAAGGAGTGTGCAAATTTTACTGCTTATCACAGCAAATACAAAAAGTAACATTAAATACTGACTTGACAACAGCCCTGACTAAATTATTTTCCTTTTTTAATCTTGATGAGTCATATTTAGCAATAGGAGTTGTAAATGCACTGGAAATTGAGGCCAGTATTCTAGATTGCTCTGTTATATGAGGTTCTTTCTGGTTTGCTCAATTCTTTTGCATGCTTGGGGACAAATTGAAGACTGTGGGACATAACAGATGCATCTCTTACTGTCTTTTTATTTTCTTATGGTGCTTATGACGCCCCAACATTGTCCTGTGTGACAGGGCTTTTCACATTTCACTTGACCATGAATCTAACAAAATTCACCTCTAGCCAAATCTGTATTGATTTTTGCTTACCTAGAGTGAATAGCGGTGAGGCAAAGGATTTTCAGTTCTGTTTTCAGGAAAAACCTCCTCCTTCCAAATATTCTAGCCAGTAAGTAGAACTGATTTAGTATTCTATGTGAATACTTGGCTGCAAAATGCTGCACTTTTAACAGCATTCCTTATCTCCCCTATTTCTATAGAATTTGAAATCCACACTATGTCTGTGAGAGAACAGACTGATACCCACAAGTGACAATTAGGTCTCTGCAAGCACTTAGGTGTAAACTTTACAAGAAACAGTATTTGAGGGAGACATCCCCATTCTCAGAGATCTCATTAATTGCAGAGCTCATACATTCAGCTCAACACAAAGTAAATTGAAAGGCTTAAATATTCCAGAGGATATTCACAGGAGGAGTTTCAAGGACTTGGGAGTATTCCTCATTTGTGGGGTTCATACACAGACTAAAGCTGAACAAATATCATTAACACTGAATTTAAATGATCTCTAAATCAATAGTTTGGCATTGTTGGTTGATACTACGGTAACATTAAATAGCTCCAGAGAAAGGCAAGGCCTCACTGTACAAAACTAACAGCTTAACATCATCCTACACAGAAGAATTTATAGTCTACATAGTTTGTTTGTGAATTGAGGTAATAAGGAACCAGAGAGTAGATTGTGATCCTCCTTGGCCAAGGTCATGAAAAGAGCAGAACTGAAAACTACACACAGATTTTCTACATGTCAGTCTTCATTTTAAAGGCATCCAAAAGGTTTTGATTCATTATCTCCAATCTAGGAGGGGTTATGAGGAGCACTTGTTCTGTTACTACTTCCATGCTAGAGCCAGCAAAGACAGCTTTTATTCATTAACCTAATAATGGAGTCATTTACTTTAAATTGCCACAGCTTTCAGCTGCTTCTGGTAAGCCAGGCTGTAAACTGTGGTAGAAAAGTAGCCAACTTTCTGCTCTGTAGCCTGTGCCACAGGAGGGCAGCCTCTGCCAGAAAGTGAAGTTAGGCTGGGGCACTTTGACAGCCAGTGCTGCAACAGCCAAGGTGCAGCACAAACTGGGGCCCTTATACCTGCAGAAAGGTAAAATCTTGTTTGCTTGCTGAAGGTCTTCCAACCCCCAGCATAATTACTTCAGTTCTTTAGTTTTACCCATGTACATCTGGTATGTTTAACCCTAGGACCGCAAAGCTTGGGTGTTTACTTGTCATGACAGTAAGTCATGTTTGGTGGGGTGGAGTGGTTTCTTGAGGTTTTATGTTTTGGTGGTTTTTGATCACCAGCTCTACTAAAGTTCTCCGAAAATTCTGCTACTCTAGTAGGGTATGACCAAGCCCAAAGCATGTTTATGGAGTACACAAGGAATGTTCATCCAAAAGCAGTAAAAGATGATAATTAATTTTAGCCCAGCAGAACAGCTTACTTGTCTTCTTAAACTTAACAGATCATTTCTAAAAATTATTCATCTACTCCTGAATCTCAGTAATTTTAATATGCTACCACTTTAAACAAAACTGCCACTGAATTCAGGGAAGCCAGATCAGGCACAAAAAGAAGTTTTGGCTTAAACCAATCATTTAATTTTAAATGATGCCATATGATGCCAGAATAAATGAACCACTACATCCATGTCCCTGCCTATTAAAAAAACCCAAAATTTGTCTTAGAAAATGAAAGTGTCTGAGGACCCTGAGCAGTCAGGAGGAAGCATTTAAACACTGGAGAAACTGAAGCTGAGTTCAACCCAGGGACAGAGCAGAGGGGTTGCTCAGAATCAGGTACCTCAAATTACAGCACTCTGGGCACAGGTGAGCCTAATGTAAGTGCCGGTGTGTTTACTTTCTTTTATTTTGATCTATTTTGATCTATTTATTTTGATTTATTTTGTCAGTCTAAATGACAAACTCCTAGGATGTTCAGGTTCATTCAGATCCAACTCTTGTTGATCCAGGAGTTGATCCTGAGATAACTGGACTTGTTAATCCATTTCCAGCTTCCTTTTCTCCACTAGTTTGCCTAGTGGAGATTACTGTTCCTTGGTTTCCACTGGTCAGATTAATCATCTGACTTCTTTTTCCCTTGTCCCTGTGAAATGAAGTTTGAGGGGTATTTTTGAGTGGGTTTTGGTTTGGTTTTTGTTGTATTTTGTGATACACTTTGTATGTTACAATCCATGGAGCTTCAGCAACCATCAGCTATCAAGTGCCATTTTTGCCTGATTAAGGTAAAATGGTTTTTAATATAATCAGGGCTAACAGCACTCCCTCTTAGAACGCAGAAATAGAAAAAGAGTTTTATTATTCTCTGTGGCCAGCAGCCTGGGCATGAGAAAGGAAATCATCAAGGCGCGAGCTCTTTCCTCACTTAAGGAGATATTATACAAAACATTAAACCCAATGAGGGTATCTGTCAAAATCTAAGAGACTTCATCTCTGCTGTTATCTACCTTCCATTATGGATTAATTTGACACTAATTGCAAAAATGATTTAATTTAGCTGATCTTCAAAAAATACTGTTTGAAAATTAAAATTAATGGCCGGGATAAAATCCAAGTATTCTACCTGAATAAAAGCTTGGACATGAAGGGCCTGATGCAGAAAGCTTAGATAGGAATTACCTTAAAAGATTGCATTTAACACATAAAGCAACAGAGAACTAAAAATGAATTTAAAGAAGAACATGACAAGTGGAGGAAATCTCAAAGTTGTGTACTAAAAGAGGGATGGCAAAAAACCAAATTTGGAGCATTTTAGCTCTAAAAAGAACTCTGAGACTATATTTTTTTAGATCTAAAAAACCTCAAGAAATTACACATATTTTAATTGCATACTTTCAGTTGTCCAAATAGCAGAACCTAGAAAGTCACATACTTATCAACTGTGTTCTGGACAAACCAGAGAATGTGATTTTTAGAAGCAGTTTTGTAGTTCAAAAGTCAAATTTGTACCAGCAAACTAATCACAGCCTTGTGATGTTCTTCCAAGTTCGTATTTCTGATAAAGGCACTGTATAACATGATAGATTCTCATCTGTACCAGATGGTACAACTCCCTGAAGAATCATGTGCCAGCTGTTCACAGGCAGAACACAACACACTCCAAGCACGCTCGCTCTTTCCTCTCACTATGCACCCAGCGCAGCAAGGCTGCACTGACACTGGGGCTGGTGAGCATTCAGAGCAGCAGAACCTGTGTGTCACAGGCTCTCTGTGTAGCACATTTGTGACAGGTCACAGCTCCACACTTCGTGTTCTTCACACAAGTTTGTTTCCCTGCATTGCTTTCCCCTGTTAAGTTTGGCCAAGCCAGTCTCCCATGTCTGTTTGGCCTGCCTTGTCCAGGAGGTCGGAAGGGTAATGTTCTCCAGCATACACAGAGTATGGTTTCCTTTCTCCTGTTTGCACTAAGTGAAAGGGTGCCATTTCAACATCTTCCCAGCACCACCAGACTTGCCTTGCTCTATAGGCCAGTGGGAAACCCAACTGGCCCACCACTGCACTACTGCCTGTTTCCCTTGTGCTCCTGTGTGCCTACCTAACGTAATTAGCAATGTGTACAGCTTGCAAGGGACAATAAGGTTGATTCTAACACATGGTTAATTAAGACATTACAGTTAGCTATTTGCTAGGCTGGCTCAGGGGAGTAGTAATAGGATATGGAGTATTTCACCTTAAGTTCAGCCACTCTTACCCCCAAATTCCCAGGTAGTGATCAGTAATTTCTCATTAACCCTGACACAAGCTGAATCTGACTCCACTCAGGCATATGGATGAGTTCTGAGCATTTGTCTGTCAACAAGGACTGTCAGTATCTCTGATAATTAAATTTCAAAGTGAAGAACCCCACCGCTGTGAGTGAGCAGCAGAAGTTGATGTTTCCCTGTGGCATTATTTTAACTCCTTTTTGTTGTTGTCTCCAAACTCAACAACTATCATAAGCTGTCATAATCTCAGCAGATACAGATTTAGTTTGAAGACTACAAATTGACCATTGTTCTTAGGTTCCCCAGCAAGACAAACAATCAATAGTAATACCACATAAAAGTTGGGAAAATACAGTTTAAAAAATACCCAATCCAACACCTAAATTATGATGAATCTCCAAGAGGCCCCTAATTTCATGATCCTACCTGTACTGCCAAGAATGTAAAGAATCATTGGCTCTTGACATCATTCTCTTGCCAAAGGGCAGTTACCTATTCTGTATGCATTGCCTTAATCATGTCAAGTTGTATTCCACAAATTTGCATGTCTCCCAAGGAAGCACAGTGCATTGCCAGCAGCGTGATAGGCCAGATCAAAACAATTTCCTGGTGTGTGTTTACATCGGCTTTTGGCTTCTGAGCTGCTTTAGCCGTAGTGTCTCTGCAAAACAGCACAAATTCCCTCTCTCTGAATTGTGCCGCGTCGGGGATAGAGGGGGGAGTAAGCAGAATCTGGATGGATACATTGTCCTTACCAGAACTGAGCAATGCTTTCTAGATTAATGAACTGCAAATCAGCTACACAAATGAAACCACACGCTAGAGATAAACACAGTCCTCTGAGATGGGCTTGTTGTCACAGTCAGAGAGGGAGAAGGACAGAGAGGGAGAGAGAGCACACACACGTGTGACGAGGGATGTAATGAATGTCAGCTTCCCTCCCGCGTCTCTGGGATATGTGAGGATGACACACTCTCTGAGGAACAATTCCTTTGACTGGTTCGTTGAGGAAAGGAACTTGTCATGCTGCCAAGAATAAAACTGCTTCTGGGCTTAGTTTTGAATTTTATAAAGTGAATAAGTGAAAAATGTATACACATTCACTTCAGACCCAAGTCATGAATAATTAAAAGAATATATAATTGTACCCAGTTTTCCCCTCAAGCTCAACCAGCAAAGATATCTTCTGTCCATGTAACAGAGTACTTCATGTGTTTTGTGTTTTTTTCCAGGAACTGTTGGAAGTGAGCTGAACTGAATGCATTCTGCTTGCAAGTAGAAATAACAGCCTGACCATCGGAGCACACAAAAACACAAATTGAGAACTCAACTGTTTCATATCAATGAAGCTGGAGATTTTTTGATTATGCATAAGTATTCTCCCGATGTGATTCATCCACAATTGATACTGGATTTAGACCACAATATGATAAAAATTATAATATTAACACAGCATTATAGTAGACATTAATCTGATACTGCAAACAGCAAAGATCAGGTATTTTTATAAGGGACAGGAAGGTAAGAATGTTTACTACATCAAAAATAAAAATGCAGAAAATAACCTCAGAAAACAAGTGATCTGTGCCTATCTATGTCCCTTTTCTGAGACAGGCACACTTCCTGGTACAAATTTAGGAATGTGAGTTAATGGTATACAATCACACATTTGTCTGCAGTTCTCCTGCTGTACTGGAATTATCTAGTGATACTTACCTGGAAGAAGCAGATGCAAGAGATCTATTGCTTTTATTTTTATGCATTATTCCCACAATTAATAGGTCCCCCAGTTTTCAGCCAAAATGAAATTCAGGATTAGTATACACTTTTCTTGAGGGCATAGAAATGAGCAAATACGGTATGAATAGTTGTGTATTTAGTACCTTTCACTTGCAATACAGAAATCTTATTTAAAGACTAACAAAAAACATTGATTATTTTGTTTACAGAATTCATGATTATACATCCCCTCCCTTCCAAACACAGACAGGAAGTTTCTCATGGGTAGCAAGCTGGCTCTTGCTTCCTCTCATACCAGTATGGCTGTTTGTAGCCAACACATTGTGATGCTCTCTGATAGAGAAAAATATATAAAACCCCCTGAAAATCGTACACAGAGAGGATGAATAGATTGTATGTAGGTAATACCTACATCCTTGAAATGGCAAACGTGTGACTTGGTTTCACTCTTGGAAGGATGCACATTCTCTCTATTTTTGTACTTCTCCAGCTGAATTCCAAACACAAGTTCTTCACTTAGACCTGACTTAGAACTTGGCTTCTTTTCAAGGACCATGTATTTGTTCAGAGATGGCAAAAGACAAAACATCAGGGGGTGTGTTAGGGGATGTGAAGTGAAAGTCTGCTTAAGAACTAACCCACTACAGCATTATGAGCTGTATCTGAAGCAGCTCAGGGAGCTTTGTGAGAGAGAACACAGGGACATAGACTGTGGGGAGGGTCACTTTCAAACCAATAATTTACTTCATGATATGCAAAGCCTATGAAACTCAGCTACTATTGCAGTGGGACAACTGATTACAACAGAATGGCTTCAAGAGGAGATAACAGAAATATCAGAAGTGAGGCGGAATATTATACACGACCTACCTCTTGTCCACATGTCTGAAAGCTGCTACTCTGTAACATGATCTTGTAACTTTTTATCACTGTTGTCTAAGGCAGGAGCCAAATTATGTGTATGGACTACAACAGCAACGTAAACTACAACCCCAAAACCTTACAATCAAAAAAGGGCAAAATAAAGTTGCAAAAAGACCCACACAAAAGTATTTGGATTTCCTGTCTAGGGAAAATGGCAAGGAAGAATTCCGTACAAATGCAGTCTCTACATCCACGCCCACTGAGACAGACTTTCAAATTAATGTTTTCATGTTCCAACACTTCTGAGCTGTTGCTTGAACCACTTGAAAGGGAGGCACTTCCCATCTAGTTAATGGGGATTTTTTAGATTACTAGAAAATATTTTTCTAATATGTAAAATGTGACATGACTATAAAAAAGGGGAATGTTTTGTATTCTGCTACTTCTGATGACTAACTTCTGTTTAAAGGTTAATTATCAATTATGTCAGACCCCAAAATTGTGTAACAGTTGATTTTCCCCACACACGGGACAAAATGCATACAACAGAGCATTATTTCTTCAAGCCTGCTCTCTTCGGTAAAGCTTCATGTCAGAAACTGCTTATATTTGCAATTGTCTGATGTTTAAAAATAGAATTATTCAACATTCCCTAGTAGTTGACTCTGACCTCTTGCTTGTTTTCTCGGTTCCATTTGAACACTTGATGGATTTCCAGCTATCTTGTGCCACCCCGTGTAAGAGATGGGAAATTACACAACTTTGCTGACCACTGTGACCTGAGTTTGGCATTGGTGTCCCGCAGATGATATATGTGCATTTTGAATACACTTTTCAGTTTATCAGCAACTGAACCACATTTTAAAAAATGTTAAAAGTATTTAATAGGACACTTAATTTTTCATAAAACATTATTTCTTTATACTTAAGCTAGTTCTTTCTTTACATTTGTAACTTGTATATGATAATGTATACAGGCTCAGGCCATCTGCTGTGCATAATACTAGCTCTTTATGAATATATTTTCAATATTCTAATTAATTTACGTTCATAATTGGGCTTTTTTTCCTTGTTATTTGTAATTTTTTTTTCTTTGCTGGTTGGTGGTGCCTGTTTTCTTTAGTGGTATTTTTCTTTCTCATGTTTTCTTCCATGCATTTTCTGTACCCTTATATCCCTTTTTATTTCCTTCCACACGTCTCCATTTCAGTCACATTCATTACAAGTTCCTTTAGTACCCTACAATAAAACAAACATTGTTGCTATTGTGTCTATCCCACAATAGATCAGCTGTGATCAAATCAGTAGCTGTCTGTATATTAGAAGTGTGTTAGTGGCAAGTTCTAAACCTTAGCCAAAACCTTAATTCTAGTTCTAAACGTTAGGCAAAACCTACTAACTACCATTACCATTCTTAGATACGTGAAAGAGACAAAAAAATTTAGCTTTATCTACCTTCCCGTGATTTTACTGCGATGAAGGTCTGTACTTTGGATGCTGTCTTTATACACGTGAAGTTGTAGCTGCGAATGATGTGGTGATTCTGAGGTTTTCCTCGATAGCTCCGCTACCGCTATGTAGTGCTGAGATTATCTGTGCTGTTTTCTCTCATGGAGGAAGCTCCACTCGTGCTTCTGACATACATCTCACACGTTCTTGGGCTCCTGAAGCACCAGGCACGGCACTCCAGCCTTCCACACACAACTCAACGAGTGGATTTGACGTTTTCCACCCCGTGTCCCGCGGGACTCGACCTCTCAGGTCACAATCCTGCGACAAGCGGGACGGGCAGTGAGGGAGGACAGTGTTGTGCGCAGGGACAGCAGCTAATTAGCGTTAATCACCTCCAGCCGAGGGCTGCTCTGTGCACGGTCCGTCCGTGCACGGCCCGACGCCGTCCCTCAGCCCACAGCAGGAGCGGCCGAGGGCCCTTGGCCTGTACAGCCTGGAGGAGACTGAGGGCCGAACTCACTGCCGCTTCTCCCGAGGGGCCGGCACTGATCTCTGCTCTGTGACCACGAACAGGGCCCGAGGGAACGGCTGGAGATGTGTCAGGGCAGGGGAGGGCTGGGTATCAGGAAAAGGGTTTTCACCCAGAGGGTGGTCGTGTACTGAACAGGACCCCCCGGGGCAGTGGTCACAACACCAAGGCTGACAGAGTTCCAGGAGCTTTGGACAATGCTGTCGGACACACGGTGTGACTCTTGCGATGTCCTGTACGCGGCCGATAGCTGAATTCGATGCTCCTTCTGGTCCCGCTCTCACTCCGGCTGTTCTGTGGCGCTGCGCCCCCACCCGCCCTCACGACGGCGCGAGCCCCGCCCC
>VZRQ01010598.1:818648-836289 GCA_013397975.1 Machaerirhynchus nigripectus | reverse complement strand
GGGCCGCGGCCCGGCCGCAGGTGCGCAGGAGGTGGCGGGCTCAGCGCTGTGGCCTGGCCGGAGCGGCGGTGGCGGCGAGCAGGGACCCTGCGGCCGGGAAGCCCTTCGGCCCCGCTCAGGCGAGCCCGCGGCTCCCCCGTGCCGCTCCCGCCGCAGAGGGAAGAGCTGTGAACGCGTAACTCTCCGAGGGGAACATCCCCTGCCCTGCCCCGCAGGGTTTCGGAGCAGAGCGGCTGTTCCGCTGCAGGCGTAGCGAACGCGTAGTACAGAGCCGTGTCGCGGAAGTCAGAGTTGCTTTCTAGTGCCTTTTGTCTTAGTTCCTCCTCGTTTCCTGCTGCTAATGCAGTGCACTAAATAGTGGTTGATTATTTCTGGTTAACTTGTGTGCGTATTTAAGTCTTACAAAGGAATAGCTGGGCAGGATATAAATTGTTTGCGATTGTTTTGAGAAGTTAGTATTTACCTTTAAATGAATCTGAGTGGTGCAGAAATACAGACCCTTCTGTTGCTCTGGATGTGGAGTTTAAAGTAGTGTCCTCGGGAGGAAAGCAAGAGTTTTCAGACATTTTCTCTTTTAGCTGTCTAATTTCTCTGTGCTTTGATGCTGAGATAAGGGAGAAGAAGGAGACAATTGATTTGTTATTAACGATAGTCTTTGCATTGCCCCATTTTGCAAACTTGCAAGTGATAAAGTCTGGAGGTCCATCTTCAGGTTTGGGAAACGTGTTCTGGATTTATGGCTAATCTGGCCACGTTCTAAAAATCTGGAATTACAGAAACATTTAGCAGTTGCAGTGAGCTGCATCATGTGGGTTTGTGTACCAGAAAATGTCTGTTCCTTGCTTTAGACTTGCTGTAAAATCAAATGTGGAAATTACTCTTAAAGGCATGTCTTTAATGCCTTGAACCTGGAATTAACTTGGCACTCAGTTAATGTTCCTGTTGACACAGTGAAGGTGAAATGTGGGGGGAAAAAATGTAGGCTGACCTTGTTTTGAAGTTGATTTTGACATTTTGAGATGGAGACAGCTTTCTGTTCTTTGCCTATCAGGTACATTGGTCAGTAAAAATGCTTGACATTGTAATCATCTGGCAAAGTTTAACTTTGTATTTATTTTAAATAGCAGTGGTAGGAAGACTATTCTAAACTCATTTTTAGTTTGTATAAGCAGAAGCAGATTTTTTTTGCCTGCTTGTAAGCATTTGTATTAGTTGATGTAAAATAACTCTGAAGTCATCACTTTTCTAACTTTCTTGAGTTAGAGTTTCTCTAACCTTCTGTCTTAATTTCTCATTCTTCTAATTGAGAAATGATAGTGCTTTTATAGGTGAGACTTGAAGTCAAAACATCCAAAACAGCTACTTAGTCTGCCTGTTAAGTAGAATGCTGAAAACCTAAATTCACTCCTATCTGAAGTTGAACTCCAAGCTTGCCTTGTAAATTGTTTTCGGTAGTCCTGTGTAGTATTTAGCAAATGATTGCTTTCTAATCTACCTTAATGAGAATCTGCTGATGAGAATTCTGCAAGTAGTGTGAGGAGTGTTCCATAAAAGCACCTTAAGCTTACATAACAGCATGAGTAGCTTTTCAACTCTTGTCTTAGTACAATAGGTTTATCCCAAAGTAATGAAATAAGTGCAGGTGGAATTGCTTCTGCACTGAAAGGCTGTCCATTTGAAATAATTAGGTGTTACTTGGTGTTTGGTATTCTTCAAAAGTGTGGAAAGAAAACTGTGTAAGTCTTGGAGCAAACCCCTGCCTAAAGCTGTCTGGGAGCTATATAGGGAATGCAGTGCTGGTGAGCACAAGAGGAGCATCTTACAGCCACCCAACACAGTGACAGGCCGGGGGGGGACGTTTGGGTGTTTTTACTGCCAATCTTCTGTCCCTTAAGAGTGAAGTCATCCATTTAGATTTTCATTCAGGTTTATAGTCACCTGCATATTTGCATCAGCTGGTTCGTTCCGTGCTGACGGTAACCACTGCATTCTCCTGACTGCTGAGGGTCCCTGGGGAAGCTCCTTGGGCTTCATCTCAGTGTCCCGAAACATATGCATAGAGAGCTGTGCACACATTCACTGTTCCTACTGACCCAAATGTGATCTTCTCTCTGAGCAAGTATTTTACACTCACTGTTGCAGTCAGCAGGTTGGTACCCAGGAGTACCCATGCCTTGTATGCTGAGAGCATCATCAGCTTGGTGAAACTTTGTGTTTCCAAACAGTGCTTTATCAGGAAGGACAAACAGAAGGAGGGAGAGCTGGGAGGGCACTCGCTGGGGCAACTTCTTCACACTGCTGAAGAACAACAGCTGAGAGGTGCAGGTGCTGAATGTCTCAACCAAGGAGAGTCTAACCCTTCAGAGCAACTAGGTTGCTACCTTCTATAAATTTTATTTAAATTTTCTGGGTGAGGGAAGCAGGGAAATGTCAGTAAAATAGGCTTGAATTGAGATCATTAGAGTTTAATTTGTAGAACTGCAGTTTTACAGAAAGATCACCTAATTTTTCTTTATTAATCCACTTGTGTAGCGTAGCTTTAAGCATTGTAGGACATTTTAAAATCAGGTCAGGAAAAGAAAAATTTGGATTTGTCATGAAAGGAAAGCTGATCCTACAGAAGAGTAAGTGTAATTTGTTTTTCAGCCATGTAAAAAAAATTATATCTCTGGGTTAATTAGCAGTATCGGTTGCATTCAAACTTTGTACTTACTGGTGTTCTGTGTTGATTGCTTCTTTGGAAAATACCATGGTTTCTTGTTTTGATTAATGTTGGTTTTCTTAATACCTTCATTGAGAAGTTTACCTGCTTCTGCCAATCTTTAGAGCCAACACAGCCAAGAGCTTCAACTGGTTTGGAGTTTTATGTCAGCAGAATGGTTTATCATGTTCCATTATTGGGGATTCCTTCTTGCTGGTGATGGGTGAACCTGAAAAAATACAGCTTTACTTGCACATCACAGGGTGAGTTCTCTGAAAACACTTTCTTAAATAGTTATCTTTAAAGTGTTTGGGTTGATCAGGTTTTTTTCTTTTTAAACTGCTTGTATTTTAGATCTGACCGTCTGGATTTTTTTTCTCAAAATACACACTTATTAATTACCTCCTATAGAATCTAGAGACACGTCAGGTTTGTTACACTTTGGAGTGAACTGGTGTAATCATAAATGATAGAACAGGCTGCTCAAGGCCTTAATTTCAACTGGGAGGTTGATCCTGCTTGACTGCATGAAATCCCTTCCAACCTAAATTACTGTATGATAAACCATTCCATAAGCAGTTTTGTCTGGAAAGAAAAAAGAAGTAAAATGGAAACAAACAAAAAACTTTTCCCTGTGTTGTTTGGTTTTTATTCTGCATAATACCTCAATTTGATGATAAGTTGAAGGATGTGTTGCAAGTATGGGAATTACCACAGTATTGAACTAACACCTTCTGTTGTGTTCCTGCAGCTCCTCTTTAGCCCATTGTGCTGAAGACCAGAGGTTCTGCCTGATCAGGAGTCTCTCTTAGCAATTCAAGTTGGCTGGAGAATGGAAGGGGTTGAGTTTAAGGAAGAGTGGCAAGATGAAGATTTTCCAAGGTTTTGAATTCTTTTTTACAGTAATTTGGATCAAACACAACATCAGCAATAAGCTACTTCTTGGTCTTTCTGGTGAACTAATACTCAGTAATAATCTTGAAGTGATTTCCATTAATATAGCAGTTTTGAAAAGGTTTTGTGGCATATTTCTTCAGGATTGCCAGTGTTGAAGTTTTCAGTGTTTCTGAAGTGAAGATTTGTAAGCTAGGCTTTGTTTATTTTCTGTGATAATATTTTGCAACTACATTGTTTGCATATTATTACCAGTGTCTCATGGCCCAAATATTTCATGAAGCAAAATTTCTGAGGAAAATCTTTAAAAGTTAAGGCTGCTACTGATGTTTGGGCCTACAAAAAACCCAAATCATCTGCTTTCAGAGGCATTCTATGATAACATGACTAAACAACTTCTGTAATTTATTTCAAGTCAAATTTTGTCAAGCAAGAGTATGACAAGTTTTCTTAAGGCTGACACACTGGTAGTAGTCAGTATTTTGGTATTTGTCACAGGAAGGGATGGTCACTTGAATGCTGTAAAGGAATTTTCTGCTGCTTTGGTGTTTTGTTTACTGAAAGCTTGAACTTAGGCTGTACGTAAAGTTAGTTCAGTACTGTCCCACAGTGGGTTTTTTTAGTAGTGTGTAAGTCTAAATATATGGTATTAAAAAATATATAAAGCAGTTTTGTAACAGTAATTTCTACTCTGTGTCCCAGGCCTCTGCCAGAGGATGATCCTGTTGAGTCTGATACATTGGCTGCAGCTGGAATGGAAAGTGAAGCCGGTAAGAACATCCCACTCCAGTCAAGCTGACTGCTTCCTACTTAAATGGCTGCTTTAAAGCTCCTTGGTGTGTGTGAGGGGGGTCTTTTTGCTTGTTTGTTTTGGGGTTTTTTGGTTGGGTTTGTTTTTTTTTGTTTGTTTGTTGGGGTTTTGGGGGTTTTTTACATTTTAAAATTTTTTTGATTTTGCCTGTCTGCTTTACTTCTGGGGCATTTCCAGCGCTGGATTGGTAATCTGATTTTATTCCCTGCTTTCAACTGCTGTCTAAATCATGCAAGTATTTGCCTTGTGCCTCAAAGCGTTCTGTATATTCACCGAACAGATTCTTTAATTTTCTGTCCTCACTGTTGTCTGTCGGGTTTTGGGGTTTTTTTTTTGCTTGTATATTATTTTCTATTTTATCAAAGATGGTTATGACGTTACTGAAGCCTAACAAAAGCAAGTGCTAGGGACATGAATCTGTTGTATTATTTGCAAGATTTATTCACTATAATATCTGGAACAGCTCCTGGGACACTTGGATGCAGCAGGCAGGGGTAGTAGTAGCTGAGGTGGTGGCAGCTCTTCAGGTTTTTCTTCTGCAGGGAGTATGGTTGGTGGTGTGCCACCCTGCTCATACTGCGTGTGTGCAGTTGGTAACTTGAGAACTTGTACCCTGCTGTTCTTTCCATCCACTGTTAAAGTCTCACTCCAAAGATACCATGTTTAAATTATGGGCATTAATTTATAATGCATTATGATAAAGAACTGTGCAGTTCTCTCTTGGTAATATGCTTATGTAAACTTGCTATAGCTTTGAAAATAAATAATTTGCTTTCTTTAGATACAGAGGGTAATGCAACCAAATTGAGGAAGAAATTAATGGCTCCAGATATTAGCTTAACTTTGGATCCCAGTGAGGAATCTGTTTTGTCTGATGACTTGGATGAGAGTGGAGAGATTGATTTGGATGACTTAGATACTCCTTCAGAAAATAGCAATGAATTTGAATGGGAAGGTGAGTATTCTGGTCCTTTTGTCTGATGTTCTAAAATACTTTCTTATGTGCAGGTCAACCATTTCTCTAGTAAGAAACAGCTGTGAGTCAATATTACAAGAGGAGAAATGCAAAGGGAGTGATTAGATGTGAAATTAGAAACAGGTGCAGTGACTTTCTAAAGAGCAAATCAGACCTCATCTGATTAGTAAACAGGCAAACAGTTAACAGCTGTAACTGCAGATAAACTTAGGTGAAGATCACCTATATATGCATCTATAAGACTTGAAGTTAGGGAAAATCCTCTGTGTTGCAGTAAGTTTTTAAGAACCACCCAACAGAAGAAGGTACCCAAGATGTTTTACGTGTGTTAGAAGTGAGTTTTAAATGGAGGGAGCCAAACAAAGGGATATAGATTAGCTACTCGGAAATTGATGAATTGCAATTTAAGGAGGACTGAATGGTATTTTTAGAAGTACTAAGTAACACCTGATCTCAAATCTTCCTGTGGTGAGAAGGGCAAAAGCTCAGTAGCCTGAGTTGGCATATTTCCAGAATGACTGGAGAGAGTAGAAGAGCCTCTATTGTGTGTCAAGGAATTCTGCAGTGACTTCATAGGAAGTTATCTTAGCCATAGCCACGCTAATAATGATCTCAGTTTTAAAACATTAATAGGTGTTTTATCTTATAGGCAAAACCTGGAGATTCTGACAAATTTTATTTGAGATAAACATTTTGTATAGGAGTTAAAGCACAAATTTTAAACTTGGAGTTTAATGATGTTTTAAGGCCCTTTTATGGAAGCCAAGAACGGTTGTGTTGGGGAAATTGTTGGTGTCTCTAACATCTGTAAAATTCATAGTTTAGGAACGTCTCTAATAAGTAAACATGTAAACTCTATTATTATTTTCTTATCCTGAAAATAAAATAATTTTAATTCCTGAATACACAGAAAGTTCTCTTTTCACTGTTATGTTTGAAACACTACCTGTGGAGAAAGAAACACTCTTTAGAATAAGGGGGTACTTTTGATTTTTAAAATAGCTAAGGGTGTATTGCAGGTGAAGTTTTCTTAACAGAGACTGTGTTTTTACCTTTGTAAAGGATTTTCATTGTTTCAGTGAAGGAGAATTTATATTTAGGATTAGTTTTGCAGTGATGCGAAGGAAATGTTCCAGATGTTTGTGTCTTGTTTTTAAAAGTGGCTGAAAAGGGTTTCTGTCTTTTCTTCCTTTAATGCTGCTGCCTTCATTTTCCTGGAAGGATAGTTTCAATTAACAGCTTTGTCTTGGGAACAGACAACTAACTTGCAGTAGGTTTTTCTCGCTTTGGGTAAGGTCCATGCAACAAAGTCAAGAATCATAATTTCATTGGAGCAAATTGTCTTACAGATTGCTGTCAGCATAAATTTGATATATTTTGATTGCACACATGTGAATTAGATTTAATTTTCAATAGATCTGCCTGCATGTCTGCTTGCAAGGTACCTCAATGTTTTAAATCATGCTTCATGTAAATCTGTGATCAAGCAACCTTTGTAATTCTCACTGGAGTTAACCACTTTGTCTATTTTGGTGAAATTAATGGAGATCTGTGTTCTGCAAGCCTACAATTAATTAGGCTTCCTCCATGAATGGAATTTTTCACATACATAATGGAGAAAATTATAGCCAACAGATAACTTCCAACACGAGTATGTTGATAAAATATCCATGACATCAGCTGGTGTGTCTGACTGGCTGAAGAATACCAAAATAGATCAGATAGCAAAGTGGTTAACTTGTGTTGTAGCTGATTGTCACTATGCATGGTATTTATAATGGGTCTTCAACATGTTCTAATTTTGGCAGATGATCTTCCAAAACCAAAAACTACTGATGTCGTTAGGAAAGGATCACTGGCTGAATACACTGTGGCAGAGGAGAAGGATGATGGTCGACGCTGGCGAATGTTTAGGATTGGAGAACAGGACCATAGGGTGGACATGAAGGCAATTGAACCGTACAAAAAAGTTATCAGTCATGGTGGTAAGGACCGGTGACGTGCCCAGGGGAACTGCTGAGCAGCTACTTCTTTAAGCTGAGTTGGGGAGGCAGAGGAAGAGCTTTGGGCATAAAGACTTGTGGTGATTCATTTGTTGCAGAATTAGAATATGGTTGATGTAATAATTTTTTCTTTGTTAAACTAAAGTTCCAAAATATACACATGGTGACATACTAGAATGCACCTATGTAATAAGATGTATTTACTCTATCCTACAGTGTCACTGCTACCTAATTCTTTGGCTTTAAGACTGTTGAAAACATTAACTTTGTATCTACTGAGGCAGAAATCAATTCATGACTCTTTCCAACAGTCTGTGAAGTTCAGGTTGGAAGAAAAGTTGACTAAACTTTAATAAGATGTTATTAAATATACTGAGGTTCTATACTGAAATGTTGATTATAGGTAAGGTGTTTGATTGACATCAGCTTCAGCTGTTGCTTTAGAAGTAGACAAATTTTAAAAAGAAACTGTGAGGTTTTCTGTAGCTGTATGAATGTGTCCATATGGAGGTTTGTAAATCTCTTTAAGGTAAATAAGGAAAAAGGTTACTGAATGTACTTGACTTTGTGTACATGCAGTCAGTGTATTGTCATCTTTGTCACTACTGCTGCTTATTTCTTTGGTTTTAGGTTACTACGGTGATGGGTTAAATGCCATTGTTGTGTTTGCTGTTTGCTTCATGCCTGAGAGCAGCCAGCCTAACTACAGATACCTAATGGACAATCTATTTAAGTAAGTCATCATCTGCCTTTATGGGTTTTTGTTACTTCTAATATATTTGAGCACTACTAGGAATTGCTTTCAGATGAAGATTATTAAAGAATATTAAAGTTTTCTTTGCTTGTCTCTCCAGGTATGTAATTGGCACTTTAGAGCTGTTAGTAGCAGAGAACTATATGATAGTTTACCTGAATGGTGCAACGACACGGAGAAAAATGCCAAGTTTAGGCTGGCTTAGGAAATGTTACCAGCAAATTGATAGAAGGTAAGAAGCTCTGCAGTGTTTTCTTGCAATAGTCACATGCTCAGAGATAGACATGTTTAGGAAAAAATGCTCTTTAACGTGGTGTCTGGTCCCTTCTGGTTAAGATTTGGTGAAGGAAATTGGTGTATTGAAAACCTCTTCCTAAGCAAGACAGTGTAGGATGATGCTACAAACATGCCTGGGTATTGTTGTGTGGTGGATTGTTTTTGGTTGGTTGGGGGCTTTGTGTATGCCTTTTGTTGCTGTTGTTCTCAGGGTGGTTTTTTTAAGTGAAAATGGTATTTTTAGAACACTGACTATTATCTTGTAGAATATCCTTACAACTTAATGTATTAATACCAGGTTAATAAGGGGGTTTCTTTGTGAACCATTTCATCAACAGCTGTGTAAAAAAATTCAAAGAAGCTTCTCCTTGGGATGTTATTTCCTTGTCAAATTGATATCAAATTGAATCTTTAGTTTTTATTTTACAGTTGTGTGGTATTTTTTCTTCTGATAGAGGTTGACTTCTAATAATGGGATGTCAGAATACTATGTTTATGTGACAGTTGTGCTTTTAAAAACATACTTCTTATATATTCAAAAAGCCCTGGTCATGCTGCCTTTTTGTTCTAGTAATTATCTATTGTTTAAATCCTTCAGGTTAAGGAAAAATCTGAAGTCATTGATCATAGTTCATCCTTCCTGGTTCATCAGAACACTCCTGGCCATCACAAAACCTTTTATTAGGTAATACTCCGGAAGCTTTTTCTTAAATAGTTCTGACAACTGTTTGCTTTGAACTTAAGACTGTTTTAATATTGACCTAGTGAAGAACGTTTAAGTTGTAACTGTACCCTGCATTTGTTCTTCCACAGCTCAAAATTCAGCCAAAAAATTAGGTATGTCTTTACCCTGGCAGAACTAGCAGAACTCATCCCCATGGAATACGTTGGCATCCCAGAATGCATAAAACAGTACGTTTTATTATTCCAACATCTTCTACACTGATCGTGGTTTAGGACTGGTAGATGTTGTAATCCATGTTTGGCTTGAATGTAACACTTGGCACTGAATGACTTCAGCTGAGATCATTGCTGTCTTTGGGAGGAGTGTCCATGCTTGACAGTGTGGTATGGAGTAGCATGGGTGGCCAAAATGTTAATGTATAGTGATTTTCACAGTGGAGCTTTGTGCAATTACTAAGCTGTGGTATGTGAATTAAGCCTTCTAGAGAGAAGGTCTCATTCCAGTTGCTCTGCACCTTAGTGTGTGTACTAAACTGGCTTGTGAGTGAGAAATTCTGGGCATGTTGATACTGCAGTTATTTATAATGTCTTCAGTGTTTTTATGAAAATGTGGAACAAGTTAAGTGCTGAAATATCACTTGGAATGGGTTTTCATTTAAAAGAAGAGCAGCAATGGGAAAATGCTGAATCCCTACCCATTGCAGTTCTAAACTGCTCTGGTAAGGAAATGAAGACAGCATCAATGTAATTATTTTTCCTTCCTGTCCAGATACAAATACCCACTTTAACATCAGCACAATTCTGCTCTCAAATAAGATGATGATCCTTTTGCCAAAAGCATTTGGGGATGCAGTATCAGAGTTACTGTTCTTGGGACCCATAAACTTGGGTCTTAAGAAAACCAGATGAAAACACTTAACAATTCTGATGACAAATTGATTGGCATATTAGAGGGTATAACACACAAACCCTGTGTTGTCTGCATCATGATAGGGGAGCACAAACTGGGGGAAGGTGGCCCAGTGTCACTGAGCACACAGGAGGGCACATGCATGTGGACAAAGCCTCGTGCCCCCTGAAGATGGCTGGTTATTTCAGTAAACAACCAGCTGCTTGCTATCAGTTCCACAATTTAACTGTAAGACAGAAAAACAGTTTTCTTGGGGTGGGGGTGAAAGACATGACAAAGCTGAGGCAGCCTTGTGCTGTCTTCAGAATTTTTTTGACTGGGGCTTTATGGATGTGTTATGAATATTCAGACTGTCATTCCAAGTTTTAAAAGACTCCTCTCTGTATTGATAAACCTTTAACTGTTCTGCAAAGGCTGGACTAACAGAGTTAATTCTCAGATATCTGTGGAGGATTAGGTCTGTCTTCAAACTGTTACGGATACAGACTTTAAATTTTAGTGATGAATGCTAACGCTGTACAAGGGGTCATACTGAATTCACTTGTTATGTCATAATAACTAAATCTTAAATGCTTTTTGTTTGATGCTAATAAATGTTGGAAGTACAATGAATTTTTTTCTTAATTATGTCAGTTTCAAAATTTGGTAAGTTTCTGCAAATTGTATTGATGCTAATACTGGTTTGCAGCTTCTGTTGATTTTGGCCTTCATATATTATATTTACTGAAATAAAACTTTTCCTCACCAAGGTATGAAGAAGAAAAGTTTAGAAAGAAACAGAAAAGGTATATGCATATTTTGATTAGGGTTGCATCTAGATAAGACAATTTGCACTGCAACTAACTCCCAGTTGATTGGCTTGCATAAAGGAATAAGCATTTGTAAATATAAACATGCACTAGTGCCCAAGTTTTTATGCATGACAGTAACTATACTGTACTTGCAGGCAGTATGGAATCTATAAGGACTCACCCTGGGTGTTCAGAGCATAGTTTCTATTACACTTTTATGTGAGATGCTCAGTTTTAAGGAGATGCATGGGTTCTCAACTTGAAGTCTTTAAGAGGCAAAAGTAGTGCTTCTGTATGAACCCATGAAATCAAATTTCTAACAGGAATTGGTATCTGAAGATGAGCTGTATTTAGGTGCTAAGCTGTAGCTATGCATTAGCAGAGATGAAACTCTGTAAGAAGTTCTAATATTGAATCTTGTATTTTTGATATTCACTACCTTTTTCGTTATTAACTTGCATAGATGCAATCTAAACTAGTATTTTAGTGCTGTTTGTATTTGCAGTGCCTATGTTCCTTCCTAATAAATACTGGATTTCTATTTTGTTAATTTCCAGTCTCCTGCTAACTATTCAAGCTATTCCACAGCTGATTAATTTTTTTGAATGGATATGTTTTTTTTCATTCACTAACAAATGTACTGAAAGATTTTGCTACTAACTTTGTTGTTTTTTTAAATTACTTTTCCTTTGTGTGCATAACTGTTAAGGAAGGCTTCTTGTCAAAATTAGGTAGAGGAACACTGAGATTGAAGTAAAAGGAATTTAAATTATTTCTGAAAGCTCACATGTAAATCTAGTGATGTGTTGAACATTCTTTAAAAATTATTCCAATTAAGTGATAATTTTAAAAATCTCCAGTAGAAAAAGCACTTTTTAGTGTCCTGGTTGAGAACTTCACCTACCATCACTTCTGTAAAGAGTAATGTGTTCCTCAGTGAAAATTAGGTACAGAGAAGCAATCCCAGGCAGAATTGGATACTGAGCCTTTAATCAGGTTGAAAGTAGCTCCTTTTTATGGGTTCATGGCCTAAAGGAGCTGTCATTGTTTCTATCATTGTGAAAAACTGGCTGGTTATAGTTTGAGAGACTGGACAGGTACGTTAGACAGATTGTTAGAGGACAAACTTGGTCTTAGTCTCTCACTTTAGAACTGCTGTTGCTTTTAAAATGAATTCACCTCCATGCACAACTTATTTGCTATAAGATGTTCTCAAGATTGTCGCTTGTTCTTTCTGTAAGGAGGAAAAGTTCATTTTGTGCAGGGCTGTCAGTCATCTGCTGGTTTCGGCAAAGCAGCATTTTGTTTGCTGGTCCCAAGGCAGATATTAAAAAATAAGGCACAAAATCAAACCCACTTTTATCAGCATGATGGTGAATTCTTCCAGGGTAATTGCAAGAGTCTTAAAATGTAATAGACAAGGTATTGCAGTTAAGGAGCCTCTTCACTTTTGCTGATTCAACTAGTGCTGTTACCTTCTTGGCTTAATTACTATAACATTAAAGGTAATTTCAGTGCTCATTCTGCAGCATATGAACTCATCAGAGTGGTAGTGCTTGCCAATATTGTCATGTTACCTGTAAGCTTGTGTTCCTGCTTGCATTTGTTACTATGAGCACAGGCTCTGCTTTTTTTTTCTGTAGTCAAACTTCACTTGCAATTTTAAATGCTTCCTCTCATATATTGTTACATATTATCATATATATTAAGTGCTATAGTTATTTAAATGGTTTCCTAACAATTTTAATTAATTTCTAGGGGAAGGTAGGAAAATAGATATTGAAAAGAACCCAAATATCATGACTACGTTAAATAAAACTTTAATGTTTATTTACTAAAACTTATCCCATGTAAAAGCTTTGTGTTTTCCTGTTAAGGTTAATAGTTTTTTCTTAAAATATGAGCTATCAAACTATGTTAACATAGTTTAATTTTACTGCTTCTTTGCTAAGCAGAGTTGACCAAGAGCTGAATGGAAAACAAGACCAGAAAAGTGAACAGTAAGTTTGGAGTCCAGACAAGACTGAAGAATATGCAGATGGAACGATGCCGTTTGTGCTCCGTTACAGTGCACTCTCTGTGTGTATGTATTATATAACCTGTTGCAAAAGGTGCTTGGACTAGCACAGAATGAACTGCTTACTGCTGTATTGGTTTGTCTTGACTTTAATTGCTGTTTATGTAATCGTTTTATACTGCTAAATGGCAAAGAACCCTATGTTTTCAGAGGATGTTCTTGCAACTGTTTATCTAAATGATGCATGTTCTTCAGTAAAATATTTATATACCTAAATGTTAAAGGAAAGAGATAATATATATATTTTTATGACTGAGCAATATATTGTGTGTACCTGCTGAAGGAATTCATTTGCAGGTAGACAAGGCCATAAGTTACTTGTTGTTATTGTACAAATCTGTTTTGCTGTAAATGGTCAAGTGCATTTCTTCATTGTCTTGAAAACTTGTTTGGATATCAACAATCACATTAACTTGGCTTTCACAAATGTAAAGATCCTTATTTTTGTTCACCAGCCTTATACAAACTCACTCCTTTACCTCACTAGAGTGAGCTTCAGCTTTGGTGTCTTTCAGTCCATCGTTCAGGATGCAGAACTGCAGTTCTGTGGCTGACGGTTTGTCGGTCACAAGGTTTAAGCCTAAGCCACAAAAGCTGAACTGTCTGACTTGTAAGATACCAGACCTTTTTCAGTTGCAGTTGTGAATTTAGATTCTGCTTCAGTATGTCAAGACTGGCTCAGTTACCAGTAGGAAATGAGTTCATTGCAGTTCTTCGTGGATGAATCTTGGTTGTCACCAGTAGGAACTCTGGTCATACTCAGTAGCTTGGGAGTTATACAGGTATTCTAGCCACAATACCATTTTTTGGGCAGAAATGTGAGAATTATGCTATCTGTGTCATTCTTGTAGATGAAACATCCGTTTCTAAAGCTCTTAGGCACACGATACCAGCACTAGTTTAACTTTTAGGAAGTGTTTTAAAGGTTGGGGTGTTTTCACTCCCCGCAGTGGTGGTAAACCTGTGTCTGTAAGAGGTGTTCTTGGACACATTACTAGTGTTCATAGGTTTACTGGGACAACAGTAATGCACTGGTTGATATGTTGTAAAAGTTTGTAACATCTGATAAACATTGCAATTTCCATGTAAGGGCAGGTGTATGCAAATAAATTCATTCAGGAGTTGAGCAATATAATGTTGTAGCAAGTATATTAAATCTTTGCTTTTGGTGTTTATTGTGCTCACAATTTTGTCCTAATGCCAAAAAATACCACTTCTTAACTATATTTAATGTTACTCAGTTACCTTATTAAAAAAAAGTTATGTTCAACCAGATTACTACCTGACAGTGATAAATAGCAGTTGTGAGATATTCCGTGGTCAAGATTTACCAAGTAACAATCCACTGTCTCCTGTGATACCTGTATAGACTCTGAGAGCATGTGGATGTCAGGTGAGGGAAAATTGCTCACGTCTCTGGAAGTTTAAGTCTGCAGTTCAGATACTTTCATCTCAAGATCTAAGTCCTTTTGTTGCAGTAGTTTCTGTATCAGAGTTTCACGGAGATTGATGTGCAGGATGTATTCACACAACAGGCAATATTAATGCCAAGTTGCCTTGCATCCATTCCATCAGGTTTGGATCTTGCTCTGAAAAGCAGAATACAAATGCACTTTCTTTGGGGCTGTCTTAGCTCCTTCTTCAGTTTTGATGTTGAATCAGATTAATGTAAAGTTCAAGTCAGTACATGGGGCACTTGCAGCCTGTTTACTTCTGATACTTTCAGTGTGGTCTGTATGACATGCAAACCTGAGTTTTACTGGGTTTGCATGTGTCCTGAGCTAAACAGAAACATTCTGATTATCTCATTTCCATTTTTTCCTAACTGATAAAAGGATTATTCTCAGTAAAATTATATTCTTAGTGGAGGGATTGTAGTTCTCTGTGTCCTGTTGCTTCCTACATGTATAGTGCAGTACAGAGTAGCCGTTCCTCTCTTAAGTGCCGTATTTACCAAATGATGGAATTGTTAATGTGTTTCCTGGTGGCCAAGGCTTCTACAGTTTCATGCTGCAGTAGTATGATTTATTTTGGAAATGTGTATGTGCTTATAAATGGTTTATTTCTCTAGTATAAGTTGTTGTGGATGAGTATACAGTGCAACAGTTGTTCTGTCTCTAAAGGTGCGCAGCTTGAGAAAGAAGTGTACTAAAGAATTATTCCCCTCTGACTTCTTGCAGCTCATCATTCAGTGGTGAGGTGGATGTTTACAAAAAGCAAAGTGGTCCCAAAGCTGTGGGTAATGTTTTGTCAAACTTTTTTGAAATCTATAATATAATGTAATATATTTTAATATTTAAAAACATGAAAAGTTGGAATGTCATACTTTAATAAAAATTATTTCAAAACTTGAATCACTTTGTGATAAGATACAGTATTGTAGGGAATTCACCTTTCAATGGCACTTCCTTCTAAAAGTAAGAGGCATTTTGCTAGAATTTGGTGAGCCCTGTCAAGAAAAGATTTAATGAGTCACCGATTTACCTTTGATTTGGAGGTCTCATTAGTTTATATGTGTTTATATGTGTAGTAATAAGTCATTACCTATCTCATTATTGCTGTGCACAACAGAAATAGAGATGTTTGGGCCAGTGGCCTCTCGATGTGACATTTTGTAAACTAATTTCTGCAACAGGGTAAATTCAGAAGTGGCAAAGAGATTCTGGAGAAAGTGTCATTAAAAACTGATGTGAGTAGACTCTGGATTTGCTTGAATGTTCTTGGTCTGTGTAATATGGCAGGGCCATGTTCTGTTGGAAGGTAATGGGAAGGGATATGTAAGAATTTAGTGTTGAAGCAGATTGAAGTCTTTGAGGTTGTGGGATGTTGAAAGGAAGAACTTTTATTCCAAGAAGTGTAGAACTAGTTGGAATAATATGTAACCTTGTTCATGTCAATGTCGTCTGTCATGTTGTTTCCTTTACTCAGTAAACGAGTGAAGAACAGTCCCTGTTGCTGTGAGGAAGGTTGTACTGTGAGACAGTAGCTTCGCTCCAAATTGCACTCAACTAGGATATTACAGCCTGTATCTGTTAGCATGTTTCAGCAACTTTGTTACATTGTCCCCTTAAATGCTCTAATGGCAGTTTAAAACTTTCAGCAGTTCATTGTGTCAGACTTAAAGGTTAGATTACACGTGGTGGTAATGGAATCCTTCATGAAATGACCTCGAAGTGTGTCATGGGGAGGAGAAGGTGTCATTGGTGCCTGGTCATGTCAGCTTCACTGATGCTGTCTGCTGAAATGCCTGCAGTGAACTGAAAAATATTGAACTACATTGTGAATAAGCACTTTCTTAACTAAATCTGTCACAAGGTAGAAAGTTTTTTGGTGAAAAGCATATTTGTTTCAGTGTCAAATTTTTGTCAGTGTATCCTACAGATTTATACAGTATCTACTATCTAAAAATATGGTTTAAATTCATGTCTTCCTAAAAGCTGTTGTCTTTGGAGATGACTTTAATTCTCAAGTCATTTCAGTCGCCCTTGGATAAACCTGATATGAGGAACAGAGAGGAGAGGGATAACAGCTTGCATGCTTTTTGTAAGCATGGAAGTCTTGAAAATCTTGCAGTGAAAATTCTTTCTTAGTCCTTGTGGATGCAGGTCATTCTCTAGAGGATTTGTTTCAAGTGTCTCTGACAAGCAGTCAGTGAAACAAGTGCTTTAATTATACTTTTTAAGGACACCTGGTTTTAGTCAGAGTAGCACTCTGAAATGTAAGGAATATTTAAATATTCATATTCTGAAAGACATATCTTGCAGCTTTCCTAGCTTCAAAATTCTAAGTTGAACTACACTGTTTCTTTTATCACATCTCATTACCCATATTAAACTAACAGGAAAAAAGGGCATTTGTGAAGAGGGTGCAGTCATGTTAGTTTTTCATCATTCCCTTCAAGCATGACTGAGATCAGTGAAATTAAAGCCATTCTTTGCTCAACTAGATTTTTTTTTTCAGTTTTGCAATTTGAACTGCCTAGATTACTCTGGTTTAAATGAACTTTTTTTTTCTTTAGTATTGAAAACTATCTGAAGAGAAGCTATCAGAGTGTTTTCCAGAAGTCCTTACCTTACCATGTTACTTACTGTAGCTTGCTCAACTGCTGGTTAATACTGATAACATGGAATTCCAGGTTAATAATTACAAATAAATATTCATGAAGGACAGATGTTTAGTCTACCGGTGGCTCTGCAGTTCTGCAATGTTTCTTAGTCATCCACCAAAACCTTTTTATTAACAAGAAAGGCCTTGAGCAGTAAGGTGCTCTAATGGTTGAATGGTAGATTGAAGGGTTAAGATAGAACGATTACCTTGTCAGTTAGTGTCTGTAAGCGTTATTGTGTGCTAATGCGAAACGTGCGGTGTTTAACAAAATGAAGCTGCAGTAATCATGCAAAAGCACAGGTTGTGTGTCATGGATAATGACCCAGCTGGCTTAACTGGGTTAGTAACACTCTTCACAGATGTGACTATTTTCCTTTGTCCCTTTAATAGAAAAAATGTCAGTAGAAGACTCTTCACCTACCTCTTAAGAATATTATGATCCTTTCTTTTTAAATCAGCTTGTTATCTGTGTTCCAAGGCGTCACGGGGTAATGTGATAAACACATGTCTGAATGTGCTAGCGGTTATTACTTACGGGGTCTTTCGTAATTAGGAAAAGACGCCGCTGTATCCAATAAACGCCTTTGCACGAGGTGCGAGTGTGTGATTGGGGCGAGGCGCGGGCGGGGCGGTGCTGTGGGTGCGGCTGCGGGCCCG
>VZRQ01010598.1:768844-818556 GCA_013397975.1 Machaerirhynchus nigripectus | reverse complement strand
GGCCCGAGGCCGGGAGCGCGCCCGAGCGTCGGGCGGTGTTGGCGGCCCGGCCTCGTACACTGTGCGTGCCCTGCTGTGCATGTGCCCGGCAGGCTCGGCTTTGGGCGTAGAGGGCTTTATTGTTATCTTTGTTTGTTTCCAATGAGAGCGAGGACAGCACAGGCGCGCAGCCGTGGATGACCAGGACGTGTCCAGCCCTCGCAGTAAACCATGGCGTATCAGCTGTATAGGAACACCACGCTGGGGAACAGCCTTCAGGAGAGTCTGGATGAGCTCATACAGGTTGGGGGCTTGGGGCCTGGGCGAGTGGCTTAATAAAGACAGAGGTTTTTATCCGAACGGCTTTGTGGTTCCTGTATCGGGGTACTTATTGCCAAGGTTTGGAAAACTTACTGATTGACATCATAAGGGTTTGGTACTCTATTCACTTGCGATGTCTTTTTCTTTACATTCTGGGTGAAGGAAAGTGTATCATGTAAGTGACATAATCTTATGTGGCCCAGTAAATGAACACCCAGGTTAAGCTGGAACATTGCAGTCAATATGCTTTCTGGTTATTTCCAGTAAATATTTATTATAAGAGATCTTTGTGTAGCACAGAACTTAAATACAAGAATGGAAATAAATACAGGAACAATATTTTTGTAAAATTATCTTCTAGAGATCTATGTTATGTGAACTGTGTTTTGTTGTTTTTAACTTTTACTGCATGTTTGAGCTTACTTTGAAACAACTCAAAACTTTTTTTTTTTTTTTTTTTTTTTTTTTTTTTTGGAAACTACTTTAGTCACAGCAAATCACACCTCAGTTGGCCCTTCAGGTGCTACTTCAGTTTGATAAAGCTATAAATTCAGCACTGGCACAGCGAGTCAGGAACAGAGTCAATTTCAGGGTAAGGAAATGATATCTAAAAGTTTTACACTAAATACAGCAACTAAGTGGTGATGCAGAATGTCATTAAAAGCTGTGTGCTTTAAGCAAGAACTTAAGAAGGTTCATTTTGGCTTTCGTAATGACTGTTTACGTGTATATTCTGTCTGCAGTTGTAAGGCTCGTTACCTTGTTCTGCCAGGGATCTTTTGAATGAATGCAAAAATTAGATGATGGAAACAAGGAAGAGGGAAATGCTTTTTTGATGGATAACACTGCTGTCCTCAGTGTCTTGCAGATGAGGAGGGAGACTTTTGCTTCTCGCAGCTGTCCCTAGCAAAAATGAGATGAGGCCAGATTTTCAGCCACATGAGTAATGTGAAGAGAGACTAGAGAGTTTTAGATCTACCCTTTCACTGGATCATTTTGTAGCTCTTTTCTGTAGGTATCATAGAAAAGTAAGTTGGGGGAGAGGGAGGGGATTCCCAGTCAGCCACCCTAATTGATGTTAGATAGCCAGCAAGTTGTTAAATGTCAGCTTGAATGTAACACTAAGAAAAAAAAAACACAAAACCCAGCTTCCTGTTAACTTTTGTCATAATACTTCCCTACAGTCTGGGTAGAACACATGAATGATATGGGCTCCTAAGATGTTAGATTTTTTTAAACAGTATAGAGAGGTTAAAAATAGCATAATTTCTCTAGTGTACTTAACTTGTTTTGTGTATATAGCATGATATGGAAAACAGTTTAGCATGTGTTTAGGGGATAAATTTAAAAAATGTTACTTGGAGCTTAAGTTCAAGAATATAAATTTAAAATATGTAAAAGTAAAGGCCAAAAGTTTTCCATATTGACATTCTCAGTAATACATCAAATAGGAGGGAGACCCCTTTATGTCACATATCAGTTCTGTCGTCATTTTTTATCGAAGCTACTACTTTGTTTAAGCAATAGCAGAATTCACATCTTGCTTGATCACTGCTGTACCTGATTTTTCTTATGGCCCAATATTTTAAGAATTTTTTTCTGCTACTGATCCTTTGTACACATTTGAGAAGTTGTAAAACTTCTTAGCCTACCTCAGGAGCCTTCTCTTAGATATCCTGTAACGTCACTACATGGTCTTGAAAATTTCAGCCACTGGAGGGCATTTAAACTCCAGTTTTCCTCAGAACTGCTTCCTTGCCAGTTTGTATGCATTCACATCCACTGTTGGCTTTGTAGCAAATCTTGTTCTAGAAGGGACATAGTTCAGTAGATACTCATCATATTTTCCATTGCTTTTGAGATGCGCCCTATGGAAAATGTCTCTTGTCTTTTTATAGGGGTCTCTGAACACTTACAGGTTCTGTGACAACGTATGGACATTTGTACTGAATGATGTCGAATTTAGGGAGGTCACTGAACTTGTGAAAGTGGATAAAGTGAAAATTGTAGCATGTGATGGAAAAAGTAAGTATGAAATACGATATAAATAGGCTGAGACACAAGACTTGGTTGTTTTTAGAAGGCTTTGACCAAATGTCTTACTAAAGCCAGATTGATTGTATGAGTTAGGCAGAAGCAGGGCTCTGCATTCCCTTTTACATCTGATGAGAGATGAAACAAAAGCCAGCTAAATGCTTCCTTGACTCATAAGCACTGAGGTAGAACTGTGTTAGGGACTGCTGTGCACCTGTTGTTGGGCAGTATGTAATACTAGAGCAATTAGAAAGTCAGAAGTCATCTTTATTTTTTGTGTGGTGAGTTTTCTAGTATTAACCTGGTTGTTCAGATTCAGTAAAACATGGTGCTATCCTAAGGGTGCTTCAACTATCTGAGCAAGGAATTGTCTGAGAACAGTGTCTAAGCAGTCATTCTCTGGATTTGATAGTTGGGGACACAAGCCCATGAAAAGCTTATGCTTGCATTTGCAAGTCGTAAGACTTATTTGTTGCGTGACAGACCCTCTGTAGGTACACTGCTTGTGGGAGTTTACCAACTGTATCTGCTTGACCGGATTACTTTGTCCATGTTCCTTGAGATTCTTTACTGGAAAAAGTAATTCGGTGACTTTTGTGGCAAGCTGCTTTACAACTTGCAAAACCATCAGTGTGGCAGAGTATTGCTAAAGCTGTGTGAAATGGTGCCACTTGTTTCATCCTCGGAGAGTGATGCTGAAAGCAGGAACTGAGCATGGAAAAGGCTTTATTTAAATGCACCATAGACCTCTGAAACAGGTTCTTCATGGCTTCCCGATCCTGGCACGATTACAATAGTCACTTCAAGTTGTAGTTCTAAAGAGTTGACAGAATTTATTGTTTGCCCAACTTCTGATATTAGCCAAGCATATAATCTTACTGCTTGGTTTTTGTGTGCTTATTATAGCTAGTGGAGGAAACTTTACTTTCCAAGTATTAATCGTTTTGATTCTTGAAAAATTGTACAGATAAGATTTAAACAACCGGCTGACTTGAAGTTGCTATTAACATTACAACCTTTTTTTTCCCACGAGAAGTTGACTTGTTGAAGGAACAGTAGTAAACACTGGCCTGTCTCCATATGTGAGTTACATACTTTTTCCACAGCTCTAAAAACAAGAAGGCAGTAATGGTAGTGTATCAAAAGCTGCACTGGTGTTAATTGGTAATTCTGACAAAAGTTCAGAACAGAGAATTGTTTTCAGTTGCTTTATGAAGATCGTGGTCATTCTTGCATCTATTTCAAAACGAGTAATAAACTATAGCCCACACTCCATCAGAGCTTATGCTGCTGGATGTGCAAAAACGTTTCTCTTTAGCAGATCATAGCCAGGTGTGCTTGTGGCTGACTGCAGTAAAGGGTTTGTTTCTAGTTTACATGTTAGAGCAAAGCTTTTAGGATTTTTAATGCATCTGTGTGCACAACCCCAGAATTTTGTGCTGGCTCTTTTCAGTGTTGCTAAGTGAAGGGAAACAGCACAAGCAGTTCATGCATGGCATTGAGAGCAGTGGAGGGAATTGGGTAGGTACAGAACATGTTCTGAAGCATTCCCCAAGCATTTTAGAACTTCTGGAAGGTATTAGACAATGTTGTTGGTTCTTTGTTTTCGGTGGGGGTGTGTATTAGTCTCACTTTCTCTTTTCTTTCCTAGACACTGGTTCCAATACTGCAGAATGAATAGACCTGTGGTTTGTCTGCAATATTTTCTGTTAATATGCAGCACTTTCTGGAGAGAAGTATGGAAAGGGACTGATCATACTCAATTCTTGTGATGCAGACGTGAGTTAATCCATACTAGAAAGCATCACAGAATGACAGCGGAAGAAATACCTGTAGCATTTCTTCAGTTCACCTTATAGGGCATGAATACAATGTTACCTTTTTTTTAATTACAAGAGATACTGTTGTCTTTTTTTGTTCAAAATAATTTCTGTAATAAACTTTTATTTAAAAACTTTTGAAAGAGTGATCATTGGAAAACTTTGTTTAGAAACTAGCATTAACATGCCATGTTTTCCCAAAATTTTCTAAGTGTGTTTAGAGAAATGTTGCAAATGAAAAAGTCTTTGAGTTACAGGGTTACGTGTGGTTGCACTGCTAAGTATTGCAAGAAATGGCTGTTCCAGAATGATGGAGGAGGACATCAGCAAAAGCTTAGCAGCTCGTGCTGGGCAGCATGTCTGTGTCTTTGTGACTGCATCTTTCTCTCTATAAATAGCTCTGCTACGTGCCCTTGGCTGCACACTGCAGATTGGTAAGTAACCATTTTTGAAACTGAGAAAACAGTTGCTTTTATTTCAACAGCACAATAAGTGTCTGTTTTTATCTTAAAGGATGCAAATGTGTATCTGTACCATGGTTTTCTCTTGTTCTACATCAGACACAATCTTCTAGGTTTAAACTTTTTTTGTTCTCTAATAATCATGTGGTAAACTAAATTTCAACCCGTAGAAGTATAAAAATTTGCTCTTCCTACCTCCAACTACTTGTAATCTCTTCCTATCTCTAGACAAACTTCTCCATCTCAAGTTCTCTGTAGCCTTTGGATTCTCTCCTAATGCAAATAATTATATCTTTTATTTTGTTCCAGTTAAGTGTGCATTGGAATCATGGAATGGCCAGGGTTGGAAAGGACCTTTAGGATGATCTTATTCCAGCCCCCTGCCATGGGCAGGGACACTTTGCACTATCTCAGGTTGCTCAAAGCCCCATCCAACCTGGCCTTGAGCACTTCTAGGGATGGGGCAGCCAGAGCTTCTCTGAGCAACCTGGTCTAGTATCTCATCACCCTCACAGGGAAGAATTTCTTCCTATTATGTAAACCTACTCTCAGTTTGAAGTCATTCCCCCGTGTCCTGTTGCTCTGGGCTTTAACCATATTTCTGGGATGTTTGTCCACGTCCCGGAGGTTGTTTCATTTCTCTGAAGGAGCAGGGAGCAAAGGGAAGTTAAGGGGATCTAGTGCCAATGTTTTTCTGGTTTTTGTTGCTTTGCTCTCCATAACTTTCTTGCCACTTGCTATTTTTTGAATTTCAGCTAATCCTGCCAAGTTCATGGGATTAATGTATTTTGTGGTCTTGGAAGATTAAATTTAAAACTAAAAGCATCAATTGCACTTTTCTTATACTAGGCTATTGTAATATCCAGTGGAAGACACATCATTTCACTTGCTAGAGCATCAGCACGCTTGAAGCTGCCTATTGCGTTCTTCTTTGCCTGTGGTGTTATGGGCTTCTTCATTTATTTGGTTATTTTATGATTTTTCCTCAGAAAGATCACAATTCCTTCCACTTCTCAGCAGCAGAGAGAAAGTAAAATATACCTTTGCACCTTGACATTGAACTGGAATGGATGTTTCAATTTAGAAAGTAAATTAACTTAGAGAAAGTGAAGGAAAGAATAAACACCAATACAGAACTGGCTGTGGATGACTGCCTGTTTAAATATGGTTTCCAAGAAAAAGGATTTTGTCAATTCCATAGGTGTGTAAACCAGGATGTTATCTGATGTAATCTGTTTGCTCAGTCAGGGATGTCAGTACCTGCCTTCAAATGTTATCAGAGAGGCACAAATTAAAGTGCAGAGCAGGAAGAATTTATGATGAATTTCCAGAATACAAGTTTAATCAGGATCATTATGTACCTTTGCACGATGACTAGGCACAGTGAAGTAGAGTTACTCAAAGCGCAGATACTTGTGTTTAAGGATCTTGGCAGCTTAGGGGGTGGGGTAGGCTTTCAGTCAAGGTCCTACTGACCTGGGTTTGCTTTTCTGTAGTCTAAAACTTTGGGGTGGGGAGGAAAGTAGGAGCATGTTACAAAGCACTTTAGTAAGACTGTACTGGAAGATGTGAACTTTTTCTTCACTCTAACCTAAAGGGTGGTCTTTGTTAGAATTAGATTATTATTATTATCTATTATCTATTAGAATTAGATATATTAATATTTTGGTTTGCATCTTGTGCTTAAAGAACCTGCATCCTTCAAGGAAGTGGAAAATAGTTTACTGAGAGTCTAACATTTTATGGTCACTGCTGTTGCAGTCAGAAGAAAAAGAACACCCTAACCCTGCTCCCTGAATCAATTTTACCCATGACTGCAAATTCTTTACTGGTATTGTGTTCACATCGTTCATGTTTATTTTTCTGTTGTATTTATTACCTGTTTTCCTCCAAATTCATTTTCATTGACCTATCTCTTTATTATAGGGCATCTTAGAGATGATCATATAAAGTATCAAATGCAAAGCAAGAAGCAAATAGACCCTCCTAACTAAAATTAAAAAGAGCTGTTCATGGACCTGTTTTGTAAGTGTGTAATAGGCCAGATGCACCTCACATTGTTCTTGCAAAAATAAAGTGAAAACCACTTAGAAATAGAACATAATCTAAAGCCAGGTTTAAACCAGAAAAATCTGTTATTAAATTTCAGAGTTATAGTTTCATCTTCCTCCCATGTACTTCTTGAAAGGTAAATTTGCAGCATATTTCCTCCTTAAACAACCGGTGGCTTACTTAGAGTTCAGGTTGTTAGTTAACGATTGTAGAAAGAAGGGTCAGAAGTAATTTTTACTACACAAAGTTAGTATTTCTCATATGACTTCCAGCCCATGGTTTTACTGATGAATTTCATATGGTGTTTAACGTATTTTTGGAGGTGATCCTATAATCTGACGTGATACTGCTACTTTGGGCTAGAGCTGGTCCTACTCTATTCCAAGTTCATTCTTTTTTCAGTTCTGCAACTAACTGGGCAAGTTATATGATTTCTCTGTGCTCTGCTGCCAGCTTTCTAAGATCCTTTGAGATCTCTGGAAGGCAAAGTTCTGTATTAGAGTTGAGTGGTGGTTTTTACTGCCAGGTGGTTTTTCTAATGGTGAGGAGACATATCACTGCTTTGACGTGTGACTGCACTCATAAATATGACATTTCTAATGTCTTTGAAAGAGGACATGCTGAGAACCTTCCTTTGTAAGAATCTTTTTGTCTTAGTTCACCTTTAGCATTTGGGAGTAGGCTCATTCTTTCAGAACAAATTAGGTCACTTCTAAAAGGAAGTGAGTTGAAAATAAATTTGCACAAGATAGCCTTTGTTTTTGCAACCAAATCATCTGAGAGGAATTCTGAGTAGTAACACCATCAGAAACAGGAAATTTCCTTTGGATCAAGAGAATTGGATGTCGAGGTTTACAAGTTGTTTACCTCTGCAGGTGATAACAGTCATTTTCACCCAAAGCAGTGATCTTTCTGAACAGGAGGGCTGCTTAGGCTGTGTTGTTAGATAACTGCTATCCCTCCTAGTGAATTGCCAAGCTGGTTTTTTTTGTATGCTGCCTTCCCTTGATGCCTTCATATTCTTTGGGCAAGCTCTTTCAAATCTGGATAAATGCTTAGATTCTCTGTCTTCAGGTCTAACCAGGAAGGGCAAAGATTGCAGTGAGTAACATTAAAGAAAAATATTTTGACTTTGCTAAAAGACTTACTGTGAAACAGATTTGAAGTGGGACTTTGCACCCCCAATCTAAATCCTTGTCTCTGTCTCTCCATCTGTGATGTTTCTGTGTCTGTCAATAACAGATGAAACACTGTTATTATAATAGTGTGTACAAGCAATACTTCTTGTTTCTGAGAGAAGAAACGGCTGAAGAAGTTAATCATATTTACAGAGTAAAGGGGATAAAAATTACTGTTGACAAGTCTGTAAGTAACTTTTGAGTATGTATCTTTCTCTACAGGTACATTGGAAAAATAATAGAGAGGCCCCTCTATTGAATTATCTTCCACTATTTCAAGCTGAGATTCCTTCCAACCCCCCAAACATCTTGAGAAATAAATTATTTAGTTCTTACAGACATGTGTTTGGTTTTGATGCAATTCCTTATAACTGATAAGTATGGGGATTGCTTTGTCTCCATGAATATGCACGTTTTTCCTCCATTTTCCAAGGGAAAAAGACAACACTTTGCCACAGTTAGAAACAGTGACCCTTCTCTGCCTGTTTCAGTCCAGAAACTTGAACGTATCCCTGTCCCCCAGTGAACCCCTTGGCACTAGTGTACCATTTTGAGCTAATATGTATTAATTTAAAGTAAGTGAAGGAGTTCTAACAAGCAAAATCAGGTTAGGCAGTAGTGATTCAATGCAGTCTTCTATGGTGGGAGACCTGAATTCTTAACCTAAGTCATCAGATAAGTTTTGTCTGCTCTAAGAGTATGTACTTGACATGGAGATAATTTGTATTTAATACTGAATTTGCTGCTGAAACCATTTTAAAAAGTTGTGTGTTACTATCAGGTTAGCATAAAGCTTTAATCTCTTTAGCAAATGTCTGCTGGAAACAGTTCCCCCCATGATCCATAATCCTGTTACTTGATTTGCTCTTTTTGCATAAACAAATGCAGAGTGATCCTTTGGGTATTTATGTTTGAGAGCTTTTCTTGCCAGTACTTGGAAGTTGTGATTCCATGGAGTCTACTCCACAGCAAGGTACTGTAAAGTAAAGCACACCTTTATTGGCCAGGCGGGGAGCACGAAGGGGTTAAAACCTCCATGTTCGTGTCTGACATGGTCATCTCACAGAGGTTTTTTATATGGTTACAATTTCGTCATCCGCCCTTGCTTTGGTCACTTATCAAAAGTTACAGTCCTAGGGGGTCTTACATGACTTGTGGTTTTCTTATCTTAGGGTTACAAACACAAGCACACTGTTCTTAATATATTTATCACATCTATTTTGCTAATACACACTTTACCATTACACCCTTAGTTGCTGTAGTATACTTCATCTATTACTGTGTCTTGGTTACGTTCCTATTCTCCTATTACATTTTTCTACTCTTTTGTGACAGTGTCTCTGTTAGTCATTAAAACGGCAGTTAGCATGCTTCTTCCTGAATATTGCTTAGCCCCTAGGGGCCCGGCCATGGTTCTGAGGACAAGCAGTTAGCCAAACACATTAGCTCGCATTCCATTCCTTTGTCATCCCAGTCCACTCAGGTTTGTTTTTTCCAAAAACAAGAGTTAGGCGTAGCATCTCCTACTCAGTTACCGTCATAGCCCCTTTCCAGGGCTAGGCTTCTTGTCTTGCAAAAGTAGTTGTGGTCAAGCATAGCAGCCAACACACAACTTTTATTAATCTATCCTTTATCCTAAAGCACTTACGTTAAAGGAGTTCTATGTTTCATATGTTAAAGGAATCCTCTGTTTAAAGGAGTCCTGTGTATCAGTTGTCTATAATGTTTGCTGTGAAATTACCATGGCATTTTAAAAATCACTATTTTACAACCAAGTTCACTTTAAAATGTCTAACAAAATTGCAATGACACACCTTTTTGAGTCAGTTACTTCATTTTCTCATCCTATTTAAATAAATGTTTTAAAGCTCTGTGTGACTGCAGTCATAACTTCATCTAAATGTAGCCTGGTGTTATGGAATTGCTTCAGATGTTCTTTGTATAATGCTATTCTCCACAGTATACCTTAAATTTGCAAAGGTAAGTGTTTCCTTAGAAGAAAATTACATGAATTTTTGTTTTTGTATAAAGACAATGCCATTAATCCCTCAGCATTACAGGTAGTGAAAAGCTGTTGGATCCATGGAAAGTGGCTAGCTTTAATATGAGAAGGTGAGAAAAACATGTGGGTGAAACACAGAAGTTCACCAATCTTTCAGCTTCTAGAAACTTAAGAAAACAATGTGTTGGATCATAGGTTTGTTCATTGGCTATTACTGGGTATGGTAATTACAGTATTGAAATATCACCAAAATATCTTTTTTGATGGAGGGGGAGAGGAGAGATCTTAGAAAATGTAGGTTTGCACACCATTGTGTGCATCTCTCTGCCTGTGTTTCAGACGGAGAAGTGAGTGCCTAAAGGGTTAACTGGTATAATGCTCTGCCCAGGAGGGCAAACCATTCTCCTCAGAGGACACAATACCGAAGCGCTATATATTTTAGTATTTTGGATTTTATTGAAGGTTGGGTATTAACGACTAACGGCTTTTGATAGTCAAAGTTTGAAGTGAGGCAAAAGCAGCTGCCACATGTTCAGCTCAGCAGCGCTGCGGGTGCCAGGAGCGGGCGGGCGGCTGCCAGGTGCTCTGTGGAAAAGCAAATTAATCATTGTCGCAGCTCTGCCCCTAGCCGGACCTGGAGGCGGCGTGGCCCATGACCCGGCCCTGCCTGTCTACAACGGGCAGCCCTGGGGCCACCTTTGCGAATAGACAAATGCCCCGCCCGCTTTCTCCAGCCGCTCTGGGAGACAGCGGTCGTCCCGCGCCCTGTGAGGGGACCCCGCGGCCCGGGGGCAGGGCCGGGGCCGAGCAGGGCGGGGCCGGGCCTCGCCTCCCCTCCGCCGGGGCGCCCCGTCCGTCTGACCCTCGGCGGGGCCGCAGCCCCGCGCCCGCCCGTGGCGCTTCTCTTCGGGGCTGCGCCGAGACATGCGCCCCTCAGGGGACCAGGGGATCCCCTCCCGCTGTCCCCGAGGCGCCGTCGGCTGGACTCGCCCACGGAAGGCAGCAGGTGCTGGCCGGAGTCTCCGCGGCTCTCCCTCAGAGCCCTCGGCCGTACAGGGCCTTGTGGCGCAGGTACTCCTCGAGACACTGGACGGCCGCATCGTCTGTCTCGGGGTCGAACTTGTTGGCCAAGAGATGGTGTTGCTGCAGCATCCAGGGCACGTCGCCCACCCCGTAGACGCAGACGGCGCGTTGGTGGCGGCCGGTGCAGGGCGGGTAGGGCGCGCCCTTGCTGATGTCCCCCTCCAGGTACTGCCACTTGACCAGACGGGGAAGGGCGTTCATGTCCGAGAGCTGGAACTTGTCGCTGTGGGGCATGGCCCCCGGGACGCCCGGCATGCGGTTCAGGGTGGCCCAGACGTGCTCGTCAGGACTGTAGGTGTCCTTGGACCACTCGAGGAACTTCTGTGCCGTGGGGTTCTCGAAGATGTGCTGCACGAAGTCCCGTGTGACCACGATGTACGCGTTGCCCGTGAACATGGGGTAGCTGTGGGGTGGCGGCAGTTTCTTCTGGGCAGTGCGGAAGATGGCCTCCCCCACCTCGTGGTGGTACTGCCAGCGCTCCTGCTTGGAGGCTGAGGGCTTCTCCGACTCCAAGCTGTTCCGGCCCTGCAGCACCTGAAGCGCCCGGACTGTCTCGGCGTTGGTCTTGATGGGGAAGTCGGTGCCGCAGGTGTTGATGAGGTAGCGCCATGGCACGGGGCTCTGCAGCAGGTCCTGCATGCAGTTGAGGTCGGCCTGCAGCCGGGACCAGGAGGCATAGACCACGCTTTCCAGGCGGCTGGCCACGAAGACGTTGGGGAAGCAGGCAGCGATGGCCCGCACGGCCTCCTGGAAGGCGGCCGGGGATTTGCTGTCCACGTGGACGCAGTAGACATTCTGGGGGGCGTAGAGAGACCGCAGGAGCCGCTCGAACATGTCGATTTTGTTGTGGATCACCATGGAGTAGGCGATGGGGAACTCCTCCTCCTCCCGGCTGAGCGGGAACTCGATGTAGCGCCGCGTCTCCTTAAAGGCCCTGCAGTCCCTCGTCATGTTCAGGTACTCGCCGGGCGTCGGCGAAGGGTTTCTGTTCGCCACTTCCAGGTTGCTGAGCTGCGCCTCCTGGATGGCTGTCTGGTCCCCGCGGACGACCCCCGAGCATTTGATGCTGCGGCCGGGGGAGAGCTCCAGCGCCCGGTAGAGGCGAGAGTGGTCGGCGGGGTCGGGGCGGGCGGTGCCGCGCAGCGCCAGGGCGGCGGCGAGCAGCGCCAGCGGCCCGAGCAGCAGCATCCAGGGCCGCCGCGCCGCCCGCTCCCACCACCGCATCCCCCGGTGGGTCTGCCCTCGCCTCCTGGCTGCGCTGCCTGGAGGGCGCCGGAGCTGCTGCCGCACGGAGCAGCCCAGCAGCTGGGCACCTGCTGCCTCTGGGAGGTGGGGAAGCAGTGCCGGGAGATCCCGGTGTGACCGCAGGTGAACAACAGTCCCCTCCCTCCCCGTGGCGTGGCTCTGTTTGGTTTTATCAACACTGGGGGTGGTTGTATATCTTCTGTGTCTGTTTAAAAGATGATATTTCATCTTACCCCTGTCCAGCAGGTAACACAAGGAAAATTCCTCTAGAATTCAACTCTATGTAATGCACTTTTTGGAAAGACTTTACTAGATTACTTTGGGGTCTAACCTGCTTTTCCAGTGTTCCGATCATTCCAGCTCATAGGTTAAGGGAGTGGTTGCAATAGGGCTGTGCTCTAGAAGTCTAGTTTCAACAAGCTTCTTGCTGTCCTGGAGTACTTTGAGGTTTAGTGAAGAAGTACTGCAGGAGATGACTGGGCAAAGTCGAATCTCTGCTTCTGCAGGGGAAGCAGAGGGTAAAGGTGAAGGATGTGGTTTATAAATAATTTGCCACAAAGCGTCTGCTTAAAGGAGGAAGTGAGAGAATGTTTGCACCTACACGGTGGTCAAGGGAGTTTCATAGAAAGAGAGGGGTAACTGCAAGTGCTAAAACACTCCTTGTGCTGTGATGAACAAAATAAAGCTCCCTAAGCTTTGCAGTCATCCTGAACTACTTCGTGGTTTGAACTAAACATAGTGTGGGGTACCATGTTTGTAAAAAAGGACCAGCTTCAACAGTTTCAATGACGAGTCAAAATTTCTAAGATGGATCTTTTGAGATAGAAGGCATATTTATTTTTGTTCTTTCTCCAGAAGTATCAAGAAACCAAACTCACAGAATCTGCAGCTGGACTGAGGACAGTTGTAAGTGCAGTTCTGCACTTACAGGTTCTAGAAAAAAGCATCAGTTACTTCTCCAATTTCAAAACTGAGATTATTTGTTAAATTAGTAACTTTAACCAACTCAGTAAATAATTGTCTTAGACATCAGTGGCCCAGAGATTTTAATGGGCATTATAAAAAGCAATTAGGTGATACACATAGTATTTCCTATATGCACAATGCCAGTTTGGCTGTGCTGAATACCAAAGTGAGTATGCTTGGGAGAAATATGGGGAAAGAAGGCTTGAGGAATGTAATTAAATGTACTTAAATTATTTTGGATTAATTTGTCAACATTCTGTCAATTTAGTTGCAGATTCTCCAGTATGGAACTTCTTTGGACGAAGTTTGTTGCTTAGCATTAATGTCTTGAACTTGTTCAGTGCAAGAAACTTGACATTTTTGAAGGTTTCTAAGTTAGTAGTGCGGCCATAGGACCCCACATCATTTGCTCTGTGGTACACAGCTCTTCATACATAGGCTCTTACAGTACTTTTACTGCTTTTGTTGCAGTAAAAAAAACCTGCAGGAAACCCAAGCCCTGAAGTGCTTATGCCTTTACTTTCAGGGTAAAATTTTAAAACTTTCTCTTCTGGGACGTCTGAAATGTAAATAACCAGGCAAACAGGTGAAAATCTGAAAAAACTGAATTAAATAAAACATAATTTTTGCAAAGATGCTTTTTTTTTCTCATGAAAGAAATATTAGCCTACACAAAATAATGTTTTGTTAGTAAAGTCCAAGACTTGAGGACTTGTTTCATACTAAATAAAGCTTAAAACCTGTTAAACTTTATATTCTTACATGTAATTTTTAACTTCCAACATACTTAATTTTAAACTCTGGGCTCAAATCTCTGGCATTCCCTTAAATGATGGTATGTGTGACTGAATACAACAGTGACTCTGCTCACAAGTGAGTGATGCAAAGCAACTGTCCCACAATCACTGTATGATACACAGTCCAAGCACTGCTTACAGGGTAACCAGCAGCCTCCTGATTGCTTGCAGAGATAAATAACCTGGAGGTATGACAGCAAATGACAATGTAAGAGGAGGATGGTTTAATCATACTGAGATAATAATCTTGCAGAAGACTATCGCCGAGGGGTTACACAATGTGTGAGATTCCTGTGGTTATGCTTTTTGCAGGAACGTACAACAGGCTGTGAGAAGTTGTTTTGTATTTGAAAGGGCCAAGGAACGGCAGAGAGAAGAGTTCAAGTATTTGGCAGATGTGATGGCCGTGGCTGAAAGATCACTGTGCTGTTGTAAGACAAACTGGTGTTGCCATTAATTTCCAGAATTCCCCTGATCTCAAATTCTGAAGAGTTTTCATCCGTGTGACAACTTTCAGTTGAATAGTTTTGGTTAGTCTAGGTGCCGTGTCTCTCTAGTGCCTTTTTGTGCCTGCTTCCATTTCAATAAGCTATATCAAGTCAGAAGTTCTGCTCTTTCAGCTTTCCTGTTAAGGGATAAAAAGACTCTTCACAAGTTAACCTGCTATATACTTCCACAATTTCTAGATTGTGGTTCAGATTAGTGCATTGGAGAGAAACATCTATTTTGCTTGCTTCTCCAAGGGAAAAAAACCCAAATTGTGATTGTTTGCTGATGTTGTCAGACCCGGTGAAGCACCTGGTAGAAATTTACACTGATGGCAAGGGTCATAATCTCACCAGGTTCACCTGTAGACATCTTGTAAGAAGAATAGGGTTTTCCCAGTGAAAGCAATGCTAATGAAGAGGGACAAACAGAACTCATGTGGAGGGATCAGTCTGTAGTGGTTGCTAAAATCTGCAAGGAGAGGATTTTTGTATGTATAGATACACAGTCAGCTTTTTTAGCATGACTTTTAAGAAATGTATGGAAGTAGTAAGTTTTGTGAACTTAGTCAGAGAGACATCTGAGACCAGGCTTGTATGCGCTACAAAAAACTCTAGTGTGTTATACTCCATTGACTGGGGGGGCTAAGAATTTCACTTTTAGCTTCTTGGTCAAAAATAGTTTGAGTGTTAAGTGGTTTGGTTGGGTTTTTTTTTTTTTTTTGGTTGGTTTGTTTGGGGGGGTTTCTGAGTTCCCTCCCTCCCTCCCTCCCTCCCTATTCCAGGTCAGCTTGCAGGGATTTTTAAGGATTCGACCTGGAAGATATAATACCACTTTTAAGCTATCAGGCCATTGTTTGTATCATTCTGCTGCTTGTCTGTATTTCTCAGTTTTCAGAAGAGAGCCTTATTTCCTGCTCATTCATTCAGGGCCATAGTGTGCATTGTGATGTGTTGGCTTAACTGAGTTGCAGGCATTACTAGCTCACAGCTAAGTTCTGTGTTGTCCAGAATGTTTGTGTCTACAGGAGGAATTTGGTATTAACAGCACAATGACTGTTACTTGACTGTTGTGTCTCACAGCTGTTTGGTTTTCATGTGTCATCTAGATAGTGAAGACTTAACTTGAAAGAAGTATGTACATGAGGTGTAATCCTAATAAGAAAGCAGTGCATTTTCCTTTGTGAACTGTGAAGTGTGGGTCCTGTCCTAGGCTACAGGATATACAGGACAGCCTTCAGGATACCAGTTTCACAGTGGCTCTTCTTGCCAGTTTCCCTGTAAGCACACCAGCTACCCCACCCTTCCATCCCTCCTGCACTGACCTTGGTGTTTGCGAGATTGGCTCAGATTTTTATGTCTGACATGGGACGGCTTCGGGTCTCTTACCACAGAGATCCGTCTGTCTCCTTACAAAATTAATGCCATGTTAGCCCAGTATAAGAACCTCTTAGACTAACGGCAGGGAGAGAGTGTGCAGAGGTGAGTGATAAGGGTGTGATATCAATAAGGAAATGGTTGAATAGGGTTTCTTTTTTGCTTTTATCTTTCCCTTACTCACACTCTCCCACCCTCATTTGGCTACATATTTGCATAGAAAGGCTGATGGCTCTAGTCTTCTCAGTGTCCACTCGTGTGTTTTACAGCTGTAAGATCATGGAATCATGGAACAGCCTGGGGTTAGAAGGGATCACACAAGATCATCTGGCCCAAAGACTCATGGGAAAGGGAGCCCAAATAAAATTATAAACACCTTGTCCAATTGCACCTTGAAAGCCTCCAGTGATTCCTCCCATATTTGAAATCATGCAGTAGTACTGCAAGTTGTGTAATGTTTATAGACACTACACTGAATGATTTACAGACAGAATATGCATCCAGAACTGACTTATTTTGCCAAGGAAAGTGTGAAGAATCACAGAATATGCTGGGTTGGAAGGGACCCGTCAGGATCATAGAGTCCAACTCCTGGCCCAGCACAGGACACCCCAAGAGTTGCACCATGTGCCTGAGAGCATTGTCCAGACGCTTTTGGAACTCTGTCAGGCTGGTGCTGTGACCACTGCCCTGGGGAGCCTGTTCCAGTGCCTAACCACCCTCTGGGGGAACAACATGGGGTTTTGCTTTGTTCTGATTGAATGACTACTGCTGAAAGTGAGGAATCTGGATTGCCACTTGACTACCTCCTTGTCACTGGCTGATTTATGGTATAGGTAACATGTCAGAGACATGTAGCTAAATATCCAGGTTAACAGGTGGCAGGTAACAGACCCATGCTGAATCAGCTTGCTGTCTCTCCAGAGTTACTTGGATTAGTTATGTGAGAAATACCTACTTGCATGAGGCCTGTAAAGTTATTTTGTAGGCCCGCATCTGAAAATACTTAGGGCTTTGATCTTCCTTTAATTTTTTGATTATGTAATAAAATATCCTTAAGCAAAATTAGTCATACTCCCACTGACTGCTACTTAAGCAAAATTTTTCCTAGGTATACTTTGTCTGTAATTTGCTGTCAAGTACAGGTCTTGTAGTAAGATAGAGTATCCTGTTGTGAACCACTGTATTCCACTTTTTTCATTTGTGTTCACATAAGGAATGTTCTTATTTCTGTCAAGTAGTAATGAATATTTTCAAGAGAACTGTTCTTTTTTTAATCAATACTTCCTTTGAACTATGACAGAAATTGAGAAGAAATTACATTTCCATCTTCTTGGCTGTTCAGATCAGGGGGGTTTTTTTGTCTCTGCTGGTATTGTGATAGTTATCTAAAAATCATGGAATTGTATTTGGCTTACAGTTTTGAGATTTGTAGTTTTAAAATTATTGACCAACACTTGGAAAACTTCATGATAGATTTCTCATTATACATCTTCAGAGGCCATAAGTTCAGCGTTCTTTTTATGTGGAGTATTTGGCACATCTTGGCAAAGGTGGGAAGTGAACAAGGAAGTATTGAGGTTTCAAAATACTTAAACCTTATGCAAATATGTGTATATTGTATATGTACACTTTATCTGTAAAACTTTAACATGATGAACATGGTCTTGTGCGGGTCTTGCTTTTTGAAATTGAAAACTGCCTGATTATAGACTTTAGCTTCTCTTTGCTTTCATTTAATTTCAACTGAATTATGTGTCCCAGTCCTGTACTCTCTAACAGTTCAAGCTGTATCTTTACAAGCTGCTAAGATTGCATCCCCACTAGCGGAGTCTTGGGTCAGTTTGATGACTAGTTAGAGATCAAGCTCATCTTTGAGGAAACTGTTGGATGTTAATTTTCCTTTTAGAGTTCTACTTCATTGCTGGTTTGTGACAAATGGTTTAAAGGCACTACATGCAGTACCTCTGAACCTGATTCAGAAAGGACATGAAAAGGCAGCAGTAAAAAGCAGTAAGTAAAAAATCAAACCACAGTAGTTTTTTAGCATGCATACCAGTTCCTGTTATGTAACTGAGCATTGCCTGATGCTATTCACCGCAGTTGCAGGCTCATTGCTCTACTCTTTCTGGACCTCTGGTGCACTTCTACTGAAGTCAAAGGATTTCTGCTTTTATCCAAGGCAAGATTGCTGGACTGAAGAGCGTAACAGTGAGTATGGCTTAGAAGAAAGCTGAAGCAGATAATCATAATTGACATACAGTCTATAGGATAGTATTTTTACTTGAAATTTTACACAACAGCTGAACACTGCTCATAAGGTAAAACAAGTTTCCTCAATTACATTTTGTATAATAAAGCAAAATAGGAGGATAAGGCATTACCTTATACAGGCTGCTGAAGAGACAGACAAATAAGTAGGATGATGCTGGTAAGGTTGTTTAAAAGAATTTCCTTTAAGCCACTCTTAAAACCGGTGCTGTTTCTGACTGTTTCTGTTGTGGTGCCCAACACTGTAAGCTGGACTGTGTCCTGGTAGAAGAAAACCTGTTTTTTTCTTGAAGGATGTAACACAAAGAAAACACAGTGATTCTGGGAATCATAAATACATTAGCTCATGCTTCATTGTTTCTAGAAAAGGATTGCTTCATACCGCATGGGAAATATAAACACAACAGCAAACAAAACTCTTTGAGGCAGATGATAGAGGAGTTCAGGCCACAGGAATAAAGAACCAAAAGGAATGAGTTTAATTTTGTCCATTTCCCACAATGAAAACCCCAGTATAACTATCCTGTTGAAGAGATTGTTTCTTCAGAGAAAAGGGACTTCCTGAAATAGACACAAATGTTACTGAGAAAGGTTTTTATCTTTTGTCCTTAAAAGCATGTTAGTTTTGTTTCTTGCCTTGTTTTATTTCTTTTTCTGTGCAGTTCACAAGTGGAGGGTCTGCCATGATACACAGACACCTGCACAGAGTGAGGCTGACACATACATCATGTCTAAAGCCTCTGTGTAATGGAGTACATTGCTTTCATGTCTCTGTGGCTGCCCAGAAACATCTGAATATTAGACCTACAGCTGGTCTGGTTGCCCCTGAATGTCCCACAGCTGGATAAGAATACTTTGGGCTGGGACTTAATCCAGTTGCTGAATAGGTGTGTCCTGGGCTTGCTGAGTTCAGTAAATTTTCCTTCAGTGCTTGTAGGACTCAGGCAGAGCACTTCTTACCTTCACACTTAGAGTGCATTAGAAGGGAAGTCACACAAGAAATCAGTGGGGGAAAGGTGATTGTCACTCTAGAACTGTTGCTGTGGGCTGTTCAGTTCTGTCTGAGATTCCTGCAGTGAACTGCCCTTGTTTTGGCTGCAATTCTGCAGAGAAACCCAGGTATTTCATAATAGTTTGAGTGCCCTGCTTTTTCTGCCATACGTTCACAGCAAAAATCAATAGAAATTATTTTGTAGGGGAAAATGCAGTTGTGGGGAGTGCAGTACCATTTTTTCCTTATTTCAGGTGATCCATTTGCTTCCTATTTTTCACCCTTTAAAATTCTCCTATACACTTGGCATTTCTGCTTCCTTATACAAAACTAGAAGAAACATTAGCTGTATTTATGTCAGAAAATCCTTAAAGTTTTCACTGCTTGTTTCATTCTTTCCATGCTTATAACGTGTCTCCACAGCTTGTCTGTGGACATTTTCACACTGCTGTAAACTACCTCCAGGGGAAAAGTTACCAATAGCAAAAGAGAGACTTTCTGTACAGCAGGTAAGCAACTGAGGTCTAGAACCACTGAGCTATTTGACCATCCCACCTAAAAGTAGTAACTATGTGGACCTGTATTCTGGAGCAGTTCTGTGCAAGTAGTGCTGATGCAGCAGACAGCAGTCGCATCTTTCTTCTGGCACCCATTATGTGCTAGTGTGTCCTGCGCATGCACAGGGGGCCAAAGAAGGAGCTGGTTTTTGAGGAGCATTTACTGTCCAAAGACTGAAATGTTGACTCAGCTGACTGAAGGTCATGCTTCTCAGTGTGTGGAAATGAATGTGACTGAGCTTATCTTTGTGAACAAAGCAGTTTTATGCTAGTGTTGGTAAATATACTGACTAGTAAGTCAAAGATTGCCATATGTATTTCTACTTTTCTGTTTTCTGCCTATAATATAATGCCATTTTCCATTATTTTGGCAGTTGTTTTAGGCAAATAATGCACTTTGCAGGAGTATCAAAACGTAGGCCTATGGTAAAACACCTTAATTACAATTTCAACAGTGGGAAGCAGAGTAGTAGTTTATTCTTAAAAAGACATGACACTGGCATGTTCCTTTCTTCATGTTATTTTCAGTTCTAGATTTGGATTCAGGCCATTTTTCTTAGTTACAACCGAGAAGAAATTTTGCAGGTTGTTTCAGAGAAGAACTGTTGAAATTGTCACTAAAACCATACCAGACTCCTGAGGTATATATGTAAAAAAGGTTAGGCTAGAAAGATTTTGCCACATGCTAGTGCATAAAAAATTAGAATGTTTGCAAAATGTGTATTTGACTAATAGTGGAACAGTTCTTGGACAATAAACACTGGGTTCAACCAAGCTGGTAAGTTGGAGCTGTTCTTCCTTCCCCTCTTCCCCAGGTAGACTTACAAAAAACAAAGCTAAAAAAAGAATGCCAAAAAACTACCACCATTTGCAAGGGTATATTTCAGCAAACAATAGATACATACCGAAACAAGGTGTTCTCTAAGAGCACTAATGTTCCTTTATTTCAGGAAGGTTATGGTTCGTGATCTCCTGGAAACTACTTGGAAATAGTACAGCAAAAAGGGCTACACTGTTCCACATTTTAAATGGTGAGATCCCAGCACTGATGTGTAAATCCTGACTGATACTGTGGCAGGATGCCCTGTGCCATGCCAGTGTGGGACAGAATTCCTAGAATACAGATGGCATTGTCCATCTGCTTCTGACACAAGTTGTTAGCCACCATTGCTAAAGCTAATGGACAAGAGAAAATGCAGAGTATCTGTAATCAATAGATTGGTGGTTTGTTGTTTCCTTTTTTTAAATATGTATTTAAATTTTTTCTTATACGAGTGTTAGTGTATCTGGAACCATAAGTCTGACTAGCAATATGGATGGCCATGTCTTTTTACTGCTGACGCTTGACAGGTATACACAAACACACACACACACACATATATATATATATTCACTAGTGTGAATATTTAACATTTAGCAAAAAATTGGGTCAGGAAATGTGGCGTTTGTGGTTGTGTTCATGTGAATAAAAAGTACATGTCATAGACTAAACTCTCTTCACCAGAAAAGGAGAAAAACCTTCACACACAGGAGGATATGAGCTACAGTCTTTGTATCTGAGTAGTTTTGCCATTACTTCATCTTCTGAATGAAGCATGTTGAAATTATGGTTGACTCTAACAGGAACCACGGTGACACAGATTTTATTGGGCAGTGAGAGCCAACTCTCCTGCTTTTGGAGCACCAGAAGTGACCAAATGTAATGGTAAAGGAAATGCTTGCCGATAAGAGATAAAAATGTAAAAAACCCACACACTGGGTTCAGAAAAGGTTTTATGGGCCTGAATGGAAAGGTTTTTTCATGGGCATCCCTCTAGGCCTTAAGGTGTCATATGTTTTTGCTATGTATGTTCTCACCTCAGATTGGTAGAGAACAATAGGTGATGTTGATGCCCTTTCTCACTCATGATTGCCATATTGATGTTATTTTTAAAGTTATGAATGGTGGGGGGCTGTGAGGGAAGATTACTGGCCTTGTGTGCACAGTTTCACCCCTGAGCATGTTACAGAATGTTCTGTTTTCCTAGCTTTGAATTTGTCACCTGCTTATGACACTTGACAGCCTTGTGTACTTTCATAGAGCAGATAGTGCTTGATCTCTAGCCGAGCAGCAAGCAGGAAAACTTGCAGCAGTGGCTGCAGAAATACCCCAAAGAGTCTGGGCAATACGCAATCAACAGCTGAGTTTCTGAGGGAATATATCTGAAAAGAGCTTTTACCACTGGAATTGATAACAGAGTTTTCATGAGCAAACAGCTGAATGAGTGCTGTAAGAAAAAAAGATCAGAAAGCCTCCATGCTCTCTCTTCTTTAACTTTGTTCTATCAATGAATAGCCTGAGGCATGAGGTTTTTCACTGGACATTAGTGACTCTTGTCTTTTGAAGGAACAGGCAAATATATCAAGAATGCAGCACTGGAATTCAGGGATTAGACCTAAATTAAGATAAGGAGAGGCATTAATTAGAGAAGAGACATGAGAGGAAGGCAATAGTGCTGCATGTGGAGAGCTGGGCAGGTATTAGTTGTCTAGTTAAAACCCCCCATGGCAGGGGTGTTAGAATTGGATGATCTTTAAGGTCCCTTTGAACCCAAACCATTCTATGGTTCTATTACCTCCATCACAGGTGTGGTGAGCTGAAAACTGGGTTAGAAAAATTCTTGTTTGAAACAAGGTACTAAAAACCAGAACAAGTGCTAAATACTTTAGGTAGTCTATAGAGTTTTCTAAGTAAGACTGAACAAAAGATTTATCTTTTCTAGGCTGATGGCAGAAGTCCATTTTTCTTTCCTTCCTCTGTAAGAGGATTCGTGTAAATTGCTTGTCCCAACGATTTGGTTTCCAGCTGTGTTTGGAGCTTCCTTTAATGATTAATTTGGGATTGTCTGCAAGCCATCAGTTTTGTTCGCTAGTAATACTTTGTGTGTGCTTAAAACTGCCAATGTTGTCAAAAGCCTTCTAGACGGAGTGCCAAGTTACAACTGGAAATGTAAATAATACCTGCAAAGTGCATATTTCCCCACTTTGCAACTCCAGCATTTTTAGTGCAAGGTGAGTAAAGCTGAAGGGAGGATACAGATCTTCAGGAAAAGAAGAACCCAACTGAAAAACAACCAAACCCAAGCAACCCTTTGTTTTCAAATAACCTCAAAAGGAACACTTAAAGCATGTCATACTTGTAAAAAGCAATTTCTCTGTATTTCAGAGTCATCTTAGGATTGTTTGCTTTTCTTTTCAACTTCAGGGTTCATGAAAAATTGGCAGAGTCCAGTGCTGGACTCTGCAACCCTCAACACCAACTGAATGGCCTAATAGTGGGACTAAATTAGACAAGCAGTTGAAGTAGATATAGTCTTGCCAAATTACTAGCTGTATCATCAACAGCTTCTGTCTTCCAGCTGACAGAGAGGATCTGGCAAATCCAGTATATATTGCAGGATCTGCTTCTGATACTGTTCCACTGTCAGCTTGTTTCTAACTAAACTGAAGTTAATTTACAGCTCAGGGAACTGGCTACATTCCATTGACTAGCCCTGTTCTTCAATTGTGGGTGAAGAGTTCAACTGTAGTTCAAATTCTTCTATTGTTTCCAGCAGATGATTCAAGTAATGAGTGTGAGACATTCTGCCAGTTACTAATTCTGAACTTCAAGTAAATTATTTTTATACTGTGTACATATAAAGGTAATGTGCCTCTTCTGAGCAGTGTCACATGTGATAGTTGATAGAATTACACTCTTTTATGGTGAAAAAGCTGTATGTGTCTTACTAGTTAAATGTAAACTAGTTACTGCCTATGTTCCTTTGTAGCTTGTCGGTGGTTTCCAGTGATGAGTTGAGCAGTATCAGCACAAAGGCATTGTGAGGGAGAACTTTAATCCATAGTAACAAATCCTGTTCTGTCTCCCAGTGAATGTTTGAACTAGACACTGCCTCTGACACTGAAGGTATGTATAGCACATTGCCTGTTACCTTTTGTAAAGCCTTTAAGAGTCTCCCTCAGCTAGAAACGACTGTTTTCTATATACACACACTCCCATCTGTCCAAATCTCTGTCCTACTGAGACATAAAATTTGAGTTTTAGTGGGAATTTATAGGTTAGTGCTACTGGAAGCAAAAGGTAAAGGAAGTTGTTTTTCTCAAGGGGAAAAATGAATAAAACGTGACTAAAATAATCACCAAGACCAGTACTGCTGGTTAGAATGGAAGAACAATTTTGTGTCAAAACTCTCCTCAAACCTTACAAGTTCTGTGTGGTTTTATTTGCTTTGTGCAGCACTGGTTTTCAATTAAATCACAAAGTAATCTGACTAACTTTGTCTTTTTACGTTAAAAACTATTGTTTGCTGTATATGTGTTGTTCAGGCAACACCAGGTGTCTTTTCTCTTGCAGATTTCTAATTCATTTTATGAAATGAGCAAAGTTAATTCATTTTTGTCACCCTGCAGAATCATAAATTACTACAGAAGGAGTTTTATGTTTTTAAAATATGTGAATACAATGTTCTTGGGCAAGTGCCTGCTTAGTAAAGCAAGAATAACTCAATGTCTCCTTCCTAAAGAACACCAAGGCTTTTAGCTTAGCACCTCTCTGGATGCAATAAACCCACTCACCTGGTGGTTAAAGGAGGGGTGGATCTGCTTGCTCTGAGTTCCCTTGTCACTGCAGGATGACTGGAATGAGAGCAGCCACACCAGAAAAGACTCAAGATTTCAACTTATTCACTTCTTTCTATCAGATTATTGCAGTGACCTAGAAGTCAGAGTCACATAAGCTTTTCTTAGGGGGATGAGACAGAGACCACAGGCTGTCATTTCTCTGCAATCCTAATGCTGTCTTTCTCAAGTATTTAGCTGAACTCCAGAAAGGAATACACTAGAGACTCTTTGTCATGAGAGCTCATCAGTTTATGCTTATACTCGGAAAATAATTCCTTTACAGTTACTAGAATAACTAAAATAGTTATTTTCCAGACAGATTATACATTCTTTCAGTTCTTTTCATCTCTTTTTTTATACTTTGTTGTGCTTTTTATTGGAAAATAGAACACTTTTGGATTAAAAAGCAAAAGGGCGTTTGTGAGAGAGAGAGATAAGGGAAGACTTTCAGTTGCCTCTTCTGATGCCTATTTAAGTAACAGTTGCAAGTCCACGTTAGTGACCAGTAAAACACAAGTGTGGATGTATGTGGCTGAAATCTGAACTTTCAAACAGTCTGAAAGTTGTATATTTTTCAGATAAAAGAGAAAATGCTTTTTGGATTATGTTTTAGCCATGTTGTCTGACCTTGCCTTATCCTAGTTAATGACATAAATTTTGGCCATGCCATCTTTCAGTAAGCTTACACATTTTGCAGAATTTAATATTTTGAGAAAAGGTGCAGTTTGGGTAGAATCTGTGCATATATTTCAGTATTCTTCCAGTGCTATTACTCTGTCTAACAATAAAGAGATAAGGTAAGCAAAAAGAAAAGAGACTATTTCTGGCTCAGTGAAGACAAGGATGTTCAGAGCGCTAACCTGGGAATAAGATTAATTTTCATTTTTAGACTTTGTCATGGTGAAAAGCAATGTAGTGTAATTTTTTGATCTTCATTTTTGTGCTCCTTTGTGGAACTGATCTTCCGTGTCTCACAGGGCTTCTCCGAAGTTAAATATTTTCTCTATGTAATCTCTTTTACAGTGGGAGGTGCCATGTGAGTACCTAAGCCTTAATCATAAAGATAATCTTCCTCATTTAGACTGGCATTTTGGCTCATGAATATTCTTGGGCACCCAGAGGCATCCAGTCTGCAAATACATAAGATCTGCTGAAAAATATGTGGTTAGTATCTTCCCTTAGTAGGACCTATGAACCTAATCAGAGCACTGGATATACAGTGCTTGCTTTGACATTCTCTGCCTCCCACAGAACCCCCTGTAGTCTCTATTGTGGAATCATAGAATTGTTTAGCTTGGAAACAACTTTGGAGACCGTAAGGTCCAACTATCAGCCCAGCACTGCTCAGTCCACCAATAAACTGTGTCCTAAAGTGCAACATCTGCACTTTTATTGTACACATATAATCTTTTATCTCCAGGGCTGGTGACTCAACCACTTTCCTGGGCAGCCTGCTCCTGTACTTGACAACACTTTTGGTTGTCTCAGTCTAAACCTCCTCTGATGCAGCTTGAGGCCATTTCCTCTTCATGTTCTTTTCAGCCTTATGCAAAGCACAAACTGGCCTGGAAATTGTGACTTCTCTGGTGTTTCGTTGTTTGCTTTTGTGAGAGCTGCATATTAGCCAGCAGATTTCTCAAGAGTGGCTTATCTGAGAGATTTTTTTTTTCTGCTGTCTTGTGTTTGTTCTGAGGATGGGAGGATCCAGGAACAGCATTAGTGCCATGGTCTCTGGCCTCTGTTTGCTTCAGTGTGCTGCATGTAATTCCTTGTGGGTTGACCTGGGGTGTGAGTCATGGAATGCTTTCTGAAACAGATTCTCTTAGGTTGCAAGGCTGGGTCACACCTGTATCCCTACTTATGTCCAGAATGGCCACAAGCATCATCCTGTGGTAGAGAAAGTAAGGTAAAATTCTGTCACTTGGAGACTGATAATGAAATTAATAGCCTGGCCTCAAAAAAGAACTGCCAGCAGTCATGCTTACAGGGCAGCCAAGGTGACTTTCCTACAGCAGATTTTGGACTTAGCTGATGCTGGGATTCAGAGTGGACTGGAGGCCCCTGTTCCTTGTTTCTCTTCAGCCAGTCCCCTACTCTGTGTAGTGGCCCTATCTGCAGTGGGAATTTATTGCCATGTGTGCAGCAGCATTAGAACAAAGAGGATGGCGGCCAAATTTGTAGCAAAGTGGAAGAGCTTTTTTAGGAAAGAAAAAGGAAGTGAGCAGAAGAGGGTTCTCATCCAGTGAGAGTGAAGGATATCTATCACCTTGCAAAGGACAGATCTTGCTGAAATGGCTTCATCCTCCACCTCAGAGCAAGTGGTGTGCTGACCTAGGGAGGTGCCCGAAGCAGTCCCTTGGGATGAAGATACTGAAGGTGGCACTCCAATAACCTTAGTGGGTAGTTGCATTTGTGGGGATTTAAGTTTAGCTTGGCCTGGAAAAATACACATCTTAGCAAACCCTCCAGTGTAAACATAATTTTGCCAGCATGGAAGTATGTGGTTAGGTTGGCTCTCCCTATGGTACTTACGGAGGTGACATAATAGTTCATTTCAGGAGGAAGTGCTCTCAGTACAGGCCAGCAGCTCTTCTGGTGTGGTGACACAGGCCTTTCACAGTGCCACAGACCACGTGCTGTGCTGGGAAAGGCCTTGTAGTACACATGTGCCCTCAATATTGATTTGTGGTTTCTGCTCATCCTCAAGTAAAAAGATATTCTACTTCCCATGGGAATAATATCAACCAAAAGAGTCTACATCACTTGTGAAGCTATCTAGTAACTATATAGCTGCCTCACTCCACTGTATAAAGAATTTATATGGTATATGAGAAAAATTTGACTGTAATTGAATTACTGATCTTCATTTTCTGTCATGGATAATCAAGCTATTACTGAATTATTGTAGGACTTCCATTCTATCTCTTAACAGCTGTGTTCATGTTTGGTTTTATATTGTTGACATATTTACTACACAATTCTGATCATTGCAAGGGGAAAAGGGCACACTTGGTTATCCCTTTTGGGCAGTTTGATTCCTAATAAATCCTGTCATACCTTTCTGACACTGTCAGTTCCATTTCTCTTTGCCCATCTGGCAAAGAGTTACAGACTTGGTGACTGATTTTGTGGGTTTTTTTTAAATAGTAAAAGGCTTGACAGCTAAATGTATAATATATATCCAAGAAATGTTCTTTCCTATAATGAAAGCTACAAGTCCTGCCATCTCCTAGGGAAATTCTAACCGATGAACGCATCCAGAGTGAGAAGAATGTTCAGTTATCTTGATTTTCAGGTCTTAGTTATTAGTGTATTAGTCACAAGCTCCCTGTAGGTGTGTGTTACTCAGCAGGTTTTTCTTTGTTTGTTTTTGGGGGTTCTTTAAGGTTCGTGCGGTGGGTAACTATGGCTGGGTGGAGGTTTCTTTCCTGTGAAATGAAGGCGTGTGCTTTGCATGTGTTATCTCGCATATGTGAATAATTCGATAGTCTCTTTGACGTCTACTGGCTGACAGAAAATTTGCCCTGTCTACATGACTTACTCCTAATGTTACCCACCCAACACTTTCCTTATTCCTTTAGGCTTCAGTGCATATTATGCAAAACTTTGGTTATAATCTCATTACTGATGACCATTAAAAAATGTTTCTTGGAATAACATACACTCTAGGCTTCTAGTTCTGCTGGTCGTTAACAAAGTAAGCTCAGGTCTTCCATCTAGAGCTGGAGGACATAATTTGCTTTATCAGTTTAATTCGTAATGAATGGTTCCTGGTACTCTTGTTAAATATTTAACCAAAATTACTACAATAAAAAATGCAGTCATACTGCACTGTCAGTATAGACATCATACATATACTAAAATACTTCACAGTTTTGGAACACGGCATAATTTTTAAATGTATTTTTCCTTTCAGCATCTCTCTGAGGTTGGAAGTGCTAACAAACATGCCCTGAACTTTATTTCCAGGTGAGAACTGAGGTGCAGTGAGGTTGAGACTTGCTTTTTGGGTTTGCTGAGTTAGTCTGTCCAGCAGAGGAGGGAGCTGAGTTTGCCTTTTCTCAAGATCAAGAACAGCATTCTGTCTACCCTGATCTGCAGTGGTCTGTCTCTTGCTTCCTCCCGGAGCTCCCAAGTCCCAGAGCCTTAGGGAGGTCACAGCCATTTCATTACCAGTTTTCCCTCAGATGACCAAATATTTCCTCCTCTTTGAAAGAAATACCAAAGAAGGGAGTGAGTGATTGCCTCTAGGGCCAATGTCAGCAATTTTGCCGCATACAAATCACAGAAGCTCAGTTTACTTGGCAGTGCTGAGCTGTCTCCTGCTGTTGCTGAGGCGGGGAAGAGGCAGGGGAGAGGCTGTGGATTTATGTATTATTTAAACTCTTGCACCACCTAGTGGTACCTTTTTTAAAAAGCCTCTCAATCATACAAGATAAAAGCAGGTAATCTATTTAACTTTCTATTTCAAATTCCAACTGCATGTATAATTAAAAGCAAGTAGATGTGTTAAGGCGAATATAAAAGCATCATCTTTCCCCTAAGGAAGCCTGATGTTATATTCCTCCTTAACATGTGTTTACATATTTCTTGCAGATAACATAACTCTTGGTTTTATCTTCTTAAGCAAAATACTCTTAGTTGCAGAAGAGTTTGCTTTCAGAGAAGAGAAACCAAGAACAGTTTATGCACAAAATAATATTTATTCTTAGTTCAAGAGGTCAAATGTTCTCTTTAAAAGTATGACTTTTAAAAGAGAAGGTGTATTGGTATTCTGAACAGTAAGAATATCCACTGCATAGAAAGAGCAGTGACAGTGGCATTGCATATTTTTTCCATGTAAAACTGCTGATGTGCCTTGCATCTGCTCTGGAGAGATTCCAAGGAGCAGTCAGCAATGAGAAGTCAATGCATTATCTAGCTCCTGCTACTCAAGGAATCAGCTTAGATATTGTGAGCTTTTTTTAAGAACAAAACAAAACCCACCCTGAATTTCTTGTATTCTTTCTACATTTTTAGCCTGTAGGCTGTACTCGTTTCACACTTTCAAGCTTTTCTCAGGATGCAGGGGAGTGGAAATATTTTCTTTTAAAATTAATGCTGAGTCTCAGACGTGATTCCAGTAGCAGAGACTCTAAGCGAAGCACTAAAAATAGTGCGAGTCATGATAAAATTGCAAGAGCAGGAAGTGTTGCCTCTGAGAGGAGTGGGGAGGAATCTCAATTTGCATGCATTCATTAACTTGGCGTCTGAAGTTAAACTGCTTTTTCTAGGGTGCTGCTTCTTTCTTTGCTGTAAGAATTATAAAAACTTCACAAACCAGCTCCTGGCTGAATGCTCTAAGGTAGTTTATAACCAATACAATAACTTGTTATTTGCAATCCATTATCACAGATCTAACATGTAATTCAGATTATTTATAATGGCTTTGTTTTTTGCAGGTAGACTGAAGCTGTGTGCATGCTTAATTTTTTTGATAAAATGTCATGGGTGCTAATCTCTGGTTAGTGGTAATGATCTGGAGCATGTTAGAAAGATATCTGCATGCTGGGCACAATGATCTCACTGAAATTGGTGATTGTGCTGCTTGATCTCCATTGTAATACCTATGGCTTCAAAAGATGCTGTAATAGTACTTCTGCATAGAGAGTACTGATTTTGAATCTGGCAAGAAGGTTCTACTTACATGCAGCTAATTAGACTCACGCTCTTTTAATTATCATTTAAATATAAAAGCTTTGTAATTGATGCCAGGTGTAATGCAAATAAAGTGCATTACATCTCACTTTGAAGGAAGGAGGCCACAAGGCAGCTAATAATTCTACAAAACAGCATGAAAGGAGATGGGAAAACAAACTTGATGGGCAATTTGGTTTGGGGATTTGTTTCACCCAGGGTCCTTAGACAGACTAAGGAGTGGGCCAGGTCCTTTCTAGTGGTGAATTGGAATAGTTTGTTATGATACCTTCTCTCTCAAGTTAACAGGTACTATGAATCTAACAATTTTATCTCAGAAACTAAATACCCTTCAAAGTGGAAATGGCTGTTCCCAAGGTTATGATACTTGGTACTGAAAGAAAAATGTCTCGTCTTCTTTACCATTAGAGCTGGATGTTTAGTAACTGCAGAAAGAAACTATTCTGGTTTTAGTGATTAGGAACTTCGGCTCCTGAACAAACCCAGAATTTAAGCTTTTGAATAGTGATTTGTGTGGTATCTGTAGGAAGAGAGCTAAGTTTTCTGACTACATACATTTGTTGTTAACAAAGCGTATTTACCTCTGTCCAATGTAGTATATGACCTTTCACATTCTGATTTTACTGTATCACACTTTAAAGGTGGTTCCCACCAATATTTTGATGGTCTTTTTAAAATTCAGTTTAATTTGGTACAGTTTTCTTTTGTGCTCTCATTTTGCTCAGTAATTCCATACTCGTGTTGACTTGGTTGTGGTTGTACACAAAAGGCTATAATTTGTCTTAAATTTCCCTAAGATTCTGACACTGAAATATGAAGAGGCCATTGTGTCAGTAATGGAATTTTCCTGTTTGCCATATTTTATTCTTTCCTAGACAGTAGTGCAGCAGCATGTTGGTGGTAAGGTTTTCAAGGGAGCTCAAGACATTTCCTGCAGGTCCATCCTTGTGTTGGTACACTGGGAAATTCTGAAGCCAATAATAATCACAGTCCTTTCCGCATACCAGAGTAAGTTTGTGGAAATGCTCTTTTATATATTGCTGAACTGATTGGTTATACCTATTATTTTATTATGTGTATTTCAGTGAAATGCAAACAAGGTCAAAGTGAAATCTAAGAACCAACCACTTTCTAAATCTCAAAATAATCCACAAGCATAGTGTCCAAATTATCTTCAGCATTCTTGAGCAATGATTAACTTACATAAGCAGCTGATGAAATTGTCCATGCTTCCCTTCTCATTCCTCTAGGTACTAATTTGAAGTTTGAATGTTTAAATTATTTGGATGTTTCAATTACATAGTTTAATGTTATTTGAGTGTTTAAACAGATGAAAGTCCTGTTGTAGTCTAGAAAAATTTCTAGCTGTTGTAGATTTGAAGCAGTTCTTGGAAATAAGACAGTGCCTCTCTCCTAACGTGATGTCCAGTTTTAGTAAAGTTCAACTCCTTATACAAGTAATGTCAGGTATCATAGATATCTAAATGGTCCTTTTATTTGCATTTTTTGATGAACTGGAATACTCTGCCCGTTTCCTTATTTTATTTCTTTATTATTTTTAAAATCTTTATTTCAACATTTAAATAACATTGACCAAATCCATTAGCTGGCTAGTGGCATCCTTGTTCCTGAAATAACATGACAATCTATTTTCAGTAGATTCCCAGCTACGTAAATGATTTGAGGAAGTAACCAAAATTGTACATTCGCTTTCCCAGGGATTTCAGGGGAGGGAGGAAGGGAGCTAGGGATGCAAATACTCCTGATATTATTTGAGGATTAGTATTTTTAATATTATGAGTTCTTATATAGTTTTTAGGACTCAAGTGAACCTAACAGGAAAACTATGTTATTGAGTATAGGAATGAAGCAAACAAAGATTTAGTATAACCATTGTTTTGCTTCCAGAAGTGCCCAGCACTGCATATCATTTTCTTGTCCTTTGTATCTGCCATTTTTAGAGTTAAATGTGTGCTTCTGCTTGTGATGGCAACCCCATAGCAACACCATCTGTTTATTCAAATTGTTGTTTCCTTATAAGTGAAACGTGGTAGTTAAATATAGCTTGACAATTACCTGACATTTTCAGAGTTTAAGTTGGTTTTCATTGCAGCATAGTAAAAAAGCAAAACTGGAATTAATTTGGTTGTCAGACACTTAATGGTACTGTAAATAATATTTTACAAAACCAAATACCCCAATTTTCTGTGAAGAAATGCTCTTATCTCTCACCCATTCACCCATGACTTGCTTACTGTGGGTGGCTGTATGATCTAGATCATTGAATAAGGACTGAGAGTGGGAAGTATAAATTCATAAATGTCAAAGTGCCTAGACCAGCCTTGGTTCCTCCTCTGATGCACATACCATATCATGTCATGGACATGAGTCCATGTCATGGACTCAGTTTCACCCTCTCACGTTTATTTGGATGAATGAGAACTGTGTTCATGTTACAGTTGTAGCTTTGCCCATTTGTAGGTGTAAGTTCACAAATGTCAAAGAATATCAATCAGCGTGAGAGTAAATTTTTAGATCCCGCCACCTCTTAAATTATAGCTGTGCGTAGGAGTTGATTTAGCACTACTAGTCCTCAAAGAAGTACCATAATTTCTAAGAACTTCAGGGTTTACTTTTTGTTTGGTTGGTTGGTTTTTCTCTTTAAGATTACAGTGTATTTCAGAGACCTGGTTGCACACAGGAGTCCATATCTCTGTGTTTAATCTAAGTCAGAGACAGCTGCAGATGCTTAATAGAAATGTCTAATAGAAATATCTGTCCAAGCCGAGTTCCAGTCCCTGCCAAAACACATGGCAGGAGAAACTGGTATAACCTTTAAATGATTAATGAAAAAACAATCTGGTAGGATCATTTTGAATAAATGACAGAACAGCCGTAATCATAGCCACATGTGCAATTACTCCATTTGAGCAGGAAAGTTAAAATACCACAAATATCAAGCACTTCAGTCTTAGATTTGAATGTTTTTTTGCTTCTGTTTAGTTCACAATTTAAAATGCGAATGTGACTATTCTTCTCATTTCTACAGACTTCAGCATTGCAGGGAAGGAAGCAAGAGGAAAGAGAAAACAGGATAATTCCTTCTTAAACCCTACTACTCTGTGGCAAGCAAAGTGGCATTACTGAGAGTTGTTCCTGTCTCTGTGCCTTTTGTGGAAGCTTTAGAGATACTATAAATTGTTAAAGCCTGCTATCACAACAGCACAAAGGCTGCCAGTGACAGCCAGTGGGGGCTTTTCTACTTGTCCTACTTAGTCTTAGGTATATGGAAAGAGGCAGGGGAGAAGGCTGTAATGAAAATGTAAAACTTCAGTTCATCAACATGAAAGGAAAGGAGATTAAAATTAAATAAGAGGCATGAGTCATCAAATTGACATGCACCACTGGCTTTAGCAGTCACTATTGGTGGGGTTTCTGTAGGAAAACCTGAGGTATTTTTGGCTGTTGCTGTCAATAGCTGTCAGAAGAGTTGGACTGCACAGAATGAGATTAAAAGGAAGACTGTAATACAGAAGGGAAGTTTTAAAAAGCAACACATCTGCTTAATTAATTGCAGCCTACTTATATATTCATTAACTGCTATTATGAGTCAATCTTTCTTTGCTTCAGATTTCCATTCTGAAGGTAGAAGATACAGAGCAAAGCAACTGTTCTCCAGCCACTTTCTAATAGTGTTCTACATTTTGTCACATTTTTATACCTCTCATTTAAATAATAAAGTACAATTTTGAGAAGAAGGTTCCTAAGGGAGAAACAGGACTGGTGTTTATACAAGAAGACCATGCTATAGTTGAGATTCATGTAGTCGTAATCTGAGAGTGCTTTTAAACAAGCAACTATCCATTTATTAGCAACATTATTAGGACTAGAATGGTGTGTGTGCACCTGTGTGGGAAATAAGACTGGCAAACCTGTCAAGTTTTAAGTTGCGAAATGTATCTGTTCCTCCCCCCTACCGCCAGTGTTGAAATAGTTGACTCTAAAGCTTGTGCTAATTTTTTTTTGCTACTTCAAGCTACTTTTAAAAATGGAAAATTGATTTAAAAATGGAAAATTGATTTAAAAATGTAAAAATTCTATCATGGATTGCGTCAGATTGAGTTAAAGTTCATATAACACTTTAGCATGACTTAGAAGTTGTAACACAGGCTTTTCCCGTGAAATAAGAAAAATACCATTTTAATAACTTGGTTTGGATGAAGTTCTCTTTTCCATCTTCTTTTCTTCAAATACATTTTTTCTTGCCAGTTGTTTGTTATTCCCTTGCAAAACATGATTTAGCAGCTAGCACAGTATCCCAGAAAGCTCTGTATAATAGTCACAAGCCATTTACCTTTTAAAATATTTTTCTTCAATATCAGTGGCTTTTTAAATTTGTATTTGCTGCTGTTAGGTTCCCTCACAGTGTTTTCAGCTGAGCCATCCTTAGAGATGACACAGGACTTTTCCTGGCTTGTTACAGAGCAACTCTGATAAGTGATTCTCAAAGCTCTAGTAGCTGTCCTTGGTGAACATGAAATGTCCTGGATGGTGTTGCCTCAGGAGGCTGAATCTTAGCCCACACAATACTGAGAGAAAGCACATGATAAATGGAAGAGTCTGTTCCTTTTCGGTGTTTTCTTATGCAGAAGCAGCCAGAAGTCTTCCCCTTATGGCCTAGTAGTTTCCTCCCATTGCACAGCCCAACAAAATGGCCTCTGTTCCCTTCAGAAGTCCCCATTTGTTATGATTATGGTCCTGGTCAAGGCAGTTCTTACAGTGAGACCCTCCCCAGTTAGAGCTTACTTCAGGTCACTTCAGTGAAGTCCTTCTGAATGACTTCCCTCTTCACTGAGCACAGACAGGGCTGGTGGCAGTCACCACAAACCCAGCACTGTGGAGAGAGGAAGCACCTTGCATTTGCCTGTTGGAATTGCCACTGGGAAATAGCTTTGACACACTGTGGGCTGAAATACTCCATTTTGTGTGAGGTGCCTCACAGCACACCCCTAGAAAAATTTAGGAAAAAGGAGTTTGAAGATTGCTGCTTCAAAAGTATTGACTAGAGACCTTAAAGAGGGCCTGCAAAGGCAGGATTACTTAATCACAGAATTGAAGATTTAATGAACTTTGTAATTATTCAGTAGGTGACAGTAAATCTCTGAAATACTAGATTGAGACTGTGATCAGACTGCAGGTCTGGTAAAGTTGGGTTGGAGTTGCAGTGGTGAAGAGCCAGGGAAAGAACTTGACAGTGCCAGATAAAGGTCATTGCAAAGACCCAGCCAACAAAGGGCTCTCATGTCAAGAGACCTGAGTGGCCCTCACTCCAGGGGCAAAAAGAGCAACATAAACAGCAGAAAACTCTATCTTCTAGGAAGAGTAGAGAGCTCTGCTATTGCTGATGAGGTAAGTGGAAATAAAAGCAATTTACTGTCTGGAAATTTGCCATTTGTTTGTATTAATATCTCAGTAAAGAGGCAGAAGAAACCATGAAGCGCGACTTGTCCAAAGCAGAGTGCTAGTATACATCTGAAAGATAGATATATATATATATATATATTCTTTTTTTTTTTAATTTGCAGCTAAGAAATAAAACCAGAAAAGGGATGGGGGAAGTCTGATGCATTTCAAATGAGTTTCAGACAGTTCAATTCCTTTGGCTCAAACTGAATATGTATTTTTTCTAGAATGTTTTCCTAGAATGTTTAGAAGGGGTTTTGTGCTATTGTATATCTTTCCTCTTGGTGGTACTTATAAAAAAATTTACCTTGAAGCAGTTGCTTTGAAATCGGATCTGAATTGCCTGGTATTGGCAGAGTTCTGTCTCTCTAATGATTATATATATGGGTCTAATTATCTCCTTTAAAACTCAAACCTCATTTTGGTGAGTTAACTTTACTATTTCTCCTATTTTTCTTTAGTTTAAACATCAAGAGATGGCCACCCTTGCTGATACCAAGGAATAGGATAAATGCATTATATTGAATTTTTAAGATCACAGAGTCATGTGGGTATATATTGAAATTGTTCTTTTTGCACCCAGACTCTGGCTTCTGTACAGTTCTCGCAAAATGAGTGCCTTTGGTTTAACAGTAGGTTTATTGTGTGCTGTATATACATATGTAGATGAATGAAGTTTCTTTTCTATTTCTACCTTCACCACAGCAAAAAAGAAGGAAATTTCAGGTTGTTAAAGCCTAATGCTCACCTCGGTATGATCTGTAGGGGTTTTTTGCACACAGTGCAAAGGTAGGTCTGCCGAAGTAACTGTTTTCTCTTTCCACAAATTGAATATCTCACTAGCAGGTTGTGTCTAAAAATATAAAAATAGCATAAATTGCTGGAATTAATTCACTATCAGGATCTGTTTCAGATTGGAATAGTGATGAAAGGAACTATTATCTAAATTTAATCTAAATCCTTCATTATTTACTGCAGAGAACAAACTCCCTGTAGGGATATCGCACTGCTTCTGGTTTATGGGCATGAGATACACAGCAAATGGAAGTGGCCCATAGGAAGATCACAGGGGATCTGGTAGAGATAATTAGTGCATCTGTTTTCTCTTCCTAAATTCATCTGTGGTACTAAACTAGCTGATGATTCTGTTTTGCCTGGTAATTGTGAGGAAGGTTATTTGACTAATGAAAAGTTCATTCCTCATTAAGACAGGTAAATTCATGTTACACTGAAAATCGTGATGTGGATAGTACGAAACATTGGTATGAAATACTGTTGCTTCCTAATGTTTTGCCCTATAAAATGTGTGAGTTGGAGTTACGAGTGATGACCCCTGTGAGTGCAGACGGAGATTTCTGAGAAACAGTGCAGCTGACTTACCTGGGAGGCTGAATTTTTTTGAGATGATGAGCTGTAATAGGTGAATCCTGTTTCACCGACTCTTAAAGTTTCATTTAATGAGTCAGAATTAATTCCATGCAAATCTGATTTCTCCCCTGCTTGTTTTCTAACCATCAGAGAGGAGGAGGAGGAACATTTTACAAACGCTTTTTGCTTTAAGAGTAGAATTTCAGATGAGTTACATAATATCCATGAAAACTAAGAGTAAAATGTACTGTTTTGACCTTCACAGTCATCTGATAAGTGTTTTACAGCCATTTCAATTTTGTCTTCTTAGTATCATTAAATTCTAGAGAACTAAGTCTAGTCAATTAAGATTTACCCACTATAACTAAATTTAAAATGTGGTTTTGAACAAGCTTTTGATGTTTTAATACTGAATGTATTTTCAGAAGAGAGAAAGCTCATAGCTCTATTTCCCATCCCAAAGAATGTATTCTTTAAGTCTCTTTCTTGAGAGTACATTCCCTTGGATGCCTGTCTTAAACTACTCCTCCTTTTGTAAATAATGTCTGGGTTTGATTCTATCTTGATCATGGCATTCCTGAAAGCGAGTGTCAGTTTATATAACCACAGAATATCCTGAGCTGGAAGGGACCCACAAGGATCACTGAAGTGCAGCTCCCGGCCCTGCACAGGGCACCCCAACAATCACCCTGTGCCCGAGAGCGTTGGACTGTGTCAGGCTGCTGCTGTGACCACTGCCCTGGGGAGCCTGTTCCAGTGCCCAGACAGCCTCTGGGGGAAGAACCTTTCACTAATATCCAACCTAAACCTCCCCTGACACAACTTGAGGCCATTCCCTCAGGCCCTGTCACGGTCACCACAGAGCAGCGGTCAGGGCCTGCCCCTCTGGTTCCCCTCACGAGGGAGCTGTACCTGCAGTGAGGGCTCCCCTCAGTCTCCTCCAGGCCGAACAGGCCGAGGGCCCTCCGCCTCTCCTCACATGGCCTCTTCAGACCTTTCACCATCTTCACAGCCTCCTCTGGACACTCTCCAACAGCTTCATGTCTTTCTTATACTGTGGCACCCAAAACTGCTCACAGGACTCGAGGTGAGGCCACACAAGGCAAAACACGCAGCTATCACTGGGGAATATTTTGGATCGGGAAGGAAGGGAGTAGTATGTAAGCCCTTTCCTCACACCTGAAGTTACCTTAAAACTTCATAGGAATTATTACCAATGAAAATTTCTAATTTCACGATTTTGTGCAAGAAATAAAAAGCCTGGGTGTGAGCACATGCTTTAGTTGCCTGGTAATTTTACTATAAAATGAGAATGTGTTACGGTAATTTTAACATTAGGCTTTGATCAGCAAGCTGGACTACCTGCTTTCAAACCTTAATTTTTCTGTGACTTCTAGAACATTATCTGTGAGTTGACATGAGTAAAAGGGACTAAGGATGACTGAAGCAGTTAAATTTATGTCCAGTTAGGTTTTAAATTTTGTGATTTTTTTTGAATGTTTTTTTAGAGGCAGGAGAACAGAAACTCAATACGAGTCAGCTTTAGGGAGTGTTTGAGTAGGAAGGGTTAAGGACTATCATTTTAACAGGGATGGTTCACCTAAGCCAAAAAACTTCCTCTTATTTAGGGGAATAGCTATTCTGTTAAATGTACATTAATGCTATTTTCATTGCTACTTCTATAAACATCAAAATATAGACAAAATGGATCAAGAAATATATAGATATGTTTGGGGTTTTTTAATATTCTGGTGCTCTTAACCTTAGTAACCTTAAGAGATTTCTGTTATAATGATAAGTAGTTTGCACTTAATTGTCAACATCAAAGCACTGAAATACAGAATTCCTGTCCAGTGCATCAGCTGTATGGAACAGAGTGCTTGTATGCCTTCAGTAGAAGATGATGTTCATGCTTTCTTTTTCCCTCTGAGGTGCAACAGAGCAAGAGACAGCCCTTATGACACTTACTGGATAGGTTTAATTAGGCCATTTGAGGCACTTTGGATCAAAGTAAGGAAAGAACCTGTAACTGCAGGTTAAATTTCTCAGTCCCAAAGGCCACTGGAACACTTTCTGTAGACAACTGTGAGAATTAGAGACTATTATAATTTTAAAGGCTATTTTTTTTTCCTTACAAGAAGGGCTTAATCTTTTTGCCGAGTGCAGGGAAAGAAAGAATGGCAGTTCAGAAATAAAACTCTTGTTGAAGGTAGTGGCATGTCTCATGGGCTGACTTCAGTCTTGCTGCAGGGTTCCCACTTGGTATGTAAGACACACTGTGGTTAAAAACTAGTTACAAGCCCCACTGGTTTATGTTTCTTTGTTTAAAAGCCAGGTGAGAGTGCCTCTGACCCATCTACTAGAATAATGTGTTTATCCTGTGCCATGTGCTTTCTGCTCCTCAGGCTGTGAGCAATGTGCTGGTAAATCTCAGAGGAGTAACAGTAGCAGTGCCAGAAACAGAAAAGCCAAAATCAGGAAAGGCAAACTCTACAGCAAGCTGATTTAATTCTATTCTGTTGTACGTTAACTGTAGCAGAATAATGATCTCTGGAAATAATTGTGTCCCTGTGGACGCCTACAACCTACACCTCCAGAGCTGTGTACACCACAGTGATAAACTTGCACCACACGTGCAGGGGCAAAGCAGCATAGGTGTAATGTGAAATGTTTAATGTTTGTTGATGGTAATTCCTCTCTATTTAAAATTGCTGAAAATGAGTCTCATCATATTTTATTGTGGACTGCAGAAAATAATGGAGTGAGCAACAAAAATTACTTTTGGCTCATTTCCAGGATAGTTTGGAGGTGATGCAGACAATCATGCTGCATGAAATAGAGCACGGTGGACTGTGTCCACCACATATGTTGACAGAGCAAACTGGTTGTCTTGTTTTATTTTGGCTTATAGAATTTAGTATGGGGAGAAAAAAAAGACTTGTGCTACCCAAGATCATTTTGAGGATATTCAAGTGTAGAATCCAGGCTCATGGAGAACAGCTGTGCATTGCTGTGTATGTGTGTCAGAAAGTGACATCCTTGCATGACAAACAAAAACACAAAACAGACTCTGCTGTCACTCTGCTATCTTTGTTCTACCTGTGTCTATACATATTTTGGTTTAATTATAAAATTTTCAGGCTTGTCAGTGCAAGTTCTGGCTGCAGTTATGTGAAAGAATTCTAGTTGATGGCAAAAATGTATTTGCCAAAAGGAAGTTTTATTTTAAATGAAGTCAGTCTTAACAGATGTTGACAGACTGAAATCACCAAAAATAATGCATGTTCAGTTACTTTCTGTGGAAGTGTCATCTATTAGAGCAGTGTAAATCAGGAGGTCTCTCAGAGAAAACCCTCTTGAATTACGCAAGAAGCATTTTCATGAAAATCTGTAGAGGGGCAAAGTATGCTTTTCTGTAATAAAGAAAGATCCCTGAATTTTATATGTACAAGAATCCTATTCATTTGAGAACTTAATCTTGTGTTGTACAAGGCTTTTGCTGCTGACTTCCCCACAGTCAGTATCAGCCCTACCCATGTGCCTCTTGTCACACATAAAATTGCCACTCATGTCTCTAAGGTCCCACCTTGTGTCTGAGGGTAATCCATCTTGAATGCCATCTTTTATAAAATTAATCTTTCATTATGTCTGTTTTTATATGTTTTCACTCTGTGTGTTACTGGCTTTTCTTCTCTCCCATCAGCAGAAAGATGAGTTTTGGTTTTGGCACAGGACTGTTTTTAGTGGCTGCTGTGGGAAGATCAGATGCAGTCTTTCAGCTTAAGCTGAACTGCAGCAGGAGAGAAATTTGGATATGTAACAGTCCTTCTGCCTTTTCCTTTCCTTCTGATTCTCAAACACCCTGAATACATCCTGAGTTTCTCCCAGAAATTTGAACAGTGAAATGTGAAGACTTGGTACTCTTGTCCAGATTTTCATTCTGCTTGAGACACCCTGATTGGAGCTGGAGCCTGAGCTGTGGCACGTTTGGGAGTATCTCACATATCGTAAGTGCACGTGCAAGTAAAGCCTCTGGCTCTGAGAGCAGTGTCTCCAGGAAGCATCCAGCCTCCTGAACGTGTGCTTGGCAAAGTTCTGCACGTTGCAAACCCTGAAACTGCTGCATGTGAGCTTCTCCTCCTGTCATTAAACCCTGGACTGATGTGTGGTGTCCACCCATCTGCCCAGGGATTCCTCCTGTCATTAAATCCTGGATTGACGTGTGGCATCCACCCATCTGCCCAGGGAGTGCTTGTTCACTCAGTAGTGTCACAAAATTACTGTGATGAGTCATAGCTAAGTGTCCTGAGGTAAACTCCAGCCACACAGTGTGCTCTGTTCTCCCTTGAAATTGAACAACACACAACTCAAAATCAGCACAAATAGGGTAACTGTTGAAAACTCATTTCTTCAGAAGCTTCAGAGGATAAAATCTTATCTCAGATTCACAGACCCTCTCTTAGTTAAGAATGTCTGCATTATGTGTAAGAGCAAACTAGAAGAGTTCTCTGGTGTTATCATTAAACATTCTATCAGCAAACCTCTGATGGGACCTAACTCAGCTCTTTTCCTGGAAAGAAGGAAAAAAAAGCAACTATTTAATTAGGTCTTTTGTGCTCTCAGCCAAAGCTGGAATTTTTTTCCTGAGATTTTTTTTTTGTAGGTAACACTTCCAGTAAATTCTGTTGATAGAAGCTGCTCACTTTTCACACTCTATACATGTGGGCTGAGTTCTGCTGGATTTGGTAGCATTGGACAGTGTGTGAAACTGGCCAATGCTGTAGAATCTTTAGCTCAGATGTATTCTGGGGTTGCCTTTAGTCAGCATATGGCCTGTTCCTGCTTGAGGAGAAGGGAATAAGAACTGAGAAATGTAAGAGCAGCAGTAAAGACTCAGGATTTTCCCTCTTACTGTCCAGTTTGTGAACTTCACCAGAGAACTGGATAGATGAGTCATTTTCAGCCTGGAGTAAACCCCAGAGTAATGACCGGCCTTAGAAAGCATCCTGCCCTTCTGTGTTTTGAGATGCACATCAGGGTTTTTAAAGAAACAGGTTTGTCTCCTTTGATATAAAGAACTTCCTGCTTGCTGTTTCTGTCCATAAAACCTTCCTTTCCTCTCCAGGGACGAGTAATAGCCGTGTGCTGAGCCAAAGGGTAAACATAGACTTGTAATCAAGGAGGTGTTAGCCACTAAGTATTGGCCTATTAACTGCCTGTTAGTACTAAGTCATTTGTTTGTAATTTTTAAATTTTCTTTTTTAAAATGTCTGGGAGGAGCAGGGGAGTGATGATTTTTATTTTCTGTTCTATATTGAGGAAAGAACTGAGCAGGAACATAAAGACTGATTTAGGGACTGGTTACCACTGAAGAGTGGTTTTACAACATCTCTTACATGAATAATACTCTTTTCTGTGGTTTTGAGTTGCTACCTTTGATTGCCTTTTGTGGGGTAAAGCAAGAAACATTCTTTCTTGAAAGGTGTAGTACTCTGCCCTGGTTCTGGACCTCGAGCTAACTAGTTGCAAAACTAGCTCTATGTACACCTAATTTTGCACTTCTTAGGTTACCAACATTTCTTCTCTAACTGATGGGAAGAAGAGCAAACCTGCTGTTGCAGTAGATGAATTTCTGATTGGGATGGTTGGTAACTTGTTAGTTTCTCTGTGGGTATGGAAGATTTTCTACTGTGTTTAAAATACTGGTTTTTTCTATCCTCTAGTTTTTATAGTTCCTGTAAAAATCACTACTGTTCATGTGACATGGGACCGAGATATTTCATTTGCTGTTGAGTGCACATACATTAGGAATTGTCAGTCACTAGCGTTGTCACAAACCTGCATGGGACAGGTTTCCATGCTGATCCTCAGCTGTTCCTTAGAAGGCTCTTTCAGAAATCCCATCCTCTTCCATGCTCCGCTGACCTACATGCATCACACAGAGCGTACTTGGGTTCTTCTGCTCTGCCATGGCGCTGCAGTGCTTCCCAACAGTCAGTCCTCAGTGTGCACGTGGATGTGGATGAGATGTGGCAGATGCTCCAGGAAGGCATTTCCATGTCTTCTGGCTTTCTGTCCTTCACACTTCTTAATCTCATGACCTTGTTTTAAGTCTTTGCTGCAGAATCTGGTGATGAGACATCCCTGCAGGTAATGTTTCCAGGGAGTTGTTCTTTCATTTTCAGTTGTATTCATCAGGGGGGTGACCCTGGGTAGCCTTGACATAGGTGTGTACTGTGCCATTGTGCCATTACTCAGATAAGAGGTGTTCTGTGGTTTTTCATTTGATACCTCCTCAGTCAGTCCTTTTTTCCTCCTGCAGAGTTAAAAAAGCACTCTGTATTTTGCTGCTAGTGGAAATGTAATCATTTATATCTAAGTGTTTGCAGCAGGAGACTGGCCTTCTTTAATACTGAATGTAGAGTGATAGGGTTAGGTTTGAGAGTCCCCTAAAGGCTCTGCAACTACATAATGAGTGCAGGCTTCTAATTTGGGCTCCTGTATTAGATGGCACTAATGGTCTCTGAAAATATTAAGTTGTGCATGTGGTTAGCCATGTATCCATCCATGGCAGAAACCTGAATGATGTCCACGCAGCCTATTCCCAGACCTGTCCATACTCTGAAGCAGAGGATTCCTAGGGAATGATATTGCTCCCTGTAGCCCCTTGTTTCCAAAGGCAGGCTTTCAGTCCTCTTCTGTACCATGCCTTCGTTTAATAACAGTGTGTACTCTCATGTTCTTCAGTGAATCAGTGTTGAAAACTTCTATTCCATCCACCTAGCATGAGAAATCAGATAATCTTTTCGCAGCGATGTTCACATAATGGGCCAGCTTTCCTCTCAATGTGTTTGGTAACCCCATTAATGCTAGTAGGAGCTGCATGTGCATACAGGGAATAATGGTCTCCAACATCCCTATGACAACTGCTAATTCAGTGTGACCAATGTATAATTTCTGCTTCAAGCCTGAAGCACTCTTTGGACCATTAAGTTAGTCTTACAGCTATGCTTAGAATGGCTTTTTTGCAAATGCAACTAATGATGTAGAAATTTTAGCATGATTGTGTTTAGTTGGTTAAGAATTTTAAAAAAACCTAAGGTAGTAATAAACTGTTCAGATTTATGTTCCATTTGCTACAATTGAATACGTAAACTGAGTACATTAACCTCAGCTAAAGCAACTTAATATTGATCAAGATTTCTAGCTTTTGTGACTAGATGCTGATGGAGACCTTTGAAGATTTCTTAGTAGTGAAAACCTGTCTGTTCAAAGTTGTATCACAGAGAAGGCAACATGTTTTATTAGGCACTTAACTTTGGTGTGCTGGTGCTATGGGAGTAGCAAATTTTTCCCAGCAGGGATAACCATTAACTAGTATTTCAACAGTTCATAGTGTTTTTCTTTCATGGGGCAGTAAAATGACTTCTCTTATGAGCCAAAAGAGAAGGTATTCCTTAGTAATGTTCTCCCTATGTACATTTTGGTGAGAACTGGGTACCTAATGTCATTAGGCAATAGTAAGAATTCCAGAGTTGTCTGCTTGTCTAGGCTTTGTTTTAATCTCTTGGTCTCAGATGTGTTGAGAATTTGAGTTCCAGGGGCAGTTAATGTGTTGAAAGGGAAGGGGAAGTATTGTAATTTCAGTCACTAGGGTTCATTTTAATAACATGTTCCCTTGGATTTCCCCCCTGAGGATAATAACAGAAGCCCACCACCATTGTCTTATTAACTATACAACTTGGAGTGTCTCTTCACCTAGAAGTCTTTTCTTTCTTTACATCTTTCTGAGGCTCTTCAGCTTCTGCTCATAGAAAGTATTCTCAGGCTGAACACAATAATCCAGAAGAAAATTTACCTTTCAGTAATAAAATATTTGATGTTGCCACTACCTTTAAAAGACAGTGTTTTCTTTGCTCTTTCCAAGGCTCCTGCAAACGGAGCAGAATGTATCTCCCCCTTTTAGTTCTTAGGACTTTGTAAAAGCTTTTAGTTATTAAAAGTTGTAGTTTGTTTCATTTCAAAACAATTCTCACAAGTCTGCTAATTCGTTCTATGATTTTTGGAACAGTATTGCTGTGGCTTTGCATAGATGTGAAAAATATATTAGGAGCTTGCAATTCAGCAGGAGTCAGGAATGCACAGGGATGTTCTTTCACTACTGTTGGTTTATCTGGTAAATGAACAAGTCCCATGTTTCACAGTAATATGGTAATGCAAGGGTAATGCTCTATTAAAGACAGCTGAGGTGATCCTCATTACTATATTATTGTCCATACCCAGAACTGACTGTTCCAAGTGTTCTGTCATAGCACATAGGCAGCTATCTTCTTCCCCAGGTCCTAAATTTTGTTCTGAAAGACATCTCTGTTCATGGAGATCCAGTGGATTAGGAAGTTTACTCTTCACTCCTGCAATAACAGCCAAATGTGTGGTCATTCTCACAGAGCAAAACTGATTATTCCCTGATTATTTGTAAATAAGGAATGCTTAATGTGTTCCTTATGCATGTAGTGCTGACCTTTTAGCCACTCAACTTGATTTAAAAATAAGAAATAAAAAAAATTAAATTGGAATATCATGTCACCTTTGTCTGTGACAAACTTCGAAATCCACTTTTCAGTCAACTGTAAAGGCATTCCAGATTTGCTGCAAGTTTCAGTGCAGAAGTGTCATGCCATGGTGATTCTGTTCTGTACCAGGTTTCACTGCAGAATTAACTCCAAAACATCTGTAGAACAAATCTTCTTGTATGCTGCATAAAAAATGTGTTGCTAATTGCGTGGGTGGCATTTGTCAGTCTGCTTATGAGTGTCAGGAACCATACTGTATTATTTTTAAAGTCTCTGAAGGCTGATAACAATCTGTCTGTAACTGTAAATTAGTAATTTGATGTAATGACGGGAGAAATAAACTTCCCAGCTGACCTGGCAGAAAAATGTGTTCTTGTTGAGTAGATACTTAGAGAGTCAACAAGTCATAAAAGCAATTGGCTGGCAAGAAATGCTGCTGATTTCAGTGACATTTAATAATAATAAGAGCTTTAAAAATCAAATTAATTAGGAAACCACCTCATCTCAATCCCACTCTCACAGGTCAGGAGGAAGAAGAGGTAGCCAGTCTGATTTCTTGTGCTGCCCCTATTCTGTCCTGGCCTGCAGTGTATGTGCTTTCAACAATGTAGGACTGAGTAGCAAAAATTCTGATGATTTTATTTCTATAAACATAAGGACTGGAAGCAGCAACTCGTAGTAACCCTAATTTTAAGTACTGCTAGCTACAACTACTCAAAACCGGTTAAAAAATAGTTATCATCCTCCTTTATACTTCAAGTTAAATATTTGGAGGTATTCATAACTTATGCCCTTCTTGCCTTTTCTACTGGCCTCCTTGTGTCTGTGGTTTTATTTATTTATTTTAAGCTTTAATTTACACCTACGGTTAAAGAAGATTTTTCCTAAGCCTTCAAGGAAATAGTTTTCTGTGGATATTGTATGTTAAAATAGAGTAAGACTTCTTATTAAGAGGTATTTTATTAGAAACTCTTCCAGGTGCTACAGAGCTACCATCAAAGTATCACTAAGAGCTATTTCTTATGTAGCAATCATAAAAGATTACTAGGGGAGATTTTCTTCTTGGGGATAGCTGATTGTGTCTTCAATTTATTAGACAAAGATACAATTTTTGAAAAACTTTCTGTTGGACTCTAAGCATAAGTATCTATCTTAGTATGCAAGATGCAATTGTTGTCTGTCCATTTGTATCTATTCTCTAATGATCTTGCAGATGGGTATTGGCAGAAATAAGAGGACTGTATGTTGTGCTTACCATTTATATTCAGTATCAGTTGCAATGGAAAGGGATCCAATCTGCATTTCTGTTGTATATAGTTTAAATTGTGGCATGTAACTTGTGTTTAACAGCTTAGCCCCAGTTTCCATGCTTTCTGAAGTGGGAGATTGAAGTGGTTGCTTCATTATATTAAAAACAAAAGACACGGAATAGAAATAAAATTGTTTTATAAAGGTGAAATAGGTAAGAGACCAATGAAGCCTGATTAGGTACCTTATTCCACAAATTTTTTTGTCTTATATATATGTATTTACATCTTTTTTGTTAGCTTCAGCATGTCAGTGGTCCTCTAAAGCACTTCCTGCATTCAGTGAGGTGGAAATGTGGATAGGCTAAAGGAAAAAGTATGATGGATGAAGAAAACATCAAAGTATGTCAAGGAGATATACAGCAAATGCTGTGCAGGAAACCTCATTCCCCAAGCTGAGGATTCAGCACATTTTCATTTAAGCTCATTTTATCCGCTAAATGTTATGAATTCTGTGTTTTTATAATTTTCTACAAAATAGCTCTTTCCCATGAAAATTTTGGAAGTATGCTCTTTGGACTGGATTTATGTCATCAGACATGAGGGTGGTGAGGCCCTGGCATAGGATACCCAGGGGATCCATGGCTGCCCCATCCCTGGAAATGTCCAAGGCCAGGTTGGACGGGGCTTGGAGCAACCTGGGATAGTGGAAGGTGTCCCTGCCCATTGGCAGGGGGTTGGAACTAGTTGACCTTTAAAGTCCCTCCCAAACTATTCTGTGATTCTGTGATACCAGATCATTTTTCCCATGACAGGAACCTCTCTACTTTTAAAGTCGTGTTACGCTGACAGTCACCCAACCTCCAGGACTAATGAACAGTGTCAAACAGCAATTGTGACAATACTACTTTCATTTCATCCCTCTGTGTCTGTGTATGGTCACAGAAAAGAGACAATAGATTTTGCAGGGAGTGTCAGTCATATGCGTGCTTCCCTTCTCTTGCAGCCTGGAAATCTAAGATCTCTGAATGACTCAGTGATCTCTGGGTTCCTGGTCTTTGTGGACTACTGCACACCTGCTTTCTAATTTAAAGAGGGTGAAGATGTTCAGATGCAACATTTGGTGCATCTCTTTGGACTAGAGAATTTTGCTTCTTCAATCTGTTCACACGGCTGATTTTGGAGATACCACTTCCATGGAGGCAGAAGATAATGGCCCCAAATTATGCAAATACTTCCCCTAAATCCAGCATCTCTGCATTTTCACACTTCATCTGGGACTTTGTTAGAAACATGTTTGTTTTTCTATAATGGTGGCATAAAAGGAAGTTTTGCTAGTAGGAAGAAAAGATGAAGAATGAGGAACTTTCAGGCCTCGAAGGACAGCATCTTCCTGCACGTACCTTGCTACCCTTTCCTTTGGTAAGCCCTTCAGACTTTTGCTAGCATCTCTGGCTTTGCCTGACAGACAGACAACTGGCCACTTCCTTTGCAGTGACCATCTAAATGAGTCTCTGGCTCTGTGTCACCACTTTGCTAACTAGAGCCTTCAGATCACACTGTGTTTGAATATCTGGTGTGATGTAGCTTCTCTTACTACTTTTAGAGTATCTTCAGTCCTGAGAGCTCTAGAGCAATCACCTGAGCCTCACATATTCACTAATTAATTTCCTTTGCAAGGCAAACGGACTAGAGCTTTCTGCAAAACTCTGCTAAACTCTTCCTTCTTTTACAGACAGAACTTTCACCGGCTGGGAATCACCTGTAGGACAACCTGTACAGACAATCACATCAAGGAAAAGAAAAAAGTATGTCTTTCTGTAATTATGGTTCTTTTTTGAGTGTGTCATCCATATGTTTCACAATTTATTTTTCTTTGCCACATTTAAAGAATGCTGGAATTCGCACTGGTGAAGAAACCAACGAACTGTTCCGCTCATGGATTTTTTGGTTTTGGGGTGAAGTAATCTTCAATTATGAGCATAAAGAATTTCTCTAAGGAGAATAAAGAATGTGAGCGGCAAACAATGGGAGCTCATTTTCTGCAGGCCCAAAACAGTACTGGACAAAACTGTTTTGTTTTTTGCCTGTCATGGTTTGCCAAAAGCTTATAGCTCAGTGCATTTACAGCAAAAGGTTATATGTGCAACTGTTGGGAACTTTTTCAATTTTTTTTTTTTTTTGTCCTCCACCTTAGCTCCAAAAAGGAAATATTTTTCAAAGGTAAGATGAGATTTTTTTTGGGGGGTGGGGGGTTCAACAATATTCCAAACTGATGTTGGGGTTCTATCAGAGAAGAGAATCTGGTTTTCTTTTGTAATCCTCACCCTCACTTGCTTATGATACGAAAATGCATATCTACAAACCTGTCTTCATGTGTTACCAAATGTACTTCTCCGGGTATGTTGGTGCAAAATGTATTATATTGTTTACAGCTGATGTTTCCTTAAGGATTTAGGGTTGCTGTGTCTGTCACTGATTGCGTGTCATCTGTAGTAGGCTCATTTCAGGTGAGAACGCTTAGTGTTTCTAGATAAGGAGGCCTTCTTGAACAGGGATGGGTACACCTGTGATTTTTTTTTTTCCCCTTCTATCCCGCCTAGTTTGCCTTGTTCTTAGTCTTGCACGTTTCTGCTTTTGTCATAGTAAGTGGAAGAAGGGGATGCTTAGTTCTAGAGGCGTATTGCTTAATCCATTTCCTTTTGAACTCCAGTGTTATTGGAAGAGTAGCAGTGAAAGACTGCTTTGGTGTGGGGGAGGTAGATTTAACCGAGTGAGATAGAACACACCTTTGTGCACACTGGAATAGCTGGAACCAGGTTAGTTGAGAAGTTACTGTAGGCTGAAGTAGACTTTCATATCGAAATAGAAGGCACATCGAAAGCAGTAACTTACTGTAACATACCCCACTTTGCAGCGGGAAAAAGGGGCATGGTGGTTTCCAGAACAAGGATGGAAACGGAAAGGAAGCAACGCTTCCCATCTGCCCCTGCCGCGGGACATCGCGGGGCGGAGGAGCGCTCGTGGTGCAGAGGCGGCTGAGGGCCGTTCCCGACCGTGCTTTGCCGCCGGTATCGTCCGGGAGC
>VZRQ01010598.1:700067-768826 GCA_013397975.1 Machaerirhynchus nigripectus | reverse complement strand
AGCCAGGGGAGGGAGGGCCCTGCGGCCGGTGACTTCATGGGAAGGAGGCGGCGGCGGGAGGTGGGTCTCGCTTTCCGTCTCCCGGTGCCGTCTGCAGGGCGGGCGAGAGGCGGCCGCTTGCGCCGGGCAGCGCGGGCGGGGGGACAGCGGTGACGGAAAGCGGCAGCTGGGGGGGGGCGGGAGCGCTGGGGTGNCGGCAGCGCTGGGTTGACTCCCTCCCCCCCTTCCCCCTCCCGGCCGGAGGAAGATGGAGCTCGGTTAGTGAGGGCTTGCGGGAGGAGCAGCGGGAGCAGGTAAGAGCTGCTTCTCCTCCTCCTGCTCCTGCGTCCGGGCTGCGAGCGGCGGACGGGCCGGTGTCACCGGCGCAGGTGGCACAGGTGGGCCCGGCCGCTGCTGTGTCCTTGCCCGCGGGCTGCCCGCGCCGCCCCGGCCGAAGTTCCCGCTGTGCGGAGCTGCGGGCGGAGAGCCTGAGGGCAGCGCCTTCGGCCGCAGCCCGTAAGGGTAAAGCCGGGCGTTCAGAAACGCCTCCCGCCCCGTGCCTCGGGTTGCCGTGGCGGGGATGCGGGTAGGGCTGCCGGCTCTGCCCCCGCCCCGTCTCCCCCGGCTCATTGATGAGCTCCGGGAAGGGCTTCTGCATTGCAGGCTCGCTTCGCTCCTGCATTCGCGGTTTCAGCCTGTACACAGAGCCTGTTCCCTGGCCGGATGGTTCGGTGTTGCTTGGGCAAGAGGCCGATTTGGGCAGGTGGTATGTCCTTCTGTGTTTCTTGGACGATGTCAGGACATTTGGGGGGATTGACCTCATTCGGTAACTATTAGATCTGCATACGATATTTGCTCTCCTTCTGAAAGAGCTACAAAAGGGTATCTGCCTGGATTTGTGTGAATAACACTCATTAGGAGTTCACAGGGTGTAATATAGTGCAGTGAGATATAATGTGCATATAAAACATAATGCAGTGAGGCACACGACCTTACATAATCTAAATTTAAAAAGCTCACTACCCCTACGCTTACCCTGGAGGTTGTAGGAATATGTCTGTTCTAAGCGCTTTCTGGAGACTCGTTCGGTACCTATCTGACATAAAGATGCAGCGTGCCCTGTGAGCCAGTGCTGCAAATAAAAAGAATAAATTGTTGACTACTTTTGCTGTAGTTCTGTCACAGTAAGTTCCTCATTGCCGGTCAGTGTCTCGCACACACAGTGATATTCGTGGCTACATGGGTATACGCAGCTGCCACAGCCAGAAGGAATGGTCTCTTCTGTTGTCCCTTGGATGTTCCTTTAAACTGACCAGCTAAAACACTGTCATATTTTAATAAACTCTTGAGGCTTCTCTCCCTAGGCCTGAATAGTGTTGCATTTTCTAGCATATGGATATGAATTTAATGTAAACAGAAAGAAACCTTTCACACTTTTCATTTGACCTTCACCATCTCAGACAAATACTCAAAACTGATGATCAGGGAAAGTATTTTGGAAAGGCCTGGTTTAAAATATGTTGCTGGATGCAATGTATGCAACTCAAACCATGTCTGGGATGACACACAGTGTTCTGAGCTCTGTATCAAAGGAAACTAATGTCTGATAAATTTGGCCCACATTTTATTTTAACTCAGTCCTTACAGATGACATTGACTTTAATAAAGGTTGCTATGGCACAGATTTAAAGCAAATTATATTAAGCTTCTGGAATTGAAACTGCTGTTGATAGGAAAAATGTTGTTTTCTTATTTACAATCTGTAATTAAAATATGAGTGTGTTAGCCGTTGAGGCTGGATCTGGCTCTGTTTTCTGCTGTTAGTGTGAATTGACTAAATGGTCTCCTTTGTATGGATGGAGGCCAGATTTTTCCCTGGTATGACTGTGCTGCTCACACAGGGACAAGCTAGACTTTTCCCATTTGAATCTGGAATATAGATGAGTATCAGTGCCTACCAGCCTCTGGAACACTTTCTATTACAAGGCTGTATGCTTTGGATAAAGCTGTAACATTGGTGTGGAGTATAGAACCTCTCCGGGCTCTGCGTGCCCACACAGCAGCAGTCATGGTATGACATGGGGTAGCAATGACACCTTTGTGAATCTGGTTCTTTTGTGATACTACGTTTTCAAGTCTGTAGTTTTTACAAGAAACTCAAGTCATCTTCAGGACAGCTTAATGCAGGTATAATATAACAACTGTTAAGGGTATGAGGCTGGGTAGGGATCAGGTCTAACAGAGACATATTTTTGTGTATCTATAGAGTAAAAGTAACTGATTGTTTGCTTAATCATAATGTATCTGTTTTTGGAAAAGGTTGGTTTGTTGGTTTGGGGGTTTTTTTGCCGATGGATTCCAGAAGATTTTAGTCTTGGTTTAATCAATACAAATTCATGTAGTGGTGATGATGTCTGGAGGTTACAGACTCCAAGGAAGCGTGTAATGAGCAGGCAGAAAGGTACTTAGTCCTTCTCTAGTAAGCCTAACTCTGCATCTTTCACTGCCCTTGCACATCTCTCTTATTGTCATGTTGGCAGACTCAGCAAAAAAGGCCATTGAGTGAATGGGACTCCAGGTAAGCAGCTTTATAGAGCTGCACACAATGCAGGCTGTGAACACTGACTCTGATGTTACCCGTGCAACCACTGTGCTAATTGTTGCCATAGTTGCCCTTCATATTACTTATTTAAAAATTAGGGAATCTATGTTTTAATCAGTACTGTACATAGAACGTCTAATTTAAATTAAAACTGTATGTTTTAAATATAATCCTTGTGGTGTTTTCAGATCATTTAGAGCGTTGTATGAGTTCATTGGTATCATGTCTGTGTTATTTGGAGGGGAAAGGGTTTTTTTATTAACTCTGTTATATACTGTGTAAACACAAGAATTTTAAAAATGCGTGTATCATCGTGTTGTCATATACTGTTATTTTGCCTGTTACTGCTTTTAGACACAGTAAGCCTCTCTAGTCTTCATGGGAGGAGAAGAACAATGGCAAACCATAGTTAGGTGTTTATTGCAGGAGAGAAAGTTGGACTTGAGAGGAGGAAAAGACTAAGGGAACTAGCAGAATGTTCGTTTCCAGGTAGTCTGCACCTCGTATCTTGCAGTTTTTAATGAAATCTCCTTCTGTTTAATATTTCCTGCATTCCAAAAACATAATGAAATCTGAAGCTCCTTTTGACTCGAATTCCGTAAGATATCTTGGGATTCATATTAAGCAAAAATTAAACATAAATTTTAAATTAAGCAAATGGTAAGCTTAAAATACCAAGTGCAACTGTTATTAAATTGATGACTGAAAATAGAAAAGGCTTTGTTGTTGTTGTCGTTGAAGATTTTGTATTCTACTGGTTCATTTATCGTCAGTATGACTACACAGGCATCCATAGATATTTAGAGTAAAGCATGGAGCTAAATGGTATGTGGACCTTCTAAACAAATGAATCAGGTTGCCCTAATGAAAAAAACTGGTAGATTACCCTGGCTCTTAAATGGTGTGAAAATTCAGCTGTATAGTGTTATACAAAAGTAGTTTACCAGTTGAGGTGTGGTACAATTACCACATAGATGTTATATTGCATTTTCTTGTATTTCTTTATCATTATTTTCCTAAGGAAAAGCATGACACAAAACGGAGAAGTTGAGTAAGATGGCAGAACTGTTCTCAAATCCTTGGTGGTAATTGATTAGTTTTATTTTAAGGGCAGATTAATTAGTATATACATGTAAATGTAACAGTACAACACTTTCACTGTCAAATATTTTCTAGACTCTTTTTTCAGTTGTCCTTCCCCAACTACTGACCCAAGGGAGGAAAAACTGTAAATCTGACAAGCATGGAGGTACTGGAGATACAAAAGACTTGACTTACAGTTCTGTTTTCATATTGTTTTCCTAACATCACTGTTTCTGTGATTATTTCTGAGTTTAAGTAGTTTAAAAAGACAAAACTAATTGTGATGTATTTTAAGTCTCATTCTCAGTTTACTTAAGTTTCTTGTTCTTCTCTTTGAGGTCGGTGTTGTCTATTTTAGGATGCTGTTATACCACTGATATTTAGCCATAGTGCTTTGCTGTACTTTGTTTTACTGTGGATTATTGACATTATCTGTATTTACTTTGTATCTCTTGGACGGACCCTTTGAAAAGCTTTAGGCTTGAAATAGAGAATTTGTTCAGCTTGCTTATTAGCTTTTATTAAAAGGGTTTATAAATTCATTTATTTAGAGTATCTCAGCCTTTTGAAATACACTTTCATTAAAGAAAGATCAGAAATCTCAGGACAAAAGTATGAATTTGCTCTAAGTTAGTTTAAAAATGTATTTTCTTATGTATTTTATAGAAGACATGAAGGATTGCTGTTGCTGGAAGTATTTTTCAATACTTGGAGGGCATTTTTCAGACTGAGCATATTTGCAAATGCTTCATGATACATTTAGTAAAATTAGAATGCTTCCCATTGTAGGCTGAAAATTCCTTTGGTCAGAACACTGAGTTTTGCTGCTCTCTGATCATGATTTCAGTCTTGCATGCAATGCTTCAATTTAGCGTGTACACAGATCAAAGTATGGGGGTTTTGTACAAAGGGTAAAGTAGCTATTTTTATCTGTCACTGTTTTGCAGATACTCAGTTCTCTACAGTGATTTTTTTTTTCACTTGCACATTCTCTTAGGATCTGCTGAGTAATCATTTGCATTGAGTAGTTAATCAAAGAAGGGGCAAAACCCATGCAGAAACTGAGCAAGCTGTGGAAGAATTTTGATTCTCATTTTGGTCACAGTGGCTATATTTCCACTATTGTTTTCAGAATTAGAGTAAGAAACACTGAGAACTTGTTCTTTAATTAGATGCTCGAAATACCATGTTTCTAATCTTTATGTCTGCTGACATTAGTGGCTTCTGTCCTATGGAAATGTACAAAGTGGTTACTGCTGCGTGTGACCAGGAGATGTAATACTGTGATGTTATCAGAAATGTGTTCGAATGCCTTTGATTAAAATGGCTAGCTGCCATGGTGATAGTGCCATAGAAACTGGTGAAATAATCAGTGCCTATTAGGAAATCTGAATGAAAAATTCTTCTCTAGTTTTCTCTCTTTTATGTTTCAGCACCTAAGCAGGAATGAAACTCTGCTGATGTTATACTTCTGATTGAAAAACATAGTGAACAAATTCCTTTGTATTACACAGCAGACCAGGCTCAGGTTATTGTATTGGTACTGCTGAAACATTGAATGTATGAGTGACTGACAATTCAGTCATCCCACAGATGACTTCTAGTCCCAAGAACAAGGGCACTGGGGTGGAGACCTTTCTTACAGAGCTGATATTTGTTGTTAAGTCGCTTTACTCTTTTCCACTGTGATTACTTTCTAAATAGTGCTGTAAGTATAATTTCATTCCAAAGCACTCTTCAAGCAAAGAAGGGCTGTGACTGTGTCCCACAGCCAGTGTCTACAGAGCCACAGCACAGTAGTGAAAGAACTTCAGTTTGGGAGCCTGACTTTTTAAAGGGTTTTGTCTGTCTCAAATGACACCAATCTTGAGTACAAGAATGCCAAATAACACCATGTAACAGTAATATCTTTACTGGCTTAGTTTTTCTCATCTCTTTTGAGATCTATTGCAACAAGAAACAAAGTGCAAGAAACAGTCCCTGGCTTACATTGCTCTGTCTCTGGTTGGAATGAGTAATTTCACTATTACTGATTAGTGACTCTAAAGGGTACTTACTTACACCCCATTGGAAATTGCTAAGCAAGGACATGGGGGGATGAACCCAGAAGTATCTGTCTAGCTATATACTGATCAAATTTCTGTGCAAACACTTGTGTTGCCTGCAAAGTTTCTGAGGTAGTGCAGAGGGGCTTTTATCCTGTGTGAAAGTTTTCCCTCTTAGCACTGAGATCAGTGTAAAGGACAATTGCTTGATGGTGGTGAACTTGAGTTTATTACTTAGATTCACCCTGTACTAAGCAGCAGACAGTAGAAGTAAACACAGACTACCAAGCTGTACACTTAGATACAGATATGATAACACACTTTCTCTGATCAGAATAACATACTTAGATCTGAGAACAGAACCCAGACCAAAGCATTGCAGATGGATGTGTCAGGAACTGTCTCAGATCTGCCATCCCTTAATATGTCTTACCTGAGAATCATTAATATCCCAGTAGCCTCTATATTAAGTCCTAGAGCTGTTCCACTGTCAATTCTGAAGACGAGGAGGACATACAGGTGTATTAAATAATATTATGGTAATGGGACAGGATTGCTTTAGTGTAAATAAAGCATTGATTCAACAAACTATAATTAAGTGTGAAGCAATGAAATCACCTCCATGTCCCTCTAAATAAGTCTTTATGTCTCTGTCTCTGGAAGAGTGCAAGTGGTTTAAAGGAAAGGCAGAGTATAAAGGGAAGGCAGATTTATGTAATTTCATCAGAAAGAATGACAGAATATGCAACCTGTAGATAAAAGTTCACATGTGGGAAAGATTCAGATATTGCAGTGTGTTTATCTGGTCTGCCAACCACAGCTGAGTTAAGAGCTGGAGACAAACTTCCCTTCAGAACAAATTAACAGAACTGACATATAATGGAGAAAGCCACAAGGATAAGGTTAAATAAAACCAGGTTGATACACTGTTTGCACTTTGCTAAACTGAGACTGTTTGCTGGTAAGAAATTACCATTTTGAAAAGTATTATCCTATTTCATTACCCCTTTTTCTTTACACCTGAGTACTGGTGTGTCTAGGCATTTACAAGAAGGGGATTAAATTCGGGGATTGTGACGTTCAGCTGGAAATTCAGAATTTAAATGAAATTCGCAACAGCTGAGATGCATTATATAAGTGTTGGTGTTTCATTTTTGGTTTTTCAATAATCATAAAAGTAAGACTCAAAACTATGGGAAGGCATGTCAATGTCAAGACATTTAAGGTGGAAGTTCCAGGTTTTAGTGACAGTTTTCCACTAAGATTTGAGGCCCTATGAGCTACTCTCACAGCTTATCATGTATGGTCTTGTATCTCAGGAGGCAGGGGGAAAAAATCAGATATTCTAATACTGGACTTTATGCAGTGTCTCTTCTGTATTGAAAGAAGACCCGTGTGAAGGAATGAATTTTTGAGCCATGTAGTTGGGAGTGTCTTAGTGGCTGATGAGCACTGTAGAAGCCAAGTGTTTCTTAGCAATAGACAGTTTATTCTTTCAGGCTTCCTTATATGAATGCTTATGAACCTCAGATGTACAGAACTCACATCTATGCTTATAATTGAAGTTTTCATAGATGTTTGTGTTGTGGTTCTGTTCATTGCTCAATACTTCAAGGCAGAGTTTCAAATAAAGTAGGAAAAGTTGCTTGCACTCATGAATAATCCTCCTTTTCTGAGAGGCACCCAGAAGTGCTTTGCTGGTTTGCTCTTTCTCTCGTATTTCTCTCACTGTGTATAGTCATGCTTGTGACTATAGTCTGCTCTGGCATTCCAAACTGAGGATGCTTAGTAGATAGGGACTGTATAACAGTTTTGGGCAGGAAATACAAAGGTAGATATTCATGAGTATATAGTCAGGCTGTAAATGCTCAAAGCAGAGTTTAATCAGGATTATTAAAAGGACGCATTTTCTTGGCCAGAATAAGAGGAAACAAAAGGCTGTAAAAAAACATTATATGAAGGTTCTCTTGAAGAAACCCCATGTAGAGATGTGTAATGTCTCCTGGGCAACACAGTTTACATTTTTATAATTCTGCATTGTTCGAAATTTCTTCTGACACTGACAGATAAAAGCCTGTGCAGAAGAAAGAGGAGCATCATAAATCTAGAGTCGTGTTGTTTGTAACAATAATCACTACGTTGTCTCTCTCTGGGCTACATCATCTTTGTAACAGGAGATACCTGTTTCCTATCCCTTAATCCATCCCAAATACTGTTCTCAGTTCCTTTACCTTTCAAAGGGAAAATCCCTGTGATTGGCAGAGGAGGATGTGTCAAACAGTGGCTGGTAGTTGGAAATTGAATTTCAGTACTTGTGACTGGGAGAACTAGTAAGAATTTTGTAGTAGCATCCAAGTCTATTTGAACTGGTTTTGTGGTTATAAACACATGCTAAAAACTATTAATTACTTATTACACATGAGGGAATCTTTAAAGCAGGCCTGTGGCACTTACTGGCACACGCCCCTCACTGCTGTGATGTATTGCTCATGTGCAGGCTTGGTAGCACTCTGACTGCAAAAGGATGATATTCTCATGTCTGCAGATAAGCAATATGTACTCACCCTGGAAAACCCAATGCATGTACTTCCAGCTGAGGTATTGCTGGCTGCTCCCCCTCTGCTAATGCAGATCAGGTGCTTGATTATAAGCACACAGTGCTGCAAAGTGTAGACCTCAATTAGCACAGAAATATAAATCATTATCTTTTGCTACCACCAGAGATGAATACTCACTCAGGCTGAGCAGCTCAGTTTTAAGGATCTGGAGTTGATGACATGTTTGCATGTAGCTGGTAATCTCTTGACTTTCTTTGATAAAGAATTTGAGAAACAGAGCAGTTACCGTTTTCCTTCCTCCGGTTTTGTCTCCTAAAATATGCTTTACATGAGAAATGGTCCCTTCAAGAGCTATTAATTTGTTAGGTTTCATTCCACATGCCTCTCATATTTAAGATAAAATATTTTCCTATCCAGTATAGAGGGATATGTACTCATGAGAGGAGATAACTCTGAAGCCTTTTGATTGTCATTAAATGTATCTTTACAGAAATAAAAATGTGAAATATCCTTCCTTGGATTTCATAATGAAGTTTACTTCCATAAAAAGTTGCTTTATTTTTGTGAGGTAAAGATTGGGAGAGCATATAATTTTACTGTACATTTAGGGTAAAATAGTCCTATGACTGGTTTTACCACAGTTATTTTCTTACAGAGGTTATAGTAACGTGTATGTGTGTTATCTGTGAACCATTTTTCTTCTATAGGTCTGAGACTTATCAGTGGAGGAGAAAGTGATTCTGTAACAAATTCCTTGAGAGTAAAGCTGCCATACTCCTTAGGGGCTGGCGAAAAAGCGGTCTTGGGCTTCGAAAATGCGAAATCCGTCCACCTCCTCCAGGCCACTGAAATGGGCCTTCTTAAAGAATTAGGCCAGAAAATAGCCTTTGAGTTGTGGAGTTCTGAGTATCTCTGGCAGAAGATTACTTCAGAGGGAAATACATTTTGAGCTCAAGTACTAAGAATGGATGGCCAACAAGTGGGTTTAGTTCACTGCTATTACCATTACTCTGTTCTTACCCATAAAACTGTCTTTTACTGTTAGAGTTGCAGATTAAGGCCCAGATATTTTAAACCACGTCTCATGACTAATATATATGAAAAAAAGTCTATTTTGAGCTGTTTGAAATGATGCCATGTCAGAATATTCACTTTTAAAGTGGGGCAAAATGTAACTGTATAAAATAGTTTGCCACATAGGTGTGATTTCTGGTGATATTTTATCTTCAAGGCATATCTTGCTTGGATATGGCTATGGAAAATACGTTATGTTTAGGGGGAGGAAGAAAAAAAAGAATAGATTTTCATGAAACCTGTAACTTCACCAGTATTGTGTATTTCATGGTCTTAAGAAGAGGTAATTTTAAAACTGATTCAGTGCTGTAGGGTAAAATCCTGAGATCTAGATGCAAAAATGTCTAGTAAGTCAAACTCTAATTATAGTAGCTCGTGATTATCTTATTTGTCTTTATCGCTATACCATGATAAATTTAACTGAGTGTTAATTGTAATTTTATAATTTGAGATAATGAGCACTGCAGACACAAGGGTTCGCCAAGTGTTGTGAAGGTGGAAATGCCAAAGAGGAACTTCGCTGTCTGTGAAGCTGTTTATGCAAAATGTGACCTTTGTTTGATCTTGAAGCTTAAGTTAAAAAGCAAACGAAATGCAGTAGCTGTAGGTATAAAACTATATATATACAGTTATAAGGGACTATCACTACTTTTGAAAGGAAAGGCTGTGGAAAAGGTAGTTGAAGATTTATAGATGTGTTCTAGAATCATGAGTTATTGTCAAATTGCAAAAATATTTGCTGAAAACCTGTAGAAATCTTTAAACCATGTAAAATTATTTTGAAGTAGGGAATTAGCTAATCCTCCAGTAATTTGCCAGGAAAGTTGTGTGGGGTTTTTTTGATTAGTTGGTTGGTTGGTGGTTTTTTTTTTTAGTTTTTAGAAATTCCTAAGCAGCCAGGTAAAAACCTTATTGCCTGTTTAATAAAATAGCTTGATGGAGAGAGCTGCTAATAATATGCAGTTCTCCTTCTGTGTTGCTTCTTCACGTTCCCACTGTTTGCTTGGCTGGAATGTAGTGGTGTTACATATTTGTAGATCTAACAGCTCTTCTTCAAGCCTTGCACTATTAAATTGGGTCACTGCATATAGTGCATGCTAAATAAGATAAGAGGGTTTGTTGTATTTACAGAAAAAGTTAGCAGTAGGCTCTCACAGTATTTACAGGAAACTTATTTTGGTTAAGAATAAGCATGTTTCCTTTAAATACATTACTCGCCATTCACAAAATGGTGTGTTCTTCTGGAATACATCTTCCTCTGTACGTAAATGACACAGCTTTTGATGAAGTTGACCAAATGTAGCAAAAAGCAGACTGTAGCTCTGAGATCCAGTGGCTTGGTAGATCTTTGGTTAGGGCTTTGCAACAGCACATTTAAGTTTTGTGTGTGAGTAGCTGAGATAAACCTATTTTTTTTTTCAGAGACAGATTAAAATGAATTATTTTACATCAGTAGCCGTACAGAGAAAATTGTTTTAAAAGTTTCCAGTGTTCCTTGCCTCAGTTGAAAATCTGACTACAGGTCCTTAAGAGATCACATGACTTCTTTTAATGGGATTTAAACTTCTAGGTCATATGAAGTACTTTAAAAAAGTTTATTCTTGTCCTGATGATTAAACTTCCAGATAAAGTTGTAACTTCATTACTACCCAAGCTATAAAATCCTTATTCAAAACATTGATTCTACATCTGAAAAAGTAGAGTTGCACATAAGTCCCAAACACTTGTGTGTTGTCTGTTCTACAGTACTTTGAAAAAAGAAACATTTTCCTAGGCCTTAGACATGCCTGTTTAAAACTGAACCTGCAGGCATGTAGTCTTTGGGAAGCTATGGCAGATACTCCAGCATTCCCTTCCAATCTTTCCCGTTCTGGGATCCCCTACAACTGCTCTAAATCCATGTTGCCCTGTCAATCCCGCGCTTGCCAGTCATAGGGCTTATACTGCTTTGTGAATAATGATCAGTCATGAAACAAAGTTTCTAAAACACTAATTTTGAGTACCTCTTAAAAAAATCCTTCAAATGAAATGCCCAAAGAATGGGCAAATGTACTGCTACTAACAAAATTTGCCTTAGTGTTAAGGGAACTAGGGCTTAAAAGTTACCTTTTTTATTTCAAAATGTAGTTTCCATGTATCAATGGGTAAATTCTTCAGAGACTTTGCATCTGTTGTGGGGATTTAATAGTTTGATGGAGAGATGTCTAGGATGTGACACATTAGATTTCTGAGGCTGGTGGGACATTTATGGGGTTTCATGGTCTGATCTCCTGAAATCTAGCTGTAGAACTCAGTGATGGAATTTCTTCTGTTGAACTACAGGATCCTTTTCAGAAAAGACTCTCACTGCTAATTTATAGACGCTTAATTCATAAGATGAATATCGTGAATCCATAAAAAGTAGCAGCCTTGGATAGAGGCTGTACCTTTGTGGGTTAAAGAAGCCCTTTTGTATTGCCTTTCTTCCGACTAAGAGTGAAGTTAAATGAACAGTCTGGGTTTAAAACATGACTAAAAGAAAAGGATTTGCTTTTGTATGGTAGCTAAGCTGGTGTTTCAATTAAGCAGTAAGTGTATGCAGGTTTTAGAATTGTCATGACTTCAAACATACAAAATAAACATGCTGTATTTGTAAAAGTGATTATAGAGTGTAAAATGTTCTTTTCTAGAACTTGCTTTCTATCTACTTGCATTTTATAAATTTATCCTATGACAAAAAGCTCCTGCTGGCTTTACTGAGACTGTGGTAACTTCAGAGACCTTCAGTAACTTCAGTATGCATAAGTCAGGCTGCAGAATCAAGGCCATGGAGGATGCCATCAAGGCCATTCAAGGATGGAGAAGCTGCTACTGCCATTGCACATACCGGCACTTACAGTATTTTATATGTCCACATTGCCCAGGGAAGCAAGTGTTTGGGGAAAAAAAGTCTTATTTCTTTGTGGAATAAGCTAAGACAGCTGTTAAATTTCATGCTTAGCTGCAGAGCTCATGTGTGATCACTGAAGATGAGTATCTGCCTTAAATAAAGGAGCAGGTCATTAATCTTTTGAGAGCTGTTCGTGCAGTCTTTGCAAATACAGAGGCCTTGGGGATAACATAACTTCAGTAGCAGAGCCTGCTAGTTCTTGTGTGCCAGTGTGGTGTTAATTGGAAGAGAATTAGAGTAAACTTGCATGCTTTCTAGCTGAATTGTCACCAATCTGTTTAAAATGTTTTAGTTGCCTTTCTCAGATCTTTACTGTTAATGAAATTACCTCCCAAGATTTTATGCATCTAAAAAGATGCAATAACAGTGCCAGAAATTAAATTAATATGCCATGGGAGCTTTCCTAATGAAATTAATATGGTATTTATAACCTTTTTAAAGAGGCTTTTCACCAGTTACAGCATAAAATGAACTCCCAGGAGAATGAGATGCTCTTTCTTTGTCCAAGCTTTTATACTCCTGCCTGCTTCCTTCCATAATACAGGAAATAGAAATCTCAAAATAAAAATTAATTCTTCGATCCCTTCAGTGGATTCCCGCCTTTTTATTATTAATTGTGAACTTCAGTTTTAGATTAGTGTTTATTTTTTTAATCTGTTTGGCTGTGTTTTTCCATGAGGTAGTGACAATTATCAGTATAAAATTAATTTTTCTTTGATTTGAGGGAGTTATATATATATATAGAGATAGAGATTTTTTTAAACTTTTTATGTTTTTGCTTTGTAAATGGTGAATCAAATGTGCCTAAACATCTATGAATAGGTAGTATTATTCCTAAGGTAGGCCACAGCTTGCTGAAGAGAATTAAGAGGAAACTGCGTATTGCTGCTGTCAAAGGTGAGGCAGAGCTAAAACCAGCATGAAGTGGGTTTATTCAAGAACCAACAAGAGTTAGGCTTTTATCACAGTGGTCCCATTTGGGATGTCTCTCACCTGCTCTGCCACCAGCGCTACATACAGTGGGTCTTTACTTCCCTTCCCAGCAGGTTGAGCACTGCTGTGTTGGGAGGGTTGGGTAGAAAGATATGTTGATTTGTGCTGTGCCGCCGGGGTTCCTGGGCATCCCCTGGCGTTCGATTGTCTCCATGCATCACTCATCTCCAGGATTTTCCCTTGTTGCCAGTCATGATCTTTGCTGCCTTCTTTCCTGGCCTCTTCTTCATTCCGAGACTGCTACTGCTTTCAGGGAACAACTCTTATTTTCAAAACTCCAACTCCTATTTTTCCTCAGCTGAAATTGTCAGTGTGCAGAAACACAACGTGTGAGCAGCCTTTTTAATTGCATGTTCTGCCTCTGTGCTAGTAGGTTTCAGAATGTGACCCTTCTGTTTAGTCCAGGTGTCTCCAAAGTTTACAAGCAGCCTGTACAGAGTGCAGGGAGCAAGTACCAGTCTCTGCCTGAGAGTTCAGAATTCAGCTTCACTCACCTGTAGACCCACACACGTCCCCACTTCTCTGCTGCCTGCTAGCATTTGCAATTGAAGCTGTTTTTTTCAGTGACGTGCTTATGCCAAAAGCTATGTTTGCTGCCATTAGGAAAACCAACATTCACCTTGTCATAGTCTCTGATCTTCGCTAATGTGGATATCTGGCCTTTGCAGCATACTTTCACACAGAATTTCTAAGTTTACTTAGTATGAAAGGAATCCAAATGTGGATTAGTGCTAGAACAGGAGGGACAGCATATGACTGTCAGTTTGCATCTCACATGACAATTTCGAGGTTTACTCCATGTGAAAGCTTTATATAATCTGAGAATGTTCACATGCTCCAGTACTTGACATGATAAATTTCAGGTAGTGTTATAGTCCTTTAATGATGCAAAAGACTCTCCTATTGACTGTCAGTGTAGAAACATACAGGTAAAATTTAAAAAAATTAAGGTGACTTAATAGTAGCAAGAAAATGTCGTTGTTCTTATTGCAAATTTGGATTATTTCTTTGTCTTTTATTCTGACTTTCTGTTGATGGCCTTTTCTCTGGTGCTTCTTCCTACATGGTTAATGTGAGGGTGTGTCTTTGCTGGACTGGGGAAGGGTCACGTTTCCCCTCACTTTTCAGAGTCAGAAATCCAGCTGGATGCTCTCTCATGCCTGGAGGCAGTTGACCCCAGAAACAGAAAGCATTTGGGGGCAGTTAAGGTCCAAAAGCATCACTTGTACATCTCACTGTTGGTTGTCCAAAATTGTTTTCAATTATGAAGAAGCTTATGTATTTGAAAGAAGTGTTCATGGACTTTCTTAAATTGCATCGTAGAAGTAGCAGAGCACTTTCTCTGGCTGTTATTTTTATGTTTCAGGATATTTTGGGGAGAAAGCATTTGGGATATGAAGAACAGCTTCAGAGATGAGGAAGCTTCTTATTTTCTCTTGCCGTAGGCCTTTCAAGGAGCAGATACTCTTTTCCTGTTCTTTCCTTGCAGTGGTTCTATAGCTTTTGGTTCTGTTGATCTGTTTGAATCAGGGGGTTATCGGCACATCCAGTGTTCCCAAGAGAAAACAATATGGAGCCTGATTGTTTCTTCTGTTGGTTTAGCTTCCTTTTTGCTGCTGAGTGTCAAATTTTGCTGGGAATGTTTCAGCCGGCTCCAAGAACTGTGCTGCTGGCTGAAGCCAAAGGAATAGTAGCAAAATGTGTTCTTGCCACAGTTCTAATCAAAAGCACTTCTGCTGTTTGACTTGGAAGGAAATTGCAAAGTAATTCTTGGGCAGTTTCCTCTACTTCTGTGGCAGAACTGAAAAGAGATGTCCTAATATTTTTTTTTTATTTATTTAATCAATTAGAGAAAAGGGGTCAGGAACACTTGGGGAAGTAATATATCAACCTTTATAAAGATAAAACACATTCTAGACAATAAGCCTTCCCTGTATTTGTGGTGGAGAAAGATATTTGCCACACAGGGGTTTATACACTTACGTTAGGGTAGAATAAATATTTATACGTGTGTGTGTATGCATGTATTTATGTGTGCATGTACATCTAGAACAGCATAGCTTCTGTTGCTTCTGGTCAGTCTAAGCTGCTTAAGTTCACCCTTCCTTTCTCTTTCACCTGTCTGTCCTAGGCTTGCAGCAGGGAATGCAGGGGGATGTAGTGGATAGTGGAGCTTTGGCCATTCTGACTTTCCAAGGGAGATGATTTGGGAGGCAGTGAGATTTTTAGGGAGTGAATGATGCAGGACCTTTTTTATGCTCTTCAGTATGGGTTTTCTTTGAATTTCGGTTTGTTCTAATGTTGTTCTGGGGGTGGGTATTTTTGGTTTGGTGTTGTTTTAGTTTTTTCTTCTCTCACTTACATGCTTTAATAAGCGATGTGTCAGCAAGGATTTGCAATGTAATTGAGAGATACCCCACCCCATTATTACATTCATATAACACCCAGGATGAAAATAGGTTGCACTCATAGGTGCAAGACGTGGTCGAACTGTCACAGACTCTGTTTCTACAAGACAGTGAATGTTCTGTACAAACTGTGTGAGGTTTGTTGTTGCAAACCTGGCACAGAGAGGGGAGTTGGGTTCCTGCTGAGTGGCTATGTGGTTACTTGTTATTAAAACATTTCCTGCCCCATGAAGAGCATTTGCAAAATGACGTTGTGATAATCACCATCTTGATGGATACATCAGGTGCTGAAGTGCACACATGGAATATTAACAGCACATCTCTCCTCAGTCTGATTTAGAGTCAGCTGCTGTAGCCAGGAGATGTAATAGTCCACTCGAAAGTGTAAGTGTTCTGTGGTTCTCTTAAAAACTTCTCGAAGATGCAGAAGAAAGGAGGGTAAAAAAATGCTTTAAAAAATGACCCTTTAAAATCAAATGCTTCTCAACTCCTATTAACCTGTCACTGTATCTTCTGGCAGCACAATTCTACAACTTCCAATCATTCTCAACTGTAGTTTACTAAATATTTGGAGGATTAAAACTCAGATTCTGAATTGTACCTTCTTCCCTTAATAGATCACTTAACTGGGGGAGTAAGGGAGTGTATAGAAGACAATTGCCAAATTGATAAAAACTGAAGGGAGCAGCTGCTTAATAGGTGTGTTAATCAGTTGTATTACTGCCCATGGCAAGTGAAGAGGGTTTTTGATATTTAGAATACTATGAGCAAGGAGACCCCTGTGTTTGAGGCAGAAGTTTTAACTTTAGGGAAAATCAGTGCATAGAATACAGCAAATCGTTACCTGTTAAACCCAGGCCCTTGAACTTAGGGCATGAGCTTTGCCATTTGGGTTTTTTTTTCCTTCACACAACTGAGTAACTATACAGTTTCTTAAATAAACTGGAAGATACAGACTGTTGACCCCTTAGGCCATTTTAATTTTAGACACCTAAATTTAGAGTTTGAACTCTCATTTAGAGCATTGGATTTGAAAGATTTGGACTGGAACCCAAGAGCCTTCACCCTGTCCCTACTTACATTACTGTCATCTCTCTGAACTTCTCCCTAATACTGAAATTAATAGCACTTCTGTCTGTCTTGAGACCTTCTCAAATTGCTTTATTCGCTTTTCACTCATTTTGCTTCAGAAGGTATGCATGTTGCAGTTCCTTTTATTAAAAGCAAAATATTAATCAGATATGAAATGCAGAGTTTTTTCACTTATAATTAGAAATTTACAACTGTCTGCTTTAGGTGAAGCTTACGGTGGAGCTCTTCAAATAGTTGTTCTATGTGTTCTATCATAGAATGGATTAATAGATTATCCAAAGGTTGCTTATTTTGGGTTTTTTTGGTATTAACTAAGGTGTTCTCCTCGTGGCCTGGATTGTAAAGTAAAAGTTACAATATATAGCAAATCTTTTAGATTGAGTAATCAAGAAAACATCTTGAAATAAAAGAAAGTTACTACATCTATATGGAGGAGAGACTGACAGAGATGTTTCTGTTTTGGAAGGGAAAATAGTCTTTGATAAACTCAGTTTTACGTATTAGCTCAGCACAATTGCATATTCAACCTGTTAACTGCAGTTCAGCACTGAAAGTCAGATCCAGCACATTCTGTGCTGGGAGGTATTAAAATCAGATCAGTGCAGCTTTACGTGAAACCAGTAGTCTCCAGCTGTATAGACAAATGCATACCAAAGTCTATCAGCCAGATTTCTGGGTTGGGGTATACTGCAGACACATACTGGAGTTCCAAAATACATAAGGGATGCTAATCTATTATATTGTTCTAGTATACCACAAAAAGAGTATTGGAAGTGACACTGTATTCCTTTAATCACTCTCCTTTATTCTCGGCAGTTCAGTGGAATTAAGCTTTGGGCCAGACAGTGACAGCTAGAAGCCATTTATGTCAGCTCTGCAGAAAGCAGCCATCATGAAGGGTTCTTTATTTTGATGTGTAATTTGGGAAGCAAGTAGTGTTATTTTCCAGTGCAGTGGAGAAACGAATACACATTTAATGAACCATTTTTGTTTCATGTTTCAATGCTATCCACGTGCAAATGTCACCAAATATGTCATCCCTTACCTCTCCGATGCCATGAACAAGCTCAGCAGTCCCAGTTCTTTCAGAGATTTGTTACTAATACAGTTTTGGTTTTGTTTCTTTTTAATTACACATATCAACAGCTGTGCAATAATTCTGCATAGTCATTAAGATACAGAGGTAAAAGTATGTGACTTTCATGAGCCCTCTCCTGGGCAAGGCCCCAGAAGGAAGCAGCAGTCTTGTGTCAGAAGAGTGAAAGGGCTAAGGAAGCATAGGCAGGGTATCACTTGAGGCATGTGCTGATGAACACAGTCACTACCCATTTCCCAAATTGTTAAGTAAGTCAGTAAAAAATATGCTCACAGTTCATCAGGGGTAACAGCTTGCATTTTCCCTTAAATCACTGGTGTAATTTTCATTTCTTCCAAATTATGAGAAGCAGTGGGGTTGTTCGAAGTTCCAGCATGCTGCCTTTCACACCATTTTTAAAATCATAGTTCTGATGAATTTTTTTTTTTTGCCAGCAATATTCCACTGTTCTACATTTTAGAAAGTCCAAAGTAGCTTGACTTGGATGACTGGAAACAGCTTTATCTGAGGAATATGTACTTCTGTCTAATGAGAAATGCCATTAATGGTCTACAGCTATTAGATGGCAGATGTAATATCCAGTTTGCGTTGTGTTCCAGATAACAGAATAAATAGATTATGTAGAAAATTGTTTAGGACAAGATAAAATTAACAGTGTCCATTTCATAGATATTTCATGGTTTGGGTGGGTACATTAAGACTCAGTTTGAATAGTTTATCTTTTTCAATAGGCCAGATTATACAATCCAAAAGAATTTCAAATACTGAGAACAAAAGGTTTACTAATTGTGTTGGTGTTTTTTTCCTTTAGAAAGAGCTGTTGAGTTTGATGAGATGCCTTTCTGAAAGGCAATCAACTTTAGTATAGGAGATTCCATGTACTGGAGAATGAAATGTGATAGTTAAGGCTAAGTGAGCATTGAATTCAACAGATACCAAGGGAAAAATCTGTAAATCACAGCAGCTACAGAATGCAAGTCCTAGTACTGTAGCTTTCTGAAAGGATGCTGTACAAAAATAGTTGTAAAATGTACTTGTAACAGTGAGAAACAAATATTTCAAATAACCAAGTGTAATTTTTTGAATACTTTACCATCCTCTTTTCTATAGGTTTCAAAACCTCCCATAGGTTTTGAAAATAAATTCTGGTTTGGTATGTTGTCCAGTTAATTTTAAAATTATTTATATTATTCAAACAAGATTCATATTCTAATGCAACAGTTTAGGCTGGGAGTTTGAGACAGAATTTACTGAATTTTCAATCTAGTGTACTACAATCTAGCAATCTGGGTAGTTGAAGATGGTGTAAAAATTCAATAATTAAATGATTACAGACTTATTTTTCTAAAAGCTTGCTCATCTGACAGAAATCATTATTTTATTTTTCTTGGTACACATACACATTTTCCCTCCAGTGTGTGGGGGTGGTTTTGCTGTGGGTGTCTGAGAATGTGCTTTTGATTGATGAGCTAAGCTGTTTCTGCAGGTACTGTAGCAAATAACTTTGGATGCAGTACTCCAGAAACTGCTGCTTCTGAAGGGAGAGGCGGAGAGAGATGCTGCTCCCACAGTGCTCCTGCTCCCTGCCACAGGGTTTGCTTTTGCTTTGGGAGCTGTTACTGAAAAAACACATGCAGCTTTCTACTGCTGCACCTACAATTGTCTCTCTCCAAAAGCTGAGCCATGGCTGTGGTCAGTGAAAGATGGACGTAGTACAAAAGTCATAGTTCTGAGCTTTGGAGACTCTAAAATGGGATCTTCTAGTAGGAGAGGGAATTTAGCAACTTACTAATAAAATACTTTAATTACTGCAGTAGCTTTGATTTAGTAGCTGCTGTGTTTCAGCTGTTGTGTTTTTTTGATGTGTTTTTCTCTCTAGGAATTGGATGGAGGATTTCCTATAAATAATAATGTTATTTCTGTTAACTTTCATGTAATTTGACATAATCATCCCTGTTCTTTTGTTTTCTGTGTCTCAGAAGGATTTTCTATCTTCTCAATAATTTGGTTGATGGAACAAAGGCTAAGAGGCTTTTGGGACTGTTGGTAACTTGGTTTACCAGCTTATCTTCACATAATATTTACACCTCTGGCAATATATTCTCTGATTCTATACATGTTACTGGTTCACAAAGGCAGCAACTTTATTTCTCTGGCTATTTTACTGTTAATTTTAGAAGGTGTTTTCTTCAAGCTTGAAACATATTTTGGCAGCTAATATACTCTAAATGAAAAAACAGGAAAAATTGGAACATGGCAAAGAACATAGCTGTAGCACGCTGTGTTAATTTTGGGAATATCAAAAGTCCAAACAGCTTTTGACATGTTTGCTTCCTGAAGTTGAGGGGGAAAAGGCTTCTGCTAGGGCTTAAAAATGAATGCTGTGTATTTCCAAAGTTTTCAGCAAAGCAGCACATTAAGTGTGTGAGTAGCCAGAAGACTCCTTGTCCCACCATCCAGTGTCTACATGCTGGGGAAAGGGACTTTATTTGGTGCAAATTTTAACAGAATATTTGTCACATGGTCCTATTACCATTTAAAGGAAAAGAATTTAAATAATCCATTCTATGAGCTATGATCATTAAATTAATTTTACACCAAAATGCAAGTTTCCCTCCAGGCTTAGAAACAGTTGACTTTGCAGCTTTCCCAGACAGCCTTGCCCACTGTTAGAGACAACAGAATCTGCCAGATACAGTAGAATACACTAAATATTTTGATATTTAGACACTGGAAAACTCTGTTAAGCTTTTTTTTTTTAAGTTTACTAAAAGGTTGCCTGCTTGCAGAAAATCTCATAATTTCTGCAGTGTCTGTGGTGTAACTTTAAAGTTGCAGTTATTTTACCCCATCAGTCGTTGAGTAAAAAGATCTCTGCAAAAGAGGCATAAGCTGCTATGCCTTTCATTTTGTAATATCTGTGAGTATTGGGGTTTTTTTTTGTTTGGTTGGGTCTTGGGGTTGTTTGTTTTTTGTTTTGTTTTGTTGGGTTTTTTGTTTGGTTGGTTTTTTGTTTTTGTTTTTTTGCCTTTTTTTTTTTTGCCTTTTTTATTTATTCCAGAGAGGCTGATGCTTTAAAGGGTAGCCAGACTGGCTGTGGTAAGGGCTCCCTGTTACGTGTATATACAGTGTCAGTGTCTTCAATGAGTGAAATCCTCCTTCTGTTCTTGTCATTTGTTAATATTTGAAAGCCAGGTAACTTGGGGAGTGCTGGGGTCCCACGTCTTCTGGGTGCCAAAGCCTTTCTTTGCAAGATCAGTATTGCAGCACTCGTGCAGTTGTCCAAAGAGCTTTGCCTCTGACATTGAAGTATCTTATCTCATGAGTGCTCCAGTTCTTCAAAGGAGTGGCCAGGAAATAAACAGATTTTGTAAAAGCAGTCAGCGTTTCTCTTCCTTTTTGCAGTGAATGGTAGATGCAGTCTGTAGGCTGATTTTGTGAGAGGGGAAGATTCATGGCTGCTGAGGTACGACTCTGCCAACAAATAGAACATAGCAGGGGCTTTTGTCGCCATTTTGGCTTCAGAGAGAGAAAACCATGCTAGGATCCATTTCACTGCTTGCTGGATGCCATGCCAGTGAAATACTAACTCTTTCTGGAATTAAAACCCACTAATTGTACCCCAATGTTGAATTACCTGCTTTTATCAGTAGTTCCTATATATATATCATTCTAAATAAGACATTCTAGGGGCTTGGTTGAATCCTTTTTGAGATACAGATTTTTCATGCAGTTTTGCTGAGCTTTATTCCAATAACACAAAGAAATTGCATATTTTCAGAACCTACTTGATAATGACAGTTCACCTTGTATTTTCAGCAGTTTGACTGAAAAAGGCATTTTAAAGGCAGTAAAAACTGTTCCTTTGTTCTGAAAGTCTGCAGTTTATTTGCTTGTACAATAAGCAAACAGTACAAAAATCCATACTGCAAGAGCTGCATTAGCAGAACGCTATGCTTGAAAATACAAAGACTAAAAAGTTAGGATGGGATAAAAGAAAAGTTATCTGGATTTGTAGCTCAGTGTCTTGTGTTTACTTACTACAATGCAGCCTTTTGTAATAAAGTCACTAGGTCTCAATGTCAAGGTTATAACTTGAGCATTTCTGAAATATTTGGAAAGAGTGACCCCGGAAGATTTTTCAAAATAGAACAATGTTTTTAAAAATTACCTGACTTTGTTCATCAGTTCCTCTTCCATATCAGTAGATGTGGGTTTTTTCTATTTTGCAGATACTCTTTGAAAGTTTTGCCTGGTACTGGTTTAAATAGGAAGGCCTTTCACAAACTTGTTTGTTTAGTAAAGGTTTCTGTGAGATCAGAGATCCGTGAAGGCTCGCAGCCCACCCATGCAAGTGTGAGGGGCAACATTTTGCAGTTTGGAGAGCTCTGTATTTATAACTGGAATGTTTTCTAGTCAGCCCATTATGAATGAAAAGGAAATTTGTCTTTGTGTGAGATGCACTATTTCCAGACAAAGAAAATGTCTTAAGCTAAAAACCTATTGCCATGCCTGACAATCCACAGGCTAAAAGAGGCAAGGTGAACGTGTAACTCCATTTAATGGTGTCCTCAGCTGTCAGTGTGCAAACTGCCAGTGAACACTTTGGAATGGAAAAGGAATGGCAGTGACTGTCAGGTGTGACTACCAGGGTCCCTGTCCTGACTGCCCAAACGTCCTGTACTGTCATGTAGAATCCTGCTGGCTGCTTGTAGCACCAGCGTGGGACTTTACTGAGCTGTAAAAGTATCTTTTTAAAGCCTAAGGGTAAATCTCTTACTGTTTCTTTTTTGGAAGTGGGTTTCCAGTATGTAGGAGCAGTGATCTGCTTACATGTGAGATGAGAGCTGAAATTTCTACAATCTGTTCTTACAAGACAAGCATTGTGAAAATAAAAATTAACTATTTACTGGCGGGGNNGGGGGGAAGGATAGAAGGAGATTTAATTGTTGCCTAAAATTAACAGAGAAAAAGACTAATGATAGTAGGAGGATCTTTTTAAACATAGACATGGTGTAATGAGATCCATGACTTAGAAAATGGAGCTAAATGAAGCGAGTTCACCAAATTTTCAGTGGCAAGTTTAATTAACCATCTGGAATCTGATGGGTTTCCCACCAGCTGAAGTCTTTTAATCAGTGCTGATAATCTTCCTAAAATCAATTTTGTAGCTTAAATGAATAGAATCTGAGAAGTATTAATGTTGGGAAAGACCTCCAAGATTATCAAGTCCAACCTTTGACCAAACACCACCACGCTCACTAATTCTATCGTGAAGTGCCACATCTACTCCTTTTCTGAGCTCTTCCACTTCGGTGGGGAGCCTCTTCCAATGCTTAGCCTCTCTTTTAGTGAAGAAATTCTTCCTCATATCCAACCTGAACTTCCACTGGCACAACTTGAGGCCATTTCTCCTTGTCTTGTTGATTGTTACATGAGAGAAGAGGCCAACTTGCTCCAGCACCTCAGTGTCCTTGTGACACTCCCACCCGACTTGGTGTCGTTTGCAGCTGGACTGGCCCCAAAACTGAGCCCTAGGGGACACCTCTTGTGACTGACCAACTGGATTTAACTCCATTCAAATGGAAGTCATAGGCTTCATAGAAAGATGACAGAACTAATTTCTTTGGCTTGTCTTATACAGGAGCTAGGCATTCAGAGACTCTGAATTACACTGCTGTCTTCTAAGTTACTGCTTTGACTTAAATTTAGTTCTCAAATTTATGAGAATAACAGGTAAGTTTTTAAAATTACAATATGTTCAGAATAAATTTAATTGGTCAAAACTCTGGTTTTAAAATTTTTTTGTTTAATTTTTTTGCCTTTGTTCATTACAAAACTGATGAGCTTTTTACTAATAATTTTCCTTAAAAAGTGATATCTTTACATCTCCAGTAAATGACAGAATCTATTCAGTTTTGAGAAAAATGCAGTGAAGGGGGAAGAAAAAACCCCCAGTAAACACCTTTTTTTACATTTTTTTAGCTGTCCAGGGTGTTGAAGAAACAGTAAATATTTCAGTTTATTTTTGGAATGAGTCCAGCTGTAACCTTAATTGTTCTGGTTTATGTTCGGTGAATTTCAAAATAAAAACTAATTGTTAGTTTAGGTTAAAAAAGCAGTGTTTGACCAAGTTTTCAGAGTGGGTTGACTGCAGTTCCCTGCTTACGGTTTTTTGTATTACAGATCTTGACAACTGACAGAACAGTTTTGCTGTTTTCTGGAAACTTAGTATTCCTGTGGTCATTGCACTTAACAGAAAAATTAAGACAAAAGCTTTCTCAGTGTACACATCATTCTATGTGCCTAATTGGATGAGTAAGGAAATTTGTGGATATTCTTTTCAGAGGAAGTGTCTTATGGCATGAGTTCGTTCATGTTGTAAATCACAAGGTACTGCCCTTCAAGGCAGCCTGTGGGCATAAAAGCCTGTGACCACAGTAAGCCTCTTGCAGGACATTGTGCAGCCTGCTGGTATGTGCAGCTCCGTAATTGTTGACCCTTTTTCTTTTCTTCCTCATTTTTGCCCAGCATTGTATGAATGTTTCCCCATTTGCATGTTTCACCTTCCTTTTTCAACGTGGCCAGTTACAGCTGCAATTGAAGAAAACCCAAGGAGGAAGAAAAATCCCTTCCCCTTCAGTTCATTAAAAAAATGAAAGTATATGGGAATATGCTAATACATGCTTCCTTTATTTATATACGCTCATAGATATACTTGCTTTTTCTAAGAGCTCATTCTTGACGTAAACTTGGATACACTGGAAAAATATACAAGTTCCCTATCATGCAGCTGATCTGTGTCCATTGTGTGTTTTGTACCTTGCTGCCACCTGTCCGCTGGCACATTGCATGGATAGAATAATAGGGGAAAATTCCAGTTAACTGTGAGCAGCATGCAGCAGGTATTGGTGGTTTTCTGATCCATGGAACAGCATCAGGTGCTCTTAGACTTCCTAAAGACCTTTTGACCTTTTCTTCATATGATATGTATTAGTTCAAAAATATGTTGCAATAACTAAACATTGTTTTAAACTGAATTTAAGAAATCTATACTGAAAATTTGAGAAAATAATACGAAAATGTAATGAATGTATTACTTTATATATATAGAGAGAGAGAGGGAGAGTATCTACATTATGCTGATGATTGGTTTTCTAAACTAGTTCAAGGGTTCACAGTGATCACTGCTGAAAACCTCACTCCAGCAGGACTCTTCCATAGGAAACCTCATGTGCTTACAAGCACCCATGAATTGCACATTATCTGTAATTTTCAGTAACTTGCACTGCGTGACCTGTCCAAGTCAGGTAGCACTGCAGCATGTTTGGATGGGAGTGCTTACAGCCCTCAGCTGGGTTTGACAAGTGCCTGCAAGGTCAAGAGAAGCATTGCTCAGGTAGATTTTGAGTCTGCAAGCTGTTCTGTTTGGCTCCGATTGTCTGTGCATTTGGAATAGTCCGTGGGGGACAGGATTACCACTGGAGTAAACCCTGGCCCTCTCCAAGTACAAATTTCCATGTTATTACTCTTTGCTATCTGCATTCATTCAGGGACAAATGTCTTCATCGAGCTCCCAGACAGTTCTTTGCTGTTTTGTTTGGGAATAATTTGCAAGCCTTTACTTGTTAGGAAAGCAAACTGAGACAGGAAATGTAGATAAAACCATGAGGGTGCATGTACTGGGGTGGGTTGTAAAAGCCCTGCTTAGACAGCTGCTCTGTCCAGAAGAAGTCCATAAGAATTTACACAAATTCATCAAAAATATTGTTTCAGGTTACATTTTAAAAGCTTTTTTCTTGGTCCTTTGGAGACATTCATGTATTTTAGGGAAGAACTGGTTGCTGTTTAGTTCAGTTTCTCCCCAGACATCTCTTCAATGTTTGTTTCTAAGATAACACTCCTCTGTTGAGGTCACAAAAGAGGGTGTCAGTGGTTCGGTGTATTTGGCTAATATTATTTATAATGTTTCTTTTGTCCCTATAAGCAGGTCATAGAATTAAAATTATTATTTCTTCTTGATGTCTCAGATGGAACATGCAGTTATAGAAGCAGAATTTTGTTTTTCTGTGGCACTGACAGTATTCACAAAGTCTGTGGTACACAGATGTACACCCTCAAGCTGATCTAGACAACAAATCCCTTATGAAAGATGGTAGGGTTTTTTTTCCTTCTCCAGCAAGAATTGCTCTCCTGCAGTTAGATAATGTTTTTATAAGGGAGATGGAGATAATCTGAACAGGGAGCTCACTCTGTCTTGGAATATTGGTCAATATCTGCTTCAGCAGTAAAATAACATTTAGCTAGAGTGAGAATTTCCAGAGGATCTGGAGAATATTGACTGCATTGCATTATTTATTTCTGAGGATGAAGCTATAGAGGAGAAGTGGTTTTATTTTCATTTCTTGGCAAACACAGATAAAAGCTTCTAAATTTTAGGGAAATTAAGACCAATAAAAGTAGCATTGTAATAATGTGAATTTTGCCATCTATGTTCCAAGGGTTTTGATATCCCTAGAATGATAATTCTTCCCTCCTGAAGCCAGTGTCAGAATGACCAGTTCTAAGGAAATTCAGCCTGTACCAAAGAAGGGCTTTCTGTACTGCTCCAATGATTTGTTCTCTGGGCTTCTGTGGGTTTCTGTGTCTGGCACTTTTGTGAGGCTGGTTCTTGTCTGGGTGCTTTGTGAGGCCTTTGGATGATTGCCTGGGAATTCTTGTAGTGACTCTAATCAAGCCATGGGACATTCAGTTGGAGTCACAGTTCCTCTAGAGATGCAGAGAAATCCTAGATGTGTGGACAGCATGTGTTCAGCTCAGATGTCCCACAGATGTGCAGGAGGAACGATTTGCACATGGCAGAGAAATCCAGCTTGCCTGAGACAGAGAACTTGGCGTCCTGTCTGACCTAAATACTCAGTTTGTTTTCTGACAGGAAAATCGTAGATGGCAATGTAAGACGTAATTAAAGCTTTCTTCCCGTATTCAATTTCCAGTGCATCAGCTTCTGGAGAACCTAACTAGAGATGATGGGGGTGGGGAAGGGACCACACTGCAGTAGGCAGCAGATGGACCAAGCCAGTCTTTATCCTGTTCCATGAGTAATTGCAGAGATGTGATTTAGAAATGGAAAAAAAGTGCATGTTAATCTAGAAACCTCTTTTATCTGGAAAAACCTCCACAGATTCTTGAGAAGCACAGTTCAAATTGTAAGCACAGTTTGGGATCCCTGTTCTTGGTTTATTGTTCTGAAATATTTGACTGCCCTGAGCAGCACCAGACATCTGGAAAATCTGGCTATCCTATACAAAGTGTATCTCAGCTGGCTCTTCACTGAAGCTGTTTATGACTTCTGTAAATACTGTTGCAGTGATGATCTACAGTGTGTCCTCACGTCTTGCTCGAGTGTTAGTTTATTGTTTTGCATAGTGTATTAAAAGCTTTTCTGTTCCATTTAAAGTTTGAACTGTAACTCAATCCTTAGGATGCCCCACATGTAAGGCAGAGTTACAGAGCAGGAGGTTAGGATGTGGTATTCCTTTCCTGCTGTGTTGCTGCCTTGGCATATTACCTGTTTGACATCTTTGGTAGATGAGTATCTGAAAAGAGAATTAAAGACAACAATGATTTTGTTTTCTCATCTTCCCTATTAGGCATCTCATCCTCCTCTTATGGTGGGTTTTTCTGTTTCAGTTTTTATCTCAGCGGGAAATATTCCAATTAACTTACGTCACAGATGTACCTTCTTGAAGATCAGGGCTCCTTTTGCCAGGCACTGCTACAGTTTTGTTACGTGGAGGTTTTTTTAAAACAACAATGCCCTCTCTTTTATGCAATTTGGTATAGTAATGCTGTAACTCTGTAGTACTTGAAACTCTGTTTATGGTCAGTTACACTGTTTTGTCTCCAGTCTATTGTTCAATTCCCTTCCAGCTGTAACGCCCATTGTATTTTTTGACTGCTAAAATTGGGGCTGGCTTTCACCTGTACTGCGCAGCGTTCTTCCAGTCAGTGGCACAGTTGCTCAGTTGGAGATTTTAGTCAGGCACAGTTCTGTTCTTGACTTTCTATTGAATGTTGGCCTGTGTGCACTCTGGATGCACTTCAGTTTTATTCATATGTAAAGATGCTCTGCCAGTATCACTATAGATCATGTTTGTTTTTTCTAGAAGGATGGCATATTTTGCTGAGGTTTAAATTACATTTAAGTTGCTGTATATTTGATCATTAGCTGACAACATAAAGGGTTAGTCTTCTAACTAATATACAGGGTTATTTTTCTTTCAGTGAAAGGTAGTGTTAATGAAACTTTGCCAGGTAAACCTTGGAAGTGTCCTTGAGCAGTATTTAGTCACTTGTAGTCAGGGTAAAGATACTTTCTTTTTTCTGTAGGCTTTGGTAATATCTATATTATGAGGCAATGGTCATTTCATATTGCACTTTCTTTTCTTTGTAAACAGCCCATAACTCACCATTCTCCAACTGTCTTGCTCACAATATGCATTTCATACAAAATGCAATCCAACAAGTGCAAAAAGAGCTTAATTACTTACCTTTAAAGTTAATGCTAACCATCAGACTGTTTACTTTCTGATAGATTTCTGCTATTGGCCAAGCTGTTATGTTGAAAAGTTGAGCTTCCTTAAATTACATGTTACTTATATCTTCTCATTGTGTTTGAATCACTTTGGTCTGTAGTTCTACCGAGGATTTTGTTCTCTACATTGACCTTTGTGCAGGGGTTCAGAGCTCTTTACTTTGTCTAACACTGTAGCAAGTGAGTGTATTTTGAAATGTTGTCTTCAGTCGTTCGACAGACTTCATGGGTGCAGTCTCAGGTGCTTCAAAAGTGCTTCTGTAAATGGCTGGTTCCCCTGATAGTTATTACACGCACTTTGGATGCAACTGGCAAAGGAATAAACCCGTGTGGGATCTAGTTCAAGACACCTGGCAGTGTTACCTCTCTCACACTGCCAGCTGGACGTGTGGCAGGTCCATCTGACCCACTGCGAGCAGTGGGGAAGCTGTGGTTGTTACAGACTCTGCCTTTTGTCATTTCCACCTCTGTAGCAGTGTGCTGTGTCCTGTCTGGGAAAAACCCTCTGAAGAGTTTCTCAAGATATTGCAGATTAAATAAAGGCATGAAATCAATCCTTCTGGAAGGCTTGTGAAGTGAAATGGAGCATAATCACCTTAGAATCATTTTAGGGATTATTGTAATTTTTTCTCCTTGCAGTTTATTATATACTGCTTCATGCATGGGATATGACACTAGAAAGAGCTACTCATCTTCTGTTGTAATTTGCCTTCTTCCTGCTAGAGGGAGAAGAATTGATATGATGATAAGTTTAGGGGGATAATATGAAATGTCCTCTAGAAAATTTCTACCACATGTGCTACCTTAACACACACAATAATAAGGAAAAAAGAAAAAAGAGACAAGCAAGCTAATGAACCAAGAATGGAGTACCACTTAGGATATTTTAAAATTTTTTTTTAATTAATGCCTCTTAATTTTTGATAGAAATTATTGAAGCAAGGCCATTTGTTATAAACAAATTTCCCATCCCCCACCGTAAAAATGTGGAATGTCTTTCTCTTTCTTCTGCTAAAACATCTGGGGCTCAGTGAAATCAGCCTGTGGAGAAATTAAATGAAATGTTCCATTTCTGTGTTGTCAGATGTCTGTCAGCTGCTAGTAAGAAGAATATTAAATAAATCCTTTAGGCTCTAACTGCATGGCTTACCATAGGGTTAGGGATATATGTATATCAAGTTCTCCGTTCTAAATCGACAGCTTCTCCCAAATGGGAAAAAAAATTGGTGGTAGTTGATGCTAGTTAAGAGATCTGTGTTATCTAGAGATAAAAGTGTGTATGTTTATATAAATACATCCGTAATACACTGACATATAGATAACATAGATGCTGTATAGACACAATCTACCTATATGTTGCATATAGATTCTATAAACATGTAATATCTATGTATATCTTAATGTGTGCATAATTCTTTCTGTCCATTAAAACTCACTTGTATTTTTTATATTTATAATGCCTTTATTCTAATGCATTTGACTTGTAGTTAGTAAAATATTTGCTCATTTCTTTGCATGTTTGTTACTGTTTGGGTTACTTGGTTACTTGTGCTCCATTTTATTAATGGGTAGGACAGTTGGCAAATAAAAATCAATTCTAGGGATTGAGGTAGGCAGTTCAGCTACAGAGAATCATATTTTTCTTACTGTCTACATTTTATAATAGAAAATATGAAAATGATTTCTCTGACTTCAGCTGAAGAATATATGAAAGGGATAACAAAAGAAATCTGTGATAATCTTGTGTACATAACTATCCATCGTGACATTTTATTTCTTCAGTCTATGGCAAGGTTACATTTATTGCAGTTTGCATTAGGTGCTCCATAATGTCTTCCTTCAACCTTGCAAGAGATCTAATTCAGTGGAAAAGGTTAAAAAAAAATTTTTCTCTTTATTAGTTTCTCCCAGTAGTTTAAAACATGGAAGAGGAAGGGGAGATAGGGGGATTGTTTGGTTAAGAGGTTAGTTTGTTTGATGGTGGGTATTTTTTTTTCATATTTTTAGATGAGTTTTGATGCCAACTACTGTGCAGATGCGTGTTTGTGTGCTATACAGCAGAGCAGATCCGAGAAAATTCTTAGTAGGAAAATTTACAAAATGTACTGTGTGTTTGCTGGTAGGCTTCAGTAACAGATCACATTTGTCACTAAGCCTTACAGGACTTTCCATGTGTAAATATATTTTCTTTAATGTATTCTGGCCTAGATGTTGTGTCTCAGATGAGAGAATTAATTAGATGGGGGATTCCAGGGCTGGATTATGTCAATGGCAAGTGAATCAACTTCTCTTCAGTTGTTGTTAAGTTCTTTTTAAGATTAGTATAATTACTCTCATTTTACAGGCGTAGAAACTGATTCGGAAAAGCGGAGTTGCTTGCATGGGTTTGTAGGAGCCTTTTGAAGCACATCTGGCCCCATGAAAAGGAGGATGCTGGGAGCACCAAGCTGTTCCTGCAACTGCAGCGTGGGTGTCTGTGGGTGCCAATTAAACATCTCCGGTGCCATGAGGCAGACAAACAGCTTCAGAACCTTTGCAGATCAGCTCTGTGTGGCCAAGTGTCTGCTGCCCTTAACATATGGCTATTACTTGAATAGTGTGGGATCCACACTGTAAATTCTTGGCCAACTTTACAGTGTTTAGATGTGCTTAGATGCGCCTGAGATTTCTCTTTCCCCTCTTTCCACTTTCTCAAGCCAAGTTTTGATGTTGTCTTCGACAGCTGGAAACACTGAGGAAAGGAGTGAGCAGAGGGATTTGAGGCAAGTGTTGTTTTGTGTCCCATTGAAATGCAAGTGGCTCTTAATGTGTCAGGATGTACAAGCAGGAGGAAAAGAATAGAGAAATGTGTGAGCAGAGGTGAAGAACTGTCGTTGCTCTCCACTCCTGAATAGGCAGAGTAGGCTGATGTCATTGTGACCATAGGAACAAAACAACCCCAGAAAAATGCTAGGCTTGATTACATCAGTTCATAAAATGGGCTTTGCTTTCCTCTTTGCACTACCAGCTTTGATGCAAAAGCTGATGTAATGCAAGAACACTTAGTAAAAGTGCAAAACAACCATGTTGTAATTTTTTTAGCTTCAGAGAGGATTCTTTGTTATTGAAGGAATGGTGGTTGTGCCACTTATTTCAGTAAGTACCTTTTATAACAGTTAACTAGATGACATTCATCTGGACTGGCAGAGACGTTTTCATCTCCTGATGCTCTTCCTAACACAATCCGTTGTTGAAATGCAAAATTTTGCTTCTTCAACTTCTTTTGCACGTACACAGGAACTTGAATAGAGAAGGATGGAAGTCCTGCATTATTTTAATGCATTGAATTGTGCAAATATACTTCCTTTTTTTGTTATTGATCTTCCTGCTTATTCTGCCAATGGATATGAGAATTTGAATGGGTCCTACTTAGAATGCTTATTGAAGCAGGGTTCCCAGCTTGCTGCAGTGGGGGACTTGGGCTCAGTTCAAACACCTAGACTGGCCAGTACTGAAGCATCTGCTATTTACCTTTTTGCAGTTTGTTTCAGGAACAGGGGTAAATAAGGCTCTGCACCCTTACAGGGCTGTTTGCTGAATGATAGCTTGAATATGTTTTGATGTAGGTTAATGATACATGAATATAAAGATATTGTAATGAAATTATCTGGGAGTTTAGTAAACATGTAGTTGTGTTTCAGAACGTTTTACTGTCTCTGGTAAATTGTAGCTATCAGTGTAAGATCCTGTACATCACATCTGAATTTCATACTTTACCAGCATGGTTTGAGAAATGTTTAGAATGTGGCTTTCACAAGGACTGAGGTGATGTTCACTGGGGAATAAGGGGTGTTGTGAAAATAATACTGATTTAGCACATAAGAAATAACAATAACTATTCTATTTAGCATAATAAAAAATGTGGAGGAGGAGGAGGAGGGTCATTTTTGGAGAGGAACTTGGCATTGTGAAGAAGTGAGTGCATCCTGGGTCATTTTGCAAATAAAACTCTATAACCATGTAAGCATAAAACATCAGCTTGGAACACTTAATCTAAAATGTTGGGCATTTCTCCTTTAAAACTCTGTCTTGCCTGCTTTTGAAAAAGTAGAGATAGGCAGTTTAAAATTTTGTTTCTTACGCTATAAAAAGAGTTAAGGACTTTCTGATAGTATCATACTAAAATCATCAGACAGTTCTGTTGTTTACAAGAGAAAATAATTTTTTTATTTATTTCATCCTCAAAAGAGGAAAAAGCCCATAGCTGCCCACAAAATTTACAGTTTTCCAAAGAGTATAGGAAAACTACATTAAAAAAAAGGAGGAGGGCTGAGAAGCAAGCATTTAAATTTCCATGGCAGCTCTGTGTTTATGTAAAGTACAGCAGCTGCACTGCAAATTCCCCTCTCTGGATGACCTCAGTTCTGAACAAGACAGACTGTTCTGGGTGCAGGTGTGATTACTGAATTATTTGTTCTGTTTTAGTGTCAGTCAGTTACAGAGAAGTATTATGGGTAAAATTTGTATCCACTGAATAAAGTGAATTGGTAGATTTGGTATTCCACAGTTCACTATGTGCCTTCCTGCTATTGCAAAAATAGTTTATTTTATTCTCTTGAATTGCATTAGTTAAATAGGACAGACAAGAGGAAGTGACTCTAGCAACAACCTCTGAATACATCAGGCAGGCAGAAAGGCAGGATTGCACTGAAGATGGTGCTGGACATAAAAGACAGTTTTGACAGCTGAATTAGGATTTTTTTTTAAGAGGTTTGTATATGTTGTTGGAATTGAGAATTTTAAGTTTCTTCTCCATGCTTCTTGAGAAATAGAGCTGTGAGAAATGCTCACTCCTAACACATGGGTATCCAGTCAGCCTTGGCTTGAATGTGATTATTCTTGTGAACTTGCCAGAGGTTTTCCAACCTACCTTAGATGACATTGGTCTTTGCCAGGTGTCTGTACTTATTTATGTTCTGTGTGCCTTTTATCTCTTACCAGTTTATGCAATTTTATAGGAAAGCCCTTTTCTTTCATTAGTGTTTAGTGTAGACTGCCAGAGATCAGGACTAATGTACTGAAACGTGGCTGCTTTTCTCACACTTGTCTCCAGCCAGGCAGGTGCAGTCAGACTGGGGAACCCAGGTTCCTGAAGTTGTAGTCCTGGTGTTGTAGGATGTCGGCTTTTCAGGGTCTTGGAAGAATCAGAACAAATCTTGAACCCACAAAAGTGAGTCCTTGTAGAAAGATGGGTGTAGTTTTCTCTGAATAATTAGCAAATTAAGTGTCTGCTTTGGCAACAATTTGAGAGAACTATTCACCATAAGATGTATGACTTCAACAGCAAAGGCAAACTTGCACTTCTAGGAGGTCTCCCTTTTATCACTCAAAGGGCAATAAAAGGACACGGCATTTCAGGTGAGTGGTAATCCTGTAAGGGTTCAAGGAGTGATGGCAACAGTGTCTTTATCCATCCACTATTCTGATCTTTCTCTCTTCAAACATGGTCCTGGCTTCATGTGAGGCACAGAGCATTAGTACAGAAATGTCTGAGAATTGGTAACATTTTTTAAGCGAAAAGGGGATTAATATTGAGATTCCTATGCAAACAGCAACGTACTCATAAACACTTTCGTGTTTAATGGGTTTGCCATTGCACTGTGTGCTTCAAGTGAAAAATAGATGGAAAATGGAAAGAAGTTTCCTGAGACTGATTTTAAGTACTGGTCTTGTTTCTGATCAAGTGCAGTTTCTTTAAATGATCTGACTCTAATTGAAGACATCTAAGGAAATAGATCAGATATCTTTGAGGATTTAACAAGGGTTTTAGGTGAGTAGTGAATGATAAACAGGTGAAAGGAATGTGTAGTCCAGTGTACTCATACTATATAGAATGATTCTCCTGAGCATGAGAATTGCCTATTTTTCTTTGAAACCATCTGAAGCAGATAGATCTTCCTCATGAAACTGGTAATGCATTCATGGTAGGACTTGGAAACGCACCAACATTTCTAATGGTGGGAAGCAGTGGAAGAGGGATTTGGCAGGGTCAAGGACAGCTCGAGCACCACCCACTGCTGTTGGTGTTGGGAGCAGTGAGACACTGTGGTAAACAGCTGGGATTTCTCTGAGTCATTCATTCTCCATTCCCACCTCATCACTGTCTACGTGAGTGGGTGGCCAGGTACGTTTCTAGGCAAGGAAGTCATTAAAATTGATGTCACATCTCACAGTCACGTTAGGGGGGAGAGGGGACATGATTGCATCTTTCTCTTACCTGTTTTGGAGCCTTTTTGCACTCACCTACCTGATGTATGTGACCATCAGTAAAAAGGGCAGGGGAGCAACACAGAGATGGCCAGATATTGTCCCTCATGAGGATACCATAGCTTGTCTGTGGCATGCCAGGTACTAGGCTGCACACCCCTGTTAAGGTACAGGAAGGGTCTTTTTCGGAAAGAGAACTGTGAATGTCTTTGTAGTATTGTATTCATTTGCCCACTTGCTTTCTGGGAGGTGGATGGTGGTTTTAGGTTGATAGCAGGTGATCTGATCAAGGGTATAAAGATTAGAGGTGATACAATTAGGGGCATATTAACTTCAGCAGGTAGTATGGCTTGTGCTTGAATCAATTCTGCCTCCTGTTGAGGAAAACTGGTGCAATAATAAAGTATCAAGGCTGGGTGTCTTGGAGCTTGCTGAAGCTCACAAGTCAGAGTTCATGGTGTGCTCACTGCCCTGCACTAAAAACTTGAGTGGATGTTAACACCAGGGTTGGACGTTTTGCTTCAGAAAAGGCCCTCCATGTAGAAACTTAGGGCAAGGTTGCTATCTCAACATGAGGTTACAGTAACCTGGAATAGTATTTTGTGTATATGTTCTATTGTTGGTGTAAGGTAGAGCAGAGAGTCATCCTGCTAACAAAATCTGACACACCTGAGCCCAGGGTGGCAAGCTGGAAGAAAAAGTTGAAACCCCCCAGTGAGTGAGGTAGTACTGTCCAGCATTCAAACAAGTTATATATAAATTGAGATAAATAAGAATTGTTCCTTTATGATCTTTGAACTTGTTTGCATGTTTCTCTTTTGTTCTTTCAGGTAAGGCAGTGAAGTCTTTAACTGCTCCAGAAGAAGAGTGTCTGGAAAGAAAATGCCTCTGGCAAATAAGTATCAGGTAACACTGGTAGTGGGGAAGCTTCTTAATTTTTATAATATTTCTCTGAACCAGTCTTGATGAACTGAGTTACACCTGAATTTGAAGTTACAGATTCAGTGGAAGGAAATCTTGAGCTCTTAGTCACTGAAACCAGAAAAGTGCCTGCTTTTCATTTTTATGTAAAGTGCTACTGCTTTAGATATGCAAATGGTGCACTGTACTCTGTAACCTCAGTCTCCTAGATAGCAAAAGGAAGGGCAGAGAAAAAAGTGTGTGGTGCAGGAATTCAAATGATATGGAGGCAGGGTTCCTACTCTCTTTCACAGTGCAGTCCTAAATTCCAGTAAAGCACAAAGAGATCAAATCATCTTAGACTCTGAGGGCAGGGATTGCCCTGTGTCATAAGGGGCATTTGATAATTCCTGCGTGCCATAAGTATAAAAGGTAACTGAGATGACTGAATGTTAAAGTAGCTGGAGCAAGCAGTAATAGAACTGAGTGGGTTGTAGCCGAGCGACAGCTCATCATATAATCATCATGTTTTCCACTTAGAGCATCTCTGGAAAACAAGAAAGATGGTTTAATTCTTTTTGGTCTTCCTCTAAAAAGAGATTTTGAGTAATTGTTTTTTGGAAAACCTTCATTGACATCTGGGCTATAGGTACTCATTTTGAGTGATAGAAGAGTTACTGCCTGTGGTTCAAAATATATTCTCTCTCACACACACCTCATTAAATCATAGGGAGAATTTCCCTTAGTCATTTTTCTTTTTCCATAATTGCCTTCTCTTGCACAGAGGTCAGGCTGGCTCTGCTGGCATTTCATGGTGTAGAAGCAATCACTGAGGAAAGCACAGACCTGTGCATGTTTTGGTGCCTTTGATGCTCTCCATCCCTTCTCCTGCACACATCTCATCCCTGAGGAGCTGCCAGAAGAATCCAGGATGGTCACAGATGGGCCACCTAAGTGGCTCTCTGAGGGCAGCCCCCTGCCCCCTTCCCATGGCTCAGCTGTACCAGGGTGGGGAGCCAGGCCATTGTCCCCCCTTCTTCTCCCTTAGTCCTCAGTTCCAAGAAGCTTCTAAGTTCCAAGAGGAGAAACAATGGTTCTGTGATTATATAAAGCAGTAGCAGGTTCCCAATTTTTACAGGAAGCTCTCACTAACCTCCAAGTCAGTCCTTTTTTTAGCATTATCAGGCTTTATTAGGTGAAATAGAATTTAAAGGAAAATGGGTCTCATGAGATGAAGCTAAAATCAATGGGAGATTGCACTGTATGCTGAGTCTTTAGGAATTCATATGTACTGTGTGGTCTAGTTTTGGTTTGGGGGCTTGTCAGGTTTTGTATCCAGAGGTATGCTTTGCAGTTAATAAAATATGATTCTTTTAAAAGTGAAGTTGCATTTATTATTTCCAAAAGTGAAGCTGTCCCTATGAAGTTGATGAACTGTTGTATAAATGTCTTGAAGGGTGAAGCTATGGCTGTGTTTCCCTGTGAAGTCAGCAAACTGAGTGGTTGGTGCAGTCTAAGAGAGTAACTTCAATTGTTTGCTTTTGCATTCTTTCAGAAGGGGTAGCTCTGTTGGCAGCAGTGCACTCCACTGAATTGCTGAAGTTTGTGCAGCTCTCTGGCAATAGGTTTTCCTACTGCAGCCCACCACTGAAGTGTCTATATGCCTGCAAACTGCTTTGCTGATGGGTGGGGGGGTTGCATGTGTGTAAGATTCAGAAATAGCTTTTTCTCAGAAATTTAGGGCAGATAAGTTAACTAGAAATCTTCGGAAATTAGGAATATACATGTCAAAAGTCATTCATCTTCTGCCACCTAAGAATGAATGAATGAAGGACATACATTCTCATTTAATTGAGAATTCTGAGCTTTCAGTGGCTAGGGGGAAAAAAGGAGCTACTTATTTAATAGTGTTTTTGAAAGATGAATATGTTCAATAAAGCGTAGGTGTTCACAGTGTTGGGGAGGTAAAAACAAACTTCATGATCTTGTATTTATTTCTCAGCCATGGTTACAGACCACTCAGACAAACACCAGAGCAGGTGTCACCAAGTGGTCAAAGCAGTGGTGCAGAGAAGGAAGAGGAATCCACCTCTTCAGGCCTTCTGGGTTTTAGCATCACCTTTCAGTCAGTGCAGACTACTTGTGCTGGGAAAGTGCTAAAGGCAGATAGGTGGAGATTGGGGTTAACATCCATTGTTTGTTCAATTCAGATTGTAGGGATTTTATTTCAGAAGATGAATGTAGATAATTGATAAACTTGAGAGTTGAGATCTGGTATCTTTCTAGCATGGGCCTGGAGAAGTGCCTTTGCTTTTTGTGATAAAAAGTGTTGTGCAGTGTGTAAGATCTTAAGTAAAAAGAGAGTTTTCCCTTGTAAAAAGATGTCTCTAGCTTTTGACCAGTCAAATATTTGCTGTGTTTTCTGTGACTTCATGCTGTTACTACAGATGCTGACACATAACCAGAAGGCTGCCTCAAAGCTCTCTGGGAGGCATGTACAGAAGGGCATGTACAGAAAGCTTTCCAGTATCTTGGTGATCCTGCTTCTGTTATCAAAAGCTTCCTGAGTCATCAGAGATTGTCACATTTTGGTTATGCCATAAACAAGACAGAGGTTGAATTTTGAAAGTATTAATAACCTTTATAGGAACTTACTGTAAATGCTTCATGTTCTTTCCGGAAGAATTTTCTTATTGTGGTTGTTTCAGTTTGACTCTAGTGCCATTTGTTTTTCTTTCATTATGGATGACTCATCAAATAGCTGAATGTAGAATTGAATACTGAGGTCAAATTCATTGCTTGTATTGGCAATTACAATTTCATTTAAATCTGTAGTTCGCACTCACAAGAAACTGTGGCTTTTGCTCTGGCCTCTGCATTGAAAGACACGTTTGGTATCTCCTTGCCCATTGTTTGTGCTGTCATGTGAATTAAACCCAATTAGGAAGACACCAATATACTTCCTTTCATTTTCCTAACCTCTGTTTTATTACCCAGTGGATGCATGCAAACATCCAGGGATGGTGTTAACAGGAGGCAGAGAAATGACCAGAGACTCTCCTCTGCAGTCCCTTCTGTATCCATTCTTTCCCCTCAGGTTTTTGCTATCTGGAGAGAGACTTGTCCTGGATATTTTTTAACTTCTGCAATTGGAACAGCTGTTTTTAATGGACTTTCAGAGAGACCAAGGGGCACTTTGATGGACAGTGACACTCTGAGTAGTCCTTCCATGTGTGCTGTTTCTAACTGAGTGTTGTGAGTGTGCAGCAGCTGAGCAGGATGAGAGGGCACCAGGACAGCACAGCAGCATTACTGAATGCACCACTTGCAGTCAGTGATTTGTGGGTGTGACTGTAATGTGTGTGTGAAGGAAATGCTGCTGTTGCAAAGGAATCAGATGAACTCGCACATCTTGAGCACCATTTTTCAGCTATGAGAATTTTGGCGTAATTATGTGTACTTGTACAATCTGCCCATAACAATAGAAACACTGCAGTGAATCTGAGGTGACGTTTGGGCAATGTTTCAGTCTAGAAGTTTGAAATAAAGGCTTTGGCAAGAGTGGAAAACGTATCTGGACAATCTGTTTAAAATGTCTAAATTGAGCATTTTGGATTGTTTCCTATAATGCTGGGAATCAAAGATGTGTTGTCTTTAGTCAAAAATACCAGTAAAATTTTGCATGTGAAATTCAGTAGAAATTTGTTAAAATGTGCATATAAGATCTCAACAGCATGGAGTTGTATCTTCATTTTCTAAACCTAAAATATGTTGGTTTTGTGACCACCACCACCACTTGGAAATACTCTGTGTATGAACATGGAGACTACTTGGTTCTTTCTGGTCAGGTTACTGTGGCTGTTTTCCCTTTTCAGTGCAGTTCCACAGAATAGTGAATTTAATAGTCTAGGTGGCTGCCATGAGTTCACCAGGTGAGAGCTCAACTCAGCCTGTGGAGCAGGTAGTGTCTAAGGGCTTTAAAGATGTCCAGCAAAGGTGTGTTATGTTGAAATAAATTTGTGCTGCAGCATATACTTGGAAAAAGTATAGCTGAGAGAGTGGAAAAGGAAAACAGAAAAGAGTTTGTTAGTCTGTCTTTTTTTGTGAAAGAAATACATTTAATAAATATGTAGATTTACCTATATAAATACACAATTGCTTTTTCTTTTTTATAGAGGAAAAAGTGTAACTAGGAGGGATAAAACTTAGAAGAATTGCGAGAATTCACAATTCCTGTTTTTAGTATTTAAAAAATGTAAGAATGAAAGCCCTAAAAACTTCATAAGATTAGGTTTTAAGACTTTGATTAATGATGTGTAGACTAATAAAGAAGCAGTATTTAGTCAGTGTCAAATTAAAAAATGATATTTGGTCACAGTATTGCTAAACAGGCTGTAAAAGAAGAGTATGTGGGTCATTTCGCTTTCTTAGCAGGTAAAGCAGATTAAAACTAGATAAACTATAAAATGCTCACATATCCAGTCAGGATGCAAAACACTTGAGATAAAGCTCATTAAACCACTCAGGTCTGTGCTTCATTGTTAATTTAATTAATATTGAAGATTCTTCTAGATCAGTCTGCAACACTTGTTGGTTTTGGGGTTATTGTTTTCTTAAATAATACTGCTTTTTTGGAACAAAATGAGTAGTTCTCAATCTGCAGGTGAATTTTTCACGAGTAGGAAGGGACTAAATGTATTGGATCTGCTGGAATAATTTACTCAGTTCTGCCACTGACAGAACTGGTCAAACTGGTGGAAAACCAGCCCTCTAAACTGGATTTTGAGATGTATTTCTTTTGTTTATCTGAACCAAACAGGAAGGGGGCTGGACTCGTAGAAGCTGTCATCTGATGTACGTAGCATAGGATTATTTTTTCCATGATAGTGCTACCAATAAGTATTCCAGGGTCAGAGTGTGTAGTGGGTATGAAAAATGGATGTAGAACTGTAAATTAGTGTCACTTTCGGAGTAAAACAGTAAAACTTGTTCTGCTCTTCTCTCCATCCTCACAGGCATATGATACTGCAGAGCTTCAAAATCAGAAGTAAATCAGCCGGACAGTTGCCTCCTGCCTTCCTAAATACGCAAACATATTAGAAACGGAAAAAGGGGCCTACCTACCTCATTCCTGTGAGTAGCTATAAACTTCCCCTCCACCCCTCAAATCAGCATCTGCTAGGTAGTTGTTTTGGAATGCTGAGCATAAGCATGTGGCAAGGAAAACAAAATTGTAATTTGTTTTCTTGTTGACAACAATTAAGTGTAGCCAACCAAAGAAACCAACTAAAATTATTAACAGGCTACCAGCATGCCTATTGCCTGTGGCTACACAGAGCTGATGGGTGATGCATTTTCACTTATTAAATGAATCTTTATCTGTGCTTCCTAAAGCTTGCATGCTGCATAAGTTCCTAAAACCATCCATAACTTGCCATGTTAGCCTGCTGCTGCAGTTGATGTGTCACTGCAGAAGCAGTTTTGGGCTTAGTTCTTTGCTTTTATATTTCTTAGCAGTTCATTCTGTAATAACGTGGTGTAACCCATTGTGAGGCGTAAAGATCCCCAGAGTGACCCCCTTGGTCAGTGCAGTGAACAGAACAGTGTTTGCTAAGTAGGTGCTGTGTAGCTGATACTCACCTGCTCTGAACTGCCTTTTCCTTGCTGACTTCTGTCCTTTCTCCAGGGAGAAGGTGGGTTTGCTGGTGTGGATGCCTGCCTCGTTTGCTTCACCAAAATGAGTTAGGGCATGCAGGAGAGAAGGGAGACTTTTGCAAGTAGAACCTATCATGGTGAGTCAGATTTTGTCCCTGCTTTTGCTGAAGAGCTTCTCAGTGTCACTACATTGCTTAAACCAAACTGTTCACACAGAATTCTCTCTTCCCTGAAAGAATGTTACATGTAACACTTCCTTGGCAGCAGTGCTGGATTGAGAGATTCTTCCCTACTGCTTTTGCCTCCCCTGCCACATGAGGTCCACAAAAGTGCTTGGGGCGACCTTCAGCAAATTAAAGCAGCAAATTGAATGGAGCTGAAGATAATTACTCTCTACCATGTGCACATGAAAAGTATGAGAAACTGTGGTCTGTAGTTTTGGTTTGGAACCACAGCATCTGTCTTGAACATTATACTAAAATTAGGTACGTGGGAACTGTATTTTTAATTTTGAGTTGCTAAATACCATCTAAAATACCTCGTAGAGATTAATTGTCCATTACTACAGATGAAGTTTTCTGTCATCGTTCGCTAGGATTGTGAAGGAGTCCCAGCAGAACTCCTGACAGTCCATAGCACTGCAGCACGGACATTGTATCTGCCCTGGTATCTTCATTTAATGGATTTGTTTCTAATTTTGAAGCTTAACCTTGGGTTTGAAATTCACTGCACAGAAGTTTCTCAACAGCAATAGGAAGTAATCAAACATAGTTTGCTATAGAATCCTCCTCATCATAATAATTCTGTCTGTCTCATGTCTCGCCTTCTTTATTGCCTTCATTTCTCCAGGTTTTCCTAGCCTCCCACTTCTCTGTTATCTCAGTTTTCACATCATCTCAGTACCTTGTAAGGATCTGTCAGGTCAAGCTTCTGGGCAGAGGCTTCCCACATACTGCACTCAGATCGGCCTAAGCACTTGTGCATCTGCAAATACGACGGTTTTGAATTAATTCAGGATTGATTTAAACGAAAGCAAATGCAGTATCTTCTGCCAAAATGTCTACTTACAAGCAAACCTTCATACCAAATATGTGTAAACGGACTGGATTGTGTATGGATAAGCAAAAAAGCAAAGTTAGAATTCACGAATCTTTCTTTCCTACTTTCAAGCATGAATTTCTCCAGTTTCCATGTTGTTTTGGGGGCTTTTTTATTTTGGTTTTCTTTTTGTCTCTTGACTGCCAAAGGTCTCTGATTGAACATGGGTTCTATGTCTGTCTCTGCTTGAACACAGATTCTTTGTCTCTTCCTTTCAGAAGTGGGACTTGATGTTCCAAAGTGTCTTAAGGCTCTTGAGCTATTGCTGAGCTGATCATTTCTCTCTATAGCTGATGCACAAATTTTTTCCAAGCTCCACCCTCCTCTGTGCATACTGGATTTTATTTAAGCTGTTGAGGATTAAGTATGGTATTAGTAAAACCTTTGGGATTCTTGCTGAGAATTGTATAAGTATCCATTTTGATCACGGAGAAGAAGCTGTATCCATGTGTTGCATATTGAATTTTTCCCTTGGAACCATTACACTTCACAAGTCCTTGTGAGTTTGGACACTGCACTCAGCATCTGTGAGTCCCTGTCTTTCTACTTGGGTGTCAGACTACTTTTATTTGTCCTTGCCAGATCACCAGCACCGAACAGATTGCATTGCTCTGTTCTGCTGGGACAAAGTCAATCCATGTTAATGGCTTCTTTAATCTTTTAAAAGTGATTATTTTATTTGGGGCAGTGGCTCCAGCCAATTCCATTCTCTTGCTAGTGATAGTAGTCAAGTAGAGATAAGCCGTGCCTGCATAAGACAAGTCAGACTTTAATCTTTAGTCTCATTTTGTGCCTAATTTAACAGAAAAAAATTTCGAAACTTGGTTCTCAGAAGTCATAACATTGCATGGCTCATGTGGTTTACCTTCTCCAGTCTTGGTTTCAGGTAATACTGGTTAGCAGTGTATATACTGTTAACTCTTATGTACGTCATCTAAACCAAATTTATCCAATGTATCTTGTTTGTGCATCTGAATTGCCTAATTCTACTGTATACTTTTGTTAGATTTTGGTTTTTAAGGTCCAGAAGAGTGGAAAATTAGAGTAGACCAAGGAACCTGCAGACTTGAAGAAAAAGGAAGGAAATTCAGTTATCTATTTATTATTCTATCTTGCATCTAATTTTTTTTAATGGTAAAAGTCTCTTTCAAGCTATTAATTATTTTTGTAAAAATAGATCTTTCTTGGATATTCCTTTTACCATTTTTACCGAACTTATTTCTCTGGGCGACCCTGATGCCCTGGTTTAGATGGCTAAATCTTGAAGTCACGGGTGCTCTTGTGTTGCTGTCTTGAACTGTGCGAGCCACTCAGGTCCTACTAAGCTCAGTGTCTACTTGGGCAAGGTGTGGTTCTGGCTTGTAAATAAGCCCAAGTATCTCTCACCCTTCCTCCCAATGCCTCCCCTCTGCTCCTCCTTTGCAAAGCAATTTCCAGGTTCTAGTTTGTTTTACACATCTGCTCAGGCATCTGCTGTTTCCAGCGGGGCTGGTGACAGCATCGCCCAAAGCACCACAAACTCCTGCCTACAAGTTGTTAGCAAACTGCCTTCTTTGGGATGTAGGCCATGTCCCAGAACTTTCCTGTAGTGAGGAGGTGGTTATCACTTTTAATTTTCTGATGCAGTTACTAGAACTTGTAGTCGGAGTGGTAAGACACAAATGTTATTCCATTTTATTTAAGTGCCATCTTGGTTGTTGCTGTGGTAGTATTTTTACAGAAGTTGCCTTATTATAGAGCAGTGGCATTTGGTTTTGCAAGTAACTGGGACACATTACCTGCCACTACAGGCAGCTTACTCTTGAATTCATCATTTGGCAGTTACTGTTCATTTTAGGCTGATTTAAGATGATGGACCATTTGATTATAGTCTGAATTTCAATATTGCATTTGCCCTAGGAATCCTCATTAAGATACAATTAATAAAGACTAACTGCTGCATTAGGATACTTGGGCAGCTCTGCCTAATGTGGGTGGAAGTAGAACTGTGTTTTAATTACAGGCAATGCTCTGTCATTTTGAGGTTTAATTTCTAGTTGGATTGGTTATTTTAGTAACTGTCTATTATCAGTTACAATTATATTACATAATAGCAACAATATTGTTATAGCAAGAGGTACATGCTGTCACTGAGTGCAAGCATGGAGACGTAGAAAACATGAACATTCCAGTCAGTGCTCTTTACCTCTGCTACATGCCTTTACAGCTTTCATCACTTATTTTGTCAGTGTGAACTCAGCTAATTTACTCAGTTCCCATGAAATCAAAATACTTTTGCTATATATTAGAAGTAGAGTAAGGTACTTCTAAGTCATAATTCACAGTGAGAAATGAGATTCATTCTCTTTTGCAGAAATGGTTTAAATCCTGTTTTTTACCACTGAATCTATGTCTTTAAAGCACAAACTTCACAAAGCTTTTCAGACCAGTGTATTTCTTCTCTTAGCCAGTACTGTCCAAGGTAGTTTCTCATGGAATTTCAGGAAATTTTTGTTTGTCTTGAAGATTTCTTTTTCACAGTAAAACTATTTTTCTGAGGTAGGTAGTTCTAGACCTGTGTGAAAATAATTAAATGTATCCTTTAAAAAACCTGTTCTCCCTGGACAGTCTAACCATCAGGATGTAATTTAATTTAAAATAAAGACTGGTTCAGTTCAGAGCAAGATCCTGACATTCTACAGAAATCTATCTTAATCTAAGAAGGCCTTAAAATATTATACCTTGAAAATTATCAATATAGAGCAGTAGAGGGATACAGTTTAAGTATTTGATGCAGTATACTTTTATAGTATTTATACATCCCTTTTATAGTTATTTAGCATGAAGTCCATGAGAATTTCTCTTCCATTAGTTTTGCTGTTAATAATATGATGTGTATATTAGCATGGTGTCTGAAGACAAAAATAGAGACAGTGGCTGCATGACAAAAATATGTCTTTGTCCCCCTTGAGGCATTAGTTTTTTTATATAAGGTGGTTAGAATCTCTTTAATTTCTGATGTGTTAAACCTTTAAAATCAGAACAGTTCAAAATAAATATGTCTGTCTGTTCTAGATGCTGCATGGGTTCTGTAACAGAGAGGGAGACTTTTGCAAGTAAATTGCAGAACTAAAACTAAAATTATGGCCCAGCCTTAGTTCATTCAGAGTCGTATTTATGAGTAAATTCACGTGGTTTTGAATTACCTCTCTTGCAAAGCCAAAAAGGATTTCAGTAAATTAGACAAAAACTATCTATACTTTATCTCTTGGTGTTATTGATGTATATGAGGGCAGAGAGCATATGGATGGAGAAACTGGCACGGTTTGTATTGCTGAAAGAAGAAAGAGACAGTTGATGTGTTCATAGAGAAGACAGGGAATAACTTGTTTCCAAGTAAATCATCTCCCCTCACATTTCTTTTTGACCTACCTCTGTATGTTTAAAGCATGAAAAACTGACATAGTTTTTTTCACATGGAGGTTAAAAATCTTTGGAAACCTTAGCCAGAGAGAATAAAGTTTTGAGTAACTAAAGTAAGTTACAGCATAAATTAGACCAGGAGGATTCTAAAAGCATCTCTTCATCGAGCAGTTCATTCTTTACAGAGGACTAGAGGAGCCTTAACACTCTTATAAGCTGAAATGACATTTGGCAAACAGTAAATTTCAAGACTGAAAAGGGTCAAACAAACACAGTGGTGAAGTCCCAGACACTTATTTCCTGGTCACATTTTGCTAAATTTGGAACTGAGTCTACATCCTTTGCAAAATGTGTACTGCATGTAATTGTGTTCCACGTATTGTTTCACTGGAGGCTATGAGATTTGGCTGTTTCATTTGTGTTACTTATTGTTGCTGTGTTACAAAAATGAATTGTGCACTGGTGGTATAATAAACTAGCAAATGTCTTATTTGTCTTATTAAACGAGGATTAAAAGGATGTCTTATTAAAATGTCTTGGTTGAAAAGTTATGTGAGTAATTGGATACATTTTTATGGTGGGGTATTTTATTTTGTGAGGGAATGATCTTTCCCTTTATGCAGAAATTAAGAGAGATTTACATTCTTTTCAGCAATTGTTGTTAACAGAGATTTTACTACATACAAGAAATCATTTCAATATTTTTTCATTGATTCTGAAAGCATCTGCTGGCTTGCCCAATACTATGATGAGATAATTTGTTAGATATAATTTTGATTCTTGTGACAATTAAAGCAACACTGAGAGGAGGTGCCCCCCAAGAGGAAGCCAATTGTCTCTTCTGTGAAAGTTTGGCTGGTGGAGAAAAAAATCCCTGAAATTAGCATGGTACTTTTTTTCTACACAGTTTGACAGAAGTTGTCTGGACACTATAGTGCATACATGTGTCTGGGCTAACTCTGGGATGTTCCAGTGGCTGCAGAAGTTTAGGGTATTAAAGGACAGAAATCCAAAGAAAATGATACTTCCTTCTCTCTGCTGCTTGCAGAACAATTTCCTGCAAGGCTGATAGGATTTCCCAAGTAAGTTTTCTACATGTGGAACTGGTTTATATGAATTCATAGATATTGTGTGCCTTGAAGCATGCTGGTCTTTGTGTGTTGTTATTAACCAGAAGTAGATAGATAGGTCCAAACAAAACTGAAGAGACTGGCACCTTCAGCATTGAGATCTGCCTTCTATTTCTGAAAAATGTTGGAGCTATTTCTAAATTTGAAAGATCACAGGACTGTATGTGGCTTATCATGCTTATGCTTGTTAGTTCAGCTTCTGATGTACTATTGTAATTAACTTTATTCCAAGCTTTCACAATCACAAGGCTGTTTTTCTATTTTTAAGGCCTTCTGCAAGAATACTGGATATTTTATCTTCATGGAAGCGCTGTGGCACATTGCAAATGATGTATAAGGCTTAAGTGTTTCTCTTTATTTCTCTTCAGAGTACACAGTATACATTGTGCTGTTTGACATCATAGCCAGCTTAGTAATGCCCAGGAAAAAGTTTCCAAGGCCTAGAAGGGAGAACAAAAGTATTTTAAAAGCTAAACCCCAAATTTCATCTTTATGCCTCTACCTACAATGAGCAGGGGAGCTGGAAAAGATTTCAGTGTTTTTTCAGGCTGTTTAAAATACAGATACAGGAGAAGGAAAAAGACTGCAGTTCCTCCCAGGTCTTCCTTAGCACATTAGCACTCTTTAGAGCTATACATGCTCTGCATTTTTCCTGCTCAGCCAAGGCACGCTGAGTCTATCAACCTGTCTACAATCTTACCATTACAAACATTACTTCATTATTGCATTTCCAAATTAGCAAGGCAAAGTGATATAATTCCAGCAGTTCAGGTGTTTTTTTCAGCCAGGTTTCTTCAGTAAGAAACCCAATATGCTACAGCTTCAGTCCTTACCGTTTTGTCTCCACATGGAAAAAAAGGCCCTTGCTGAAGCCTTTGCTCCCAGAGATGTGTGTGTTCTTGTCTCACTGGTGTTTAACAGATGGATTAGTTCATGGAAAGAACTGAGAAAAATGGGAGCAAATCTGTCCCTTAGTAAATTCAGGTAGTGGTTTGTAGAAGGCCTGATAGGACAGGAAAATTTCCAGGGTCAGCTTTCAGTGGTGACACTGGCTGGAGTGACATTCTATTAAGTGTCTGACTTTGCAGAGGTAAAGTATTATGGGAAAGTTTACTGCTTATCTCTAAGTAGCAATGGCAACTATAATATAAATTCTCTTAATGTCTTTCTGTTTGAGAGCTTAAATTCTATCGTTTGAATTACAGAGAAGGTACAGGGCCAGATTTTCAACCTCCTGCTGGTGATTGTTTATATAACTTTGGACTTTCTGGCTGTGGCTTTACTTCAGGAGACTGACAGTCTAATTTAATCAAACAGATGTGGATTTGTATATGTGGAGTAGATACTCAGTCACATAAGCTGTGTAAAAATTCACAGGTCAGATTCAGGACTCTTTGAAGTTGCCCAAGAAGTTCTTTGCAACTAAATCCCTTTTGGAGGAAATCTATTTATGGAAGTGGTATTTTATTTTTCTTCCTTTTAGTTAAAGTCTCTAATCTTTGGAGATCATCATCATTAATGTTACGCATAAGAAAATAGTAGTTGCTGTGTAGTTTCTGAGTTGCGTATGTTACATTACACATAAGCAGATCCATTTCTATATTAATTAAAACACAAATACTAGTGGCATGAGTTTAGTTCTGATCCAAGTTTAAATATTTGACTATTTGGTGGTAGTGACCTTCTTTTCTTGACCTTCCACTTTTACTTTGAAGCTAGTGCTGAAAAAAACCAAATTATTATCAACTGGGTAAAGTTCAGCTTGCACCTTTTTACATTTTCATGTATCACTCTCCACAGATAGTTTGCTTTTCAGTGTGTGCTGGCTGCAGCTCCAAGAAATGAGCTCATTCGCTCTGTCATGAAATGGAGAACACTGCTGGTTAATTCACTGGTTCAGCAAACGGAAAAGCAAGAGGTTTTTCCCAAACATTTGTACGTAAGAGAAAAGCTGACTCAAGTGAGTGAATATTGCACGTCTGCTGGTTTTGGCTCAGGTAGAGCTAATTTTCTTCACAGTGTCTGCTATGGGGCTGTGCTTTGGATTCCTGCTGAACACGGGATTGATGATATAGAGATGATTTTGTCATTGTTGAGCAGGAGAGCCAAGGCCTTTCCTGCTTTTCCTACTTCTAGGCTGGGGAAGGATCTGGGAGGTACCTGGGAGGTTGTGAGGAGATGCAGCCAGGACTGGTGACCCCAGCTGACCACAGGGATGTTCCAGACCATGTGGCATCATGCCCTGTATATAAAGTGGGGGAAGAAGGAGGAAAGGGGGGACATTTGGAGTGATGGCGTTTGTCTACCCCAGTCACCGTTCTGTGTGATGGGGCCCTGCCCTCCTGGGGATGGCTGAACACCTGCCCAACCATGGGAAGCACTGAATTGATTCCTTGTTTTGCTTGTCTTTCCCTGTTAAACTATCTTCATCTCAACCCAGGAGTTTTCAAGCTTTTACCCTTCCAATTCTCATCCTGGTCCTGCTGGAGGGGGAGTGACTGAGGGGCTGCCTGGGGCTGGGCTGCTGGCTGGGGTTAAACCACAACAGCACATATTCTGTCTGGCAGACTGACTGATGTAGTGCAAAGTGACTGACATCAAAAATGAAGCCATCATTTTTGCAAATAGGTTTCTGCAAAGCTAAACAGGGGAAATGAGAGTTCTGCTTCTTGCACTGTGGTTGGTCTTTTCTTAAGCCACCAATTTGAAAGGCTCATATAGTTGGGTTTTTTGCAGGTGGTGGAAGAACATACGTTCAAGCAAACTCCTTTTTGCTGGTTTTTTTTCCCCCTTGGTTGTGCTTTTTCTTTTGTTTGGTTTTTTTTTTTACTTTTTGTTTTGTTTTGTGGGTTTTTGTTTTGTTTGGTTTTGGTGGGGTTTCTTGGTTTTTTTTTTAATTCCTCTTATGTGGTTTATATTCTTGTCTGTCTTATGAAACACTGCTGACCTGTTGTTGGGGGACCAACTCCCTGCATCAAATCCTAATTTTCTCTCTTTCCCTCCTTCCCACCCAGCCATTTGTGTTTCATATAAAACCTAAATGAACTTAAAGATCTTCATTTAAATCGTTCCTGCTCCACATCCACAACTTTTTATTCTGAACCAACAGTAACAGAATTCTCTCTCTCTCCTCCTTGCATTTCTGGCTAATAAGCAGCCCTGCTAGTCAGGCAGAGCCATTTTCTGCCATGAGTTTTTGAATAATTCCTAATAAATTGACAGTGGGTATTGTCCAAAGTGCTGAAACATTTGTTTCTAAAAATAATCAGCAACAACTCCCAATCAGCTCTGCTATGCATCTGGCTTCTGATCAGCAGCAAAGCAGAGGAGTTTGATCAATGCCTTTAAAATAAAGAAAAAAAAATTAAATGTATGAAAGAAAACAGTTTTTTGGATAGCTTAAAGAATTTTTTTTTTAATGTATCTATCAACTTTCCAGGGCTTTTATGACAAAAAGCAGAGAAAAATACAGGTATTTCTGAAATCCTTTCAGAATCCAATTTAGGATGTTTTAAAAATACATAAATATTTTTCTCTGCAGCAGATTAAATGGAAAGATATTTATATGCTGAAGCTTGCAGTAAGCTCTACAAACATGTCCTAATTCCTCAGAGTGATGTTGTCATCACATTTGTCAGCTAAGGCTCAAGGAGACTGCAAATTCTTTTGTATTTTGCTCTCTTTTTCCTGTCTGGGAGTTTGTGATGACCTGTTTGTTTCAGAAGAGATTGTTCTTCATTTAGTTTACAGGTGCTTTTTTCATCTGTGAATTTGGTACATAAGTTAAAAAAATGCAGGCACTATTATTTTTTTTTTAGCTGTTGCCTATAGACATTAATATTCAGTGTGGTGAAGGGTTTTATTCCCCCACCCCCAGGCTCTATATTGCAATCAATAGCATTTTCCATATGTTTTTCTCCTGGCATTATGAATTTCCTAATTTGTACAGTGCTATTTAATTCCATGTCCTGCTTTTCCATAGAAGGCAATAATAGATGATGACGACAGTGGTAGTTAGAACTAAAGGTCTGCTTCTTAGAGATGCTGAATATCCATTAATCCTGTTGAACTTGGTCAGAAATTAGGCTATTTTAACATCAAACTTGGAATATCTGTTAGTTGCTGTTGCTTTTTTTGTGTGTACAATTCTGCTGTTTCCTTGTAACACTTTCTTTGATTCATCAGCTTCCAGTTCTCCTTGTTGAGCCTGAGTATTTCCTATTAATTATTATTTTTCACATTGCCGGAATTACAGGAAAAATTGCAACGGTAGAGGTAGTTACAGCTTATTTGTAGTGAGAAAAAACTTAGTCTGTGTTACCAAATTGATTTGACTAAATGAAAGAGGGATTTTTCTCACTGTTGGAGGCTCTTTGAAAAAAATTTTTGATGAGCAGCCATTCTTATTACTGGATAATTTCACATTTACTTCACTACATGACTTTCCTACTGCAAGACTTTCAATTACTTACGTAGTTTAAGTGAAACACACACTTGCTATACTTATAGTCCGCATCTTCAAAATGTTGTGAAATGAATCATTCATTTCTCAAATCTTTATTTTCTCATTTGTATCTCTAGCTGTTTTAAAATCTTGGAGATTTTTATCTTGATGATATTAAATGCTAGGTTTTTTTGGACAAAAATGAATTAAGTCTTCTATTCTTAGTTTCATTTTCTAAACTAAATGCAATAACTGAGGAACATCATGTTTCACAGAAATAAGGGTGGGAGTCACAGGGTTGGGGGGAAGTTGGCCAGTTCTGTTTTGCTGCATTGTATGTGTGTGTTCTTCCCTGCTGGAGCTCATTTAGCTCAGCACACACCGAGCTGATATTGCAGCCTCTGCTGAATTTCAGCACATTACATGTATGCCTGGCACGCTCGTAGCTTGCTATTCTATCTTATGTGCACCTAAGTACTTACAAGGACTTCTTTTTGTACATAATCTGAATTTTAGAAGTTCAATCCTGCTGCTATTTTTAGGGTACTTGTAAGAGAGAGAACTTTCTCATCAGTCTGTCACTGAAGCTGTGGGATGAACCAGTTGAAGGGATCAGTATTTTTAAGAGGAATGTGGAAAAATCACCATTATGTGTTTTGCCTTGATGTGAGGAACAATGTAACGTGCAGAGTAACAGACAGTCAAGCCTTGTGTTTAAAATAGCAGCTGAATTGTCTCCGTCAAGGCATGGATGTGCTGCAGACTCCATTTTTAAAGACTATACTGAACCCTTAATCGCTGACTGTGCACTTGACGTACAATTAAGCATTTGAGCTTTTCCCTAATCTCTGTGTACAAGAAGATAAAGGATGCTTGGAGACTTGTATCAGTAAGACTATTTATACAGAGCTCATACTGCTAACACTTTTGATGTCCTTTAAGCTTCTGCCTTCATATCCCTGTCAGCTCAATCCACTACACACATTTTCTGAGTCAAACTGGCATAAGCCAGGAAGAGGAGAAATGTGTTCACATGCAAGAACACTGGCCACAGTAAGACTTTTCTAGCTAGAGGAGAAATCCTTTCCTTCATCAGTAACTTGTGACAGACTCTACAGACTTAGGACATAGATAAAGCAATAGGTGTTTCTCGTGCAGTGATCATAAAGAGTTTTCAAGTGATGAAGGTTCAGAAGAAAAAGAAACTGAGTTTGTGCCAGCACTTCAAGACAGTGCTCAAGAACTTGTCTTCAAAAATTTAGATCACTGAGGTGCTGCCTTACTCTGGGCATGAAAACCCCTTCCTTCAGGTGATCTTATTATTATTTCTTGAATATTACTGCTTCCCTATTATTAGAGATATATTTTCCCTCATACGTTCCTTGAACTACATTAGGTAATTGCAAAGAACCTTGGAGCAGTGAGCAAGGCCTTGTACTGAGTGTAGAACTTGCACTGAAGAAGGCAGGTCTTGACAGAGTCTAAGCACAAAGCTGATGTTACAGAAGGTGATTTTTTATGTCTGGACTTACAGCTACTTCGGTGTGCGTGTATGTAACAGAAATAATGGAAGCAAGCACACACTTGAGGTGTGCTCACACTTGGGGAGATGCTGATCCACATTCAACAGAGTATTGACAGAGGTTTTCAGCAGTGTGCAGCTGATCCTGAGCTGCTGAGAAAATTGTAGGAAGTATTTCAGTCCTGTGTCAGAAGAAGTGGAAAATGGAACCCCTTTTGAGTTCAGAACAAGCAGTGCATGCGAGCCTTGGAAGAGAATTGAGGTATTTCTAAAAACTGAGTGGAGGAAGCTTTGGCATCTCCTTGTTAGTGACTACTTTGAAATGTCAAATGAAAGTCAAATGACAAGTAAAGTGTCATAATAAAAAGGGGGAAATGAGAGAGTTACTGTGGATATTCATTCTTAACCAAGAACATCTCTGCTCTCAGGCCTCAGCTGATTTTGTCTCAGACTCTTAGCTTGTAACGACCTGTTGGAGATTGAGCTATTTGGTTTGCAATACATATGTAGCATCTTCAGTCTGTGTTTCATTTTCTTTGCTGACTTCACACAGAAGCTGTTGCAAGGACCATGCAAAGGTAAAAAGATAAATTCAAAATTTGTGCCCAGAAAGATGAAAGAATTGCAACTGAAATTCCTTTTCATATCTCATGATAATTTTATTCTGAGCTTTTATATCTCTGTGTAGTTTGTCATAGACCAAGTTGGGGTCATATAGGGAGCATTCTTCAGTTTCTTGGCCCACTATACTGGGGAATACAGCACAGTAAGCAGTATTTAGGGTTGATCTTAAACTGGTGAAGCTCCAGTGTACGTGTGAAAAAGGCTGAGCTTCGTGCATATCCTTGTGCCCTGACCATCACAGTATCCATGGTTTACTACAGCAAGCTAAATGGAATAATTTTTATTTTAGTTTAATGGTATTGGGATTTAATAAAAGAAAATATCTCCTGCAGGCACATTGAATGAGTCCTCTTTCCACAGAAGAAGTAGGCTGAGTGTTGGAAAGTGCTTATTATTCTGTGCAGCAGGTGGGTTGAACAAAACTGTAAAAATGTTTCAATTGTTGTTTGTTAACCTGTAGTTCAGAAAAAGGAATATACTTTGCTTGTTTTTATTTCCAGGGCAGTGATAAAAGTTACATCTCCTTAGCAGAGGCATTATCATTTGGCTTTGAGGGCTGGATATCGGAGTTTTTAGTTGTTTACCCATAGCTAATGGGAGTTTCATGGTGTAGATATTTCAGTTTGTTAATATTGTTTAGCTGGAAATGTGGAGGCATATTCACACTCGATGGTTATTTCTATAGCCTGCAGTTCAAGTATCCTTGAAAGTGTTAAGAGTTAATAAAGGTTGCTTCTGGTAGTTGAGGGTTTTACAGCATTTTTTTTAGGTTCCCTGAGGGTGATAAAGAGAAGGTTACAGGCAAATGGGGTTTGACTGCATTTCCTTTGCAGTGTATGAAATGATGTTTTTTATGCTGTTATGGACTTTGAAATAATCTGCTTCAGTATGAGAGTATCTGTGGTGTGCTACATTTGTAAGTGAGTTCCAACAAAGAATTAAGATAATACTTTGGTCAGATTTATGGTTCTTGCATGGAAATATGTTACAGTGAAGAAAAAAAAGGTAGGAATCTTATTAAGTCCTATATATTATTTCACATACATCTCAGTTAGAGTTGGGTAAGTTAACACTTGTTAATTTAGGTACTAACTCATGTTAAAGTTGAGTTGTCACACAGACAACTGGGAGGTTTTGCATAAGAACCATTATCTACTGAGATTTGGTTACTTCTGTATGTATTCTAGGAAATAACGAGAACTAATGTTATGTTCTGCTTTTGTATCCTAATTCTCACAAATATGTAAAAATTGTGGACCTTGTTATAGTTCTGCCTGTTTTAAAAGCATTAGCAGAAGGAATGTTTTCCATGATAAAAAGATTTGGGCAGATATCTGTTAAATCCTGATTTTGGTGGGGCTAGGCCCAGTTACAACTGTATGAGTTTTGTGAATGGATTAAAAAACCAGAAACAGTAAAACTGATGGTGCCTTTTAGAATAATAAGGTGAAGCTTATAGTAATTGGATTATGTATTTGCAAGCAGCAGGATTTATTCTTAAGATACAGGAGTAGATTATATGTAAAGGGAACTGCTGTATCTTTTAAAAATAAATAAACCCCAATGAAATGGTGTTCCTTCTTTCTTCATGTGCTCGTCTCCTTTTTTCATCAAAAAGAATGGCTATCCTGATTGAGTCTTCTCTTTATTAGTTCATTGCCTTAGATTTTGGAAGCTTATGAGAAGAAAACTTTCAAAGCTGTATTTGATGCATCTTAGGACACAGAACTGTTAGAGGAAATTCCAAGTGCAAATTGCCATTTTAATGTAGGAGAGCCATAAGGATATTTTTGTATATTCATAATTCTTTTTTTATTAATTGTCTAGGTTGTGCCCAAGTAATTGTCTTAATGCAAATTACTGTATGTGGTCATTTATCTGCATTAAGAGTAGTATCCATTAGGCTTCTAAGGTCAAAGGTAAAGTTGATTTTGACAGTTATTATTATTCAAATAGCAGAAGTGTATTGATTAATATACTACTTCTTTTTCTTTTTTCTTCCAGATTTCTCAGGGGACAAAATTTTGCTTATTCATACCTTCTACTGTGGCAAAAATGGATTCTTTTCCTCACCAAAAACCAGCAGCATAACACCCATCCAACACCTGCCTCAAGGACCTCTTATTTAAAGTCTGTTGTAAGTCAAATTAACCACTTGCTTAAAGGTAGCTTTAATCAGCTGTGCATCTATTTTCAGCTCAGGACGCAGCAGCCTTCCCAGGAGCGCTAATCTGAGCAGGGTGGCTTTGCTGCAGCAGCCGTTCGTTCTTCAGTAGCAGCACAGGAGGCAGGACCGGGCTGCGGGGCCGGGCTCGGGCTGAGCCGCTGCCTGCCCGCGGCTCCGGTGGCACCGGGTGGCACTGGGTGGCACCGGGTGTCCCCTCAGGACCGGGCTGCGGGGCAGGGCTCGGGCTGAGCCGCTGCCTGCCCGCGGCTCCGGTGGCACCGGGTGTCCCCTCAGGACCGGGCTGCGGGGCCGGGCTCGGGCTGAGCCGCTGCCTGCCCGCGGCTCCGGTGGCACTGGGTGGCACCGGGTGTCCCCTCAGGACCGGGCTGCGGGGCTGTGCAAACCCAACCCGTGGGGTCAGGCCCCGCTGACAGCGGCTGATCAGGAAGCTGATCTGCATTGCAAATGACGGCTCAGCCTCCTGTTGCTATGACAGTTGATTTCAGACGTCGAAGTGTAGAAACAGGGGAGTAAAGAGCTCAAAATGTAGGGAACTGCAAGGGGTTCAGCCGGTGGTGTTGGCTGTGCAGCTGAAGGCTTCTCGTGGTGCCCCCAGGCCCAAGTCGGTCACTCCTAATGCAAGGCCGACTTGAAAAAAAGTAATGAAACTCCACATTATAGATATCCAAAAATGGCTGCTCAGAATTCATGCTTTACATGCACTGAAGTTAAATTTTTGCAGGCAGAGTATATGATAGATGTTTTTGGGAGAGAAAGCTGTGTTAAGATTAGAGTTTTGGCCAGCATACCTTCTTTATTTGAAAGAAGGATGGCATTTGGAAAAATACATTCAACATTTCTGTGTAAAATCTTCTTTCTGTATCAGAACAAATTCATAAACGAGGAAAATGAGGGGAAAAAATTAGGAAAAAATTCCAAATGAGGAAGAAATCTAGTTTGTTTATGTTGCTTCTTTGGAGATATATTCTAGTAAAGGAGATGCATGTTACTTAATGAAACTAACTTTGATAAGAGGCCTCAGATTAACATCTGAAAGCCTAATTGTCATCTTTCCAGTGCAGTATAATCCTGCATACTTCTTTATCACTCTCATAGATAAAAGAATAATTAATACTTGAATTTGTTTTAAAATTAAGGTATTTGTTTTAGAGAAATTCCAGCTTTATCAGTGGCGTTACATTTATCCTTTGTACAGCTGCTTTCTGTTAGAACACAATTAACACACTATGAGGACCCTTGTGAGAAAGCAAGGGAAACATTGTAATTAACATACATTCATTCTCCATGTCTTATCTTGTTATCTATATCATGTTTTCTTGTTTGAAAAAACATACTATAGCAATGGTGGTGTTTTATCCTGAAAAAACACTGATGCAGAGATGTAGAAGATCCTTACCTAAAAAGGTTCTGTCTCTTGCTTGGTTTATTCCAGTTCAGGACCCCTGTTGCTATGGACTTCTTGTTTATCTGTTGTATTTTTTCCTTCTGAGAATGTAATCACTCTTAAGTAAGAAAAATAGTTTTACAAAAACCCTCTGAAGTTCCATGAAAATACAGTTGTAAAAATCTCCTCTAAAGATAATTTAGTTGTGTCCTTTATTATAGTTCTAGCTTGAAATAATTCAGTGATGTAAGCAAATAGTAGACACTTCAAATAGCATTTCTGAAAATTGAAATGTAGCTGCATTTTTAAAATACACCCGAGTTGGTCCCTGAACCTTGATGGTATTTATCTAGAACTGGACTTAAAATACTTGAACAGTTCTCTTGGATAGCTCTTCTTTGATGGTTCACACAGAGCCAAGGATTCTTCAGCATAGCTTCTTTCTTTCTCTATTTTTTCCACTTCTGTGTCTAATGTATCATCTCAGGACTTGTCTACACAAGATACCAGGGAAAATTTATGCAAATCAACTAAATGTAGGAATTTGAAGAGGGCAGCTTAAATCCCACCAAGTCCCTGTGTGCACTATCCCATTCATAATGAAAGTGGCCTCCAGTGAGTTCAGTTTAATTCACTTTGAAGGCAAGATGAGCCAAACCAAATTAAGGCCAGCATTTTATTCACAGATGAAAGTGTTTGCAAAGAAATTTAATGGACATAGACAAATCCAGTTAAATTAATTGGGTTAATTTTCCTGAGTTCCATTGTGTAGATAAAACCTTGGTAATGATTAACGATTTGAGCTTTTACTGATTTGAGCTTCTCTTCTTTCTTGTTCTTCTCCTTTTGTTCCTATTACTCTGATATTTTAGGCTTAAGAAGGTAGATGGTCCTCACCAAATGCTGTCTTGTAATTTTACTGTTTTGAGAGTCCACATTTTACATATAAACACCCCACTTTGCCATCAGGTCTAGTTCACAGTTACCTTTTGTTTAGGCAATTACCATCGACCTGTCTTCTTCAACTGATGCCTTTTAATCCAGTTAGCAGAAAAAATACCATCTCCACTTTCATAAGTGACCTGCATTAACTACCACTTCCCTTAATGCTGCTCTTCTCCTCCTAAACAAATCTTCTCTACTGAACTTGATTGTTTAGTTATAGATTTTTGTTTAGTAGTTTAACCTAGTAAAGAGTGGTTTAATTTCATAATATTGTCAAGATTATAGAATTATGCCGTTTCCCATCAACTGTGGCCTGTCAGAAAGAATTACTTTCAAAGTCTCAAACTGTGCACAAAGAGGGTCTTTCTGCTTTCACAGCCAGTCCAAGCAGCAGGAACATTGCACCCAGGAATGACTGCACCTTTTTCCATTGCCAGACCAGCTGAGAGCCAGCAGTGATGCTAAACAGGCCCTGAGCTCTGTCACACTGCAGGGACATAAAAACCGCCTGGGGGGAACTGGTTTAATCCAGTCGCTTGGTGTCTCTCTATTGGTTTCCCAGAGCACCAAGACTGTGCATCTTATTGATGGTGCTTATTTCATCCTTTCTTTGAAAATTAGGAAAGTAAAAGATCTTAGCTGCAGCTTAGTCATTCTGTCTTCCTGAGGATTTGTCTCGTGTGTGCTGTTTTCTCTCTGTTCCTCACCTTGGGTTTGTCAGGTGTATCTGTTCTCAATGCATGGGATTTGGTTTAACATGGTTGCTTGTGCTTCATTAGTTAGCCCTGTGCATCTCTTTAAGCTTCTTTAGAAAAAAAAAGTTCATATCATTTAACTGGGTGAAGGTATTTGATTTTGAAGAAGTTAAATTTAGATTCAGGTGAAGACTGGTTACTTCCAAGTATGGCTCAGCTTTGAGAGAGAGGTAATTTAAGGAGAAGAGAAGATCAAATATAACTGAGATTGTACTAAACTGATTCCAAGTCCTATTAGCCCAGCTTCACATTTCAAAGTAATCAGTATATCCTCTTTAAATACTTCAAAAATGCTTTTTCATATAATATATAATGAATGATCCAATTTCACTGCCTCTTGTATTTGCACTGTATAAATAAGAAATTATTTAGGGAAGAAGTTTGGCCAGAAAGTGAGTGAAAACCAAGGTCTGTGGAGGCCGGTGGGCCTGCTGGACAATCTAGTATTCACCACGACAAAGGTCTTCCTGTATTTTGATTGGTTGAGATGTTTCAATTTCATTCAGTTCAAAGTTTGTGTGTCATGTGTGACCCATTTGAAATGAAAACTGCAGGCGTGTGTGTGTGTCTGTGGTGTTACCCACAGGAGGAGTGGTGCTCATGGACAGGTGGTGTGAGGTGAATGATTGTGTTACATCTGCTCCACATGTATTTAAAGTGCAAGTTGTGCTAGTGCTTTGACAAGCCATCGAGAGCAAAGGTGGTGCTGATGGTTCCTTAGGTGAGGAGAGACCAAATCCATCTGGGCAGAACAGTGGCTCTGAGAGCCACCTGCCTTCTGAGACAGTGCCTCCTTTAGAATTTATAATGTATTTTCCTTTTTGCTTACTTTTTACACTTCCATCTGGGTGGGTTTTCACAGCTGATAGTTTCTGGTGAAGATAATATTTTTAAGACTTTTTCTGTTGGGTTTTGTTCTTGTTGGTTTGTTTTAATCTAAATTCTATAGGCCTGAGCAAACAACTTCCATGGGGAAAAAACAGTGTTAGTTCAAATGTATGCAGAGAGGATCCTGCAAACTGTGCTTATTGCTTCCAGAGTGTGGATTCTATGAGGTAATTTTGAGGTGATGGTGACGTCATAAATGCAGAGATTGGTCTTGTCTTTTGCTCTTAAAAGGATGTCTTTTTTTACTGTTGAAAATACTGAAGTAATGTTGCTCCTGAGACAACTCATGAATTGGCTTCTCCAAGCTGATAAGCACTTCAGCTCCCCAAACTTATGAGCACTCCAGCCCCCACACAGTGACTGTACTTGAGTGCCCAGCTGGTGCATTTTAAATTAACACTCATTATACTACTGAGTCACTTCTGGTGGTGATCTGAAATGCACCAGTGCTTTGTATCATCCCTGGCAGGTTCCTTTACTTTGATCCATATGTTTCCGTCCTGCTGGCGGAGATTAATTTCATTCTTTCCTGTAGTGACTAAAGAAATTAGTTGTACTCAGTTTCTGGTGATCTTTTTTGTACAGATTAGTACTGTTGAGTACAGTGCATCTATGTATGAGTGTTTGTTAAAAATAAAAGTAGCATTTTTGTCCTGCATTTGCATTGGAACAGATTTAGTCGAGACACAGCTTAGATATCAAATTTGGCCATAATCCATTCAGGTAGTTCTCTTCCCAAAATGTCTGCATTCCTTTTTAACTAGTCTCCTCAATATTTCCAGCTTTCCTTCTGTTCCTGTATCTTCATTAGGATTACATTTTAGAAGTGTTTCCTTTGCACAGGGGTGATCCAGTGCAGTCTGTGGTCCTTCACTGGACTCACTCCAATATGTCCATGTCTTTCTTGTGTTGAGGATCCAGAAATGGACATAATATTCCAGATGAGTCTCACCAGGGCTGAATAGAGAGGAAAAGATCACCTCCCCTACTACCCTTGTGTGGCCCAAACATAATGATACATCTGTATATATAGTATAAAAGCTATACTATAAACACACAAGTGGTGTGAAATGTGCAGTGGTACAATGGAGAGGCCAGAAGGGTGTGAAGTGGGTAGGATCAGCAGCAGCCTAATCTACCTTTGTCCTGAAAAACATGGACTTGTGTAACCACAGAGCATAGGTCTGATGAGGAGCTGTGAGGGAGCTCAAGCTGTTTAGCCTGGAGAAAAACGGGCTGAGGGGCACCTTATTACTCTGGCCTGAAAGGTTGTGGTGAGATGGTGTCAGTCCCTTCTCCCAGGTAGTGGTGACAGGATGAGAGGAAATGGCCTCAAGTAGCACCAGGGGAGATTTAGATTGGATATTAGGAAAACAGTCTTTTACAAAAGGGTTGTAAAACACTGGAACAGACTGCTCAAGGGAAGTGGTGCAGTCACCACTCCTAGAAGTGTTCGAAAAATGTGTGGATATGGCATTTGAGGACATGGTTCAGTGATGAACATGATGTTGGTGCTGGGCTGACCATTGGTCTTGTCAGTCAGTTTGGAACTTTTGGATGGCTGGGGCTGAAGCCAGTTGTATGAGGTTCAACAAGGCCGGGTGCCGGGTCCTGTCCTTGGCTCACACCAACCCCTGCAGTGCCACAGGCTGGGGCAGAGGGGCTGGGAAGCTGCAAAAGGCCCTGGGGGTGCTGGTCAGCAGCAGCTGAACATGAGCCAGGTGTGCCCAGGTGGCCAAGAGGCCAATGGCACCTGGCCTGTACCAGCAATGCTGTGGCAACAGGCCCAGGGCAGTGATTGTCCCACAGTACTGGGCCCAGTGAGGCCACACCTCGAGTGCTGTGTCCAGTTCTGGGCCTCTCATTACAAGAAGGGCACTGAGGTCCTGGAGGAGGTCCAGAGAAGGGCAGTGAAGCTGGGGAAGGGTGTGGTAAGTCCTGCAAGAAATGGCTGGGGGAGCTTATCACTCTTTACAACTCCCTTACAGGAGGGTGTAGCCAGGTGGTGGTCAGGCTCTTCTCCCAGGCAACAGTGACGGGATGAGAGCACATGGCTTTCAGGTGTACCAGGGGAGGTTCTGGTTGGACATCAGGAGGCATTTCCTCATGAAAATTGGAATGGGCTGCTCAGCGAGGTGGTGGAGTCACCGTCCCTGAGGTGTTTAAGGAAAGACTGAACGTGGCACTTACTGCCATGGTCTAGTTGACAAGGTAGCATTAGGTCGTAGGTTGGATTTGATCATCTCAGAGGTTTTTTTTGTAGCCTAATTGATTCTGTGATCTTAAAGGTCTCATCCATCTGTAACAGTTCTGTGATTTTATATCCTGCAAACTTTTAGTTCGTTGGACTAAGTTGGGTTTAGTTGCCTCATGGATGAGGCTGAGAAGGACCCTGCCCTCCTGGGGCAGAAGGTAAATATTTGCATTGTAGCAGGGATAAGAAAAAGGCAAAAAAAAGGCAATTTCTAAGAAAACAAAGGCTTTCCATTTTTAAGGCTAAGTATAATGAGGTAATTACACATGAAGTAGGAAATGTGGGGAACAGTGAAATTAACTGGTTTCCAATTTCTTTCACAGTTTATTTCCCTGTAGCTGTGGTGCAACCAAGAGCCAACCAACATCATCTGCTGCCAATAGAAAATCTCCATGCCGGTCCTTACCCTTGGCACGAGGTAAAGCTGCAGCTGAGCCTGTGAGGAGGAATCAACAAGAAAAATCCAATTCATGCTCAAAGGTAAACTTTGTCCAATGAATAACAAGCATGAAAGTAAAACATAGCTTTTCCTTACATTGTGTATTGTTTAATTTCGTCCTGTTTTCTTTGCTTTGCACTATTTCTGCAGCAGTGCAGGCAGGGTTGAAGTATGGAAATACCCATAGGATAACTGTGTTTTAAATTTCAGCTGTTTTAATAGCTTGCCTAGCATCAACTCCTCTTGTAGTGCCTGCTTTAATTTCTATATTATGTTTATAAAGAGCATTGCCTAGAAGGAGGAGGTTCCTGTTTTCAGGAACAAAATGTAGATGCAAAATGCAGTAGAACAGATGTATTTTTGTTAGCCGTGGATTTGGCAAACAAATTCCCATGCCAGACATTGTCACATTTCACTTGGGGCAAAATCTCAGAGGCTTCCTAGCAGGTTCGTGGGTGATTGTGCCCCGAGTGATTGTGCCCACCAGCACCCTGGTGAGATTGTCCCCCACAGACGGCTCATAAACACAGTGAAAACTGTTCAGCAGCTACAGCATTGGTCACCAATAAAAGAAAATAAAACAAATAAGCCTCATAAATTACTGTAACATCAGCTGTGTCTCCTCCCAGCCTCTTGCCCACCACATCCTATTCACTATGGGGGCAGAATAGGAAACTGAGGCAGCCTGTTTGTTTGGCTGTGTAAGCTCTGCTCACTAATAATAAAATACTGATGTATTATCAACACTGGGTTAGCCACAGTTCTAGAAAGGGAACGAAGAAAATTAACTCCATCCCGGCCAGACCCAGCACAGCAGAGAATCTATAAATTACAGAAGCTGTATTGACAAGGCAAATAGAAGAACAAATCCTAAGCTCTGCTGTGTGTGTGTTAGTATTAGTAAGGCAAAAAAGCTCTAGACATTTAAATCCTTGCTAAACTTCAGTTTATGAGCAGTGACAATGATTGGGTGATCGTGGTTTTAATAAACTGATCTTGTGTTTGTTTAGCTGAATTGGAGTCAAGTTGCAAAGCTATTTATGAGCTGCACATAAAAAAAATCAATAAAAATATGAAATATTAAGATAGAGAAAACCTTCCAGTATGAGTGATCAACAGCTCTAGGCTAAGGCAGAGATGGATGACAAATGCTGTTTATTTTAATATGTTGTAATTTTTATGGTTTAGCTTTTTTAATAGTCTTGTTTGGGGAATAGAGGAAAAATGTGGTTTACGTCACCTGGGAGTATATTCTAAACCCTGTTTCTTTTTCTCCTTGGCAGATGGAGACCTTTTAGCCAGCCAGTGAATCCAACTGCTGCTGCATGTCTGGCAGCACCTCTGAATGATCACATGACTCTTGATATGGATGCAGTCCTGTCAGACTTTGTTCGGTCCACAGGGGCAGAACCAGGTCTGGCAAGAGACTTACTAGAAGGTAAACTTCTGGGACACAACCGTTTCCTGTGTTCACTGCTTGCTTAAACCAAGAACCAGTCATAACAAGGGAGCTCTGGTCTATGGAAACAGATATTTCTTAGTATTTTTACCAAGTCCACTCTTGTAATAAGCTGACCAGAAACTATACTAAGGCAGGTGTTTGTAACAAAAGTCTTAAAAACTCCTTAGTATTAGATTGCTGTGTTTTAAGTTATTAAGAGTCAAGCCCCAAGTGATTATGTGCCAGGGAGAGAAGGGAGGGGACTTTAGAATTTTCATATTCAATTGCCTGAAAGTAGTTGTAAAAATTTCTCAGGTCACTGTGTTTAGTGTGAAATTGAGTCTGAAAGAGACTTACTGTACAGTGATAGACCCACCAGAGGTATTTTTGGGTCCCAGTGGTTAATATGCATATCTGAACTTCACAGCATGGGAGTCAAGTGGCTAGGTTGAAAAACAACCATAAAAAGTGGAAAAAAAAACAACCACAAAAGTGGAAAGACACCACTGGTATTTGAGAGCATTTCGTCATAGTTGGGTTTGTTCATTTCTTCTCATGTGGGCTGACAATAATTGTGAAGATGAGAGGCTGGAAATAAGTAGATTATACCTGTGAATTGCAAGGTGGTTCTGTGGGCTTGGAACTTCCATACTGGACTTGCTGCCTGAGAGGTTTGGGGTTTGGTTTATTTTTTCTATCTTAATGTGCTCTAAGAAATTGTGTTAAATCAAAGTAACTACTGAACAACTATAACAGACCTAAAAGTATATCTCATGTTATGTAACCTTTTTGCAAGAGCTGTTTCTCTTTATATATGCTGAAAGTTTTTCATTTTGTGGTAAGTTCTTTCTTTACTCTGGGCTTTTCAGTAATAAGGCATGATAGATTATTAACACAGAGATGCACACAATTCTGAAGCATTTCCCAAGTCATCTGATACATGAAATAAAACCTTGGAATACCTGGCAAGGAATATTAGCATAGGCTTGCTATATTTAAGAGCCCCCTGTTTTGTCTGACTGATTTGATCAACCTGTCATTCTTGCCTAGAGTCTGTCTTAGTCTGATGGTCTTTTAGAAAAAGAACATGAGAAGATTTTTCTCAGCTGTATCAGGACAGATTGGCAGTTACTGTGCTGATAGAGCATTGCCAAAATTTGAACAGGTTCCTACGTATCAGCGGTCTTTCAGAAGAGTTTCTTACCTTGTTTTCCTTCGTATGGAGAGTAATGCTTTCAAATAAATATCAAATAGTTTCTCTGTGTTGTACTTCTCATTTCTGTAGATGAATAGATTCACATTGAATGTACTAACAAAGAAATAAGCAATAAACAATCTAATTATTCTGACAGGCTAATAGACATATGCATCTGTCCCAGATTATTTCCTCCTACACAGGAATTTCTCAAAGTAAAAGGAATTGTTGCTAGTTCTGAACAAGATGTGCTCAGAAAAATATTTCAGCACTTGTAGCTGTAGCTACATTTAGTGTAATAGCTTCTAACACTGGTCATATCTTGTGCTGGGAGACAGTAATTGATGGAGTGGTTTCTCATTTGTTTAAAAAACACACAACAGGGACTGCCAGCCTCACAGCATTTTGACTGTCTTTTGTAGTTGTCACAGCGTGTCAGTTCTCTGTCAGCAGCACTGAAACCTATGAGGTAGCTTCTTAACAATAATGTAAGCAATATTCAGAAGGGCAGCCCCCCACCCCGTGGTGCACAGGCTGTAGTCAATGCCTTGCACCTGGCCTTGGAAGGATGATGTCCATAGTTACAATCAAACTTGGAAAACAGATGTGCGCAAAGATTTCCCAGAACTTTCAAGGTTTAGTTGTTCGTAGCCCTAAAAATGACTGTCATAGTGAACTTGGAGCCAAAAAAAGCTTGTGCACACCCTCATTTCCTTGTAATCACAAGTTTTGGTCAGATCTTCTATGACCCCATAGCCCTTTGCACTTTCTGACCTGCTCAAAAATTCTATTTTTATAACTTGCTCAGACTGAATTTTCACGTTATGCTCCTGTAGAGTAACACCTCCTTTTCAGAGCCAATGCTGTTTCTTTTGTTCATCTTTGGGGGAAATTTCTTCAATGTCAGTATCCTGTAGATAATCAAGGATACCAATTTCTGCTTTCTTATCCAATTATTTTAACTTAGTAATTGTTTTGCTTTGATTATGTCCTGCTACATCCACAGCACAATTGTCCACAATACATGTTGTTCGTCCTGGCAACAAATGAGTGAGTTAAACACACACTGACTGTTGTGCAAATAGCTAAAATATCTATACATTGCATATAGATTTTCTACATTGCCAGAAGCTGTCCTAAATGTTGGCTCAGTTGATGTTTCTATACTCTGCCTATCCTGCTGGTAAAATCCCTGCAGTTTTCTTTTGCTGAGCTTTTTATTGAGCACAGCTGCTTGTCTCTCTATCTCAGAAAACATTCTGCTGGTTGTGCTTGACATCTGTCTTTCAGAAAGTGCCCATTCTACTTTTGAAATGAAGAGACAAAGAGACTTTAAAAAATAATAGTTATATAACATTTTCATGTCTGGTATCTGGTATAAAAGTCTAATATTGGACTTCCATATTTATTAAGATGCTTACAGCTATTTAATTATAAATTAATATTCATAAATTTCAATTACGTATCATTAGCTGTGCCAATTCTATGTTAGTGGATTATACACGCATGCTAAACCATTTGTTCCTTAGAAATGTTATTTTCCAGCTTTGCTTTCATTTTTGGATGATGACTTACCGAATCTTTCATGTTTAGTTTCCGCTCTCTTTGAGATGTTTGCCACTTCCTGAGGTTTTTTACCTTGTTTATGTGCTCTCAAGAACTGAAAGCAGTCTTGAGTATGTGAGGTGATGGAGAGTAGAAATTACATTTTGTGAACCTTCACTGTGTCTCCCTTTTCAGCCTTTCATTCTCAGCCTTTGCTGGTTTATATAAAAACAGGCTAAAGTAAAAGCCCTCAGTTGAGTGGTGAATATTGACAGAGCAATTTGACAATAAATGTGACCCAGATGAAAGAAACAACGGTCTCAGCAAAACAGTTTGAAAAGCAGCCCATGCTGCCAGACGTGTATCACTGCTTTGGGCAGGAGTGAATTCAGAAATGGATCAGCCTCATGTCACAGGGAAACAGGAAATCAGCTGCAAGACTCTCCAGATGTCACCTCTGTGTGTGCAACGCACCTTCTAGTCACTGGGAAAACTCCTTTGCCTCACTAAGCTTTGGGAAAGTTCTTAAGCATAAACTGAGAGCTCTGCATGGTGGAGAACTGATTTCTCTTCAGCTGTGTGGGCTCCAACTTCCCCAGTGTCCAGGAATGAGGAGGGCATGTCCCTTTCCCTCCTGGATTGTCTGGGCTGGCGCCTGGATTCTCTCACGCATAGAACAACAGTAATGCTGGTTGGTTTACGTATAATCTGCTTAAAATGTGGCCTAAGGCAGAGAGAAAACCTTTAAAGAAAATAGTTTAGTCTTTAAAACAAGTTGCACTGTATGTGGTTTACAGTGCCAGGACTGTAGCTGTGGATGCACTCAGAGATTACTGGTAAATCAGGTAGAAAACAGCTCAGTTTTCAGGGAGCAGCAGGTGTGCAGGCAGTGACCTCTGGAACAGAGGGGGAAGGCATAGGATGAAATACTTCAAAATGCTAACAGTGTAGGCAGCCATCAGGTACTGGAGGATTCGTGAAATAGTAATAATACAAACTGATTCAAAAATAATATATTTAACTGAAAAGTTGCCCTTTGACTTGTATAAATGGTTTCATTTATTTATATAAGTGATGTAGTATTTCACTATTATATAAAAATAACTGCTGTCTATTTCCAGCTGCAAGCAGCACTTAATTGAGGGATACATAGCTGAACATGAGCTCAGGAACTGAGAGATTGGCTTTCCAGTCATGAAGTGTGAGCAGTAAAGGTGACTGACCCCATGGAACAAGACAGAACTGCAGTACAGAGACATCTCCTCAAAGAACAATGTGTAGAAGCCGAATTCAAAGAAAAGCATGTAATTTATAGAGAGGGAGAGAGACATTTACAGTGCTGTCATGTGATTGAGTGTACAAAACTAACTCCCTCAAAATAGTCTCTTTTTCTCCTCTCCCTCAGATGGCTCCTTTTTTAGTTCTCTTGTGGAAGGCTTGGCAATGGGAAGAGGAAGCCGAGCTGCTACCAATGTCTCGTTAAACAGGGAGCAAAACTGTCATTTCCAGCTGCCTGTTCAGTTTGGAGTGACTTTGCATTCTAGCAGAAAATGAGGCATCTGTTAACAAAATGGCCTTGCTGTATTATTTTCCTTTGAGAACATGGACCAAAATTAAATCTTGTTTTAAAGCATATGGTCTAATTTTATCCTAGTTTTATATATTAGTTTTTCAGAAGGAAAAAAGCTGGTCTGGAGTTCTTCTTACCTTTTGCCTATAAATATTTGTTAATCTACTTTATGCCAAACAGGAAGAAGTGCTTGCATTTAAACTGAACTTGAGGATTGCTTTATTAGCAGTTGGTTTGTAAAAACAGACTTCTTTGCATTAGCCTGGAGTGTTCCTGTGTTGCCTTCAAGTTGCACTTGCAGGTACATTTCACAGATACTGTCTTGATATTCAGTGCCTTCCTCAGATTATTCTTCTTCAACTGAAGTTAACCTGTTGTCCACTCAGTTGATGTTGTCCTGTAGTGGCTGTATTCCACTGGGTCCCTTGGTCCTGTTTCACTCTGGGCAGCGTTTCCTGTCCCTTTTAACCTTTCCTTTGCTGAAGTCCTGTCTATACATGTTGTTGCTGCAAGCTGCCTTTCGTTGTGGTTCTTAGTATTTGGATCTTTCCTAGATCCCCATCTTGAACTGCATCCTTTCCAGCATTTTATTTATCATTAAACCAGGAATTTCTGGTGACCTTTCAAATGTTCTTTTTAACATATTGGAGTAGGTGGATATTTGAAAGCTTGGGGGGG